>OZ020273.1:0-361455 GCA_963971205.1 Aethes cnicana | reverse complement strand
AAATTATAGCAAAACAGAACATAGAAGGCGCGCGGCAAAGTGCTTAAGTCGTTGATGCAGAGTCTATTATTGCTTAATCCACGCGCCTTCTAAGTTGTGTAAACCTGTACCTAGGTATAAACTCAGATACAGACTTTTACAGATTATCCACTATAGGAAGTCCCGCGCCTCCACAATGCATAACGCTTCAATGTATTTGGAAAGTATTTAAAAAGCACCACCAACACTCTCAACGCATGAGTGCTAGCTGAGACATCCGTCAAACAGATGAGAGTGTGATGGTGCTTTTTAAATACTTTGAAGCGTTTTGAATTTTGGAGGCGCGGGACATCCCATAGTTGATTATCGCATAACTACATGATATATGGACGATGAACACACATCCACAAATTTCTGGAAGTCCGTTTTTGACTGATTATGCTTTAGAAATGTTGGTCTCAACACCTTCGGCCGTCTACAGAACCGGAGTTTCGGAACTGGTTCCGTACGAGGCTTTTAAATTACTTGTATGGAACTGGTTCCCTACGAGGCTTTTTTTTTACCTGTATGGAACTGGTTCCGATCGAGGCTTTTGCTGTGCTTTTAGGTAACCGACTGCGATTACTTCATAAAGTAATTTGTAGGTAACTGATTCCGATTACTTTATATGTACCTATACTATTTATACATACATATCTTACTTAGGTCAAAGGTGTGAATGTAGGTTAGGTTCGTTAGTTATCTATATACGCCCGAAGGGTAAACTACCCTAGAAATAGGGGCCCCGCGTAGCGGGGACCCGTCGACCCAGTCACATTCCTAAGTCTTTGCATATTTACGGACTGAGTGGACCCTTACCGGTAAACTAGTAGTCGACATTCGGGGAAAATAGACATTCAGGGAATAGACATTCAAGGGAATGGACTTTCAGGGAACAGACATTCGGGGAATAGACGGTTGAGGAATGGACAATAAGTGAATTAGACCACGTGGACCGCTCCGTTTTTTTAATACTTGATAGTTAATAGTTCCGTACACGGCTGATGAAATATAATAATTACTTGATCGGAACCAGTTCCATACAGGTAAAAAAAAAGCCTTGTAGGGAACCAGTTCCATACAAGTAATTTAAAAGCCTCGTACGGAACCAGTTCCGAAACTCCGGTTCTGTAGACGGCCGAAGCGGGAGTGATTCTATCATTGACCCATAATAACATATGGACGACAGTGCCTAACAGAATTGAAAAATATATGGAGCAAACTTACATTAGAAAATAGGTTCCAATATAACGCCTCTTTACAATATGTGTCAAGATAAATATTTTATACAAAAGTAAACCTCTAACTTAAGTGTCAAATTTACTGAGCGCCAAACGGGTGCCCGAGTTGTTCAGACACCCGTTTTGACTGGGCCATTTTTCTTCGGCTGATTGTGAATGCTTACTTATAATAGATCAATGGATTCTATCTAAATTCTATCGTTGTTTCCTCCCTGTTATATGAAAGTTCAAGATTTTGTCCCGTAGGACAGAAATAAGTTTTTGTGACAATGGCTTAGTGGCATAGTCTATTGCCTTTCTATAATAGGATGAATGAAAAAAAAAACAAAACGTCATAACAACATTTGAGGTTATAAAGTTTGACAAATTGTTACTTTTGCGAGCTCAGTTTCTGTCTACTCTAATTTTAGTCGAATTGAACATAAATAATAAAAATGACCAAATTACGGCATATATTAAACACTTCATACTGCCGCTACTACAGCCAACAAGCTAAAAAGTTGCCCATAATTTCGTGCAAGCGGGTCGAATACAACCATTACGAAGGGCAAAGTTATGGCAAGTTTGAAGGGATTAAATTGGCGTCTTCTGGTTGGCTCAATGTAAAATCTAAAGGAGATTATTTTACAATATATGGAGATGCAAACAAGAAGGAAGAAAAGGAGGTTTACAAGAAAAGTTTTAGTGAAGTGGGTGTGAAGCAAGAACTGATAGATGTCACGGCAAGTCAGGGCTATAATCTGCCGACGGCAATCCAGGCTAAGGCTATCCCATTTATTCTAGAAGGATACAATACTGTAGTAACAGCGGAGACGGGGTGCGGTAAAACCCTAGCATACCTTCTGCCTATTCTGCAGCACATTTTGGAGTGGAAAACATGTGTTAAGGAGGATTTTAATAGTCCTTTAGCAGTTGTTATAACACCAAGTAGAGAACTGGGTGAGTAGGACTGTCTTTTTACTGGTTTTCAAGTTGTTATATAACCGAAGTAGTAGTCTTAGTCATACCACTACAACCTATTTGCGTGTGTCCCACTGCTGGGCACAGGACTCCTCTCATCACAAGAGGTTTTGGGCTATAGTACCCACATGGGCCCAGTGCGGATTGGGGACTTCACACACATCTTTGAATTACTTTGCAGATGCATGCAGTTTTCGTAACCATGTTTCCCTTCACCGAAAACTCAGTGGTAAATTCAAATTGAATTTCGCACATAAGTAAACTTAGAGGTGCAAGCTGGAATCGAACCCCCGACTCTCGGCATGAGAGGTGGTAGGTTGAACCAATAGGGCACCACACCTTTCCGTTTCTTGATATCTATCTAACCACAGTGCCCTTTATTATTCTTTTCTTTGTATTCTGCCGTTGAATCCCTCCTTCTTGGTCTCGGCTGCTGCTTAGAACTGAACACTCTTCCTCAATATTCTCATTTCCTAGCATTTATATCATCTGTTTTGGGTTCAGTATAAATTCAAATTGGTCAACGTTTTACTATGGTTGAGCAACAAACATTTACTTTTACTATTAGGATTGGTAAAACAGTAATAAAATAACTTGTTGTTTTTATTTGCAGCGGTACAGATTGGAGACGTAGCTCAGAATTTGGTACAGAACCTGAATGTGAATGTCACAACTCTGGTCGGCGGCCGCACCAAACAAAAGATGCTGAATCCTCCCATAGAGTACTGTGACCTTCTTGTAACTACGCTCGGGGCTTACAGCAAACTGGTGACAACTGGTATTTATAAGATCAGCAACGTGCACCACATGGTGTTAGACGAGGCGGACACACTACTTGATGATAGCTTCAGTGGAAAGCTCTCCCATTTGTTGAAAAAGTTTCAGGTAAATCTGTGTGCGGTGTCTCTGATTGTTTAACTAATTCCGAGTGAAATGATTTGTTTGAGCTTTAGAATCGGTGTAACATAAAAAATATCAACAAACTCGCATGGAGATCAAAATCATAAACAGGGAATAGAGCAGAAACTGTTCTTTACCTTAAGATTACTGGAGAACCTGTATTATTACAGGTTTACACAACTTAGAGAAGGCGTGTGGATTAAGTAATAATAGACTGCATCAACGCTCGCAGCTCGCTCGCTCGTTGCTCACAGGACTGATGGCCGATGGGGCCAGAAAGTCCTGGAGTGGCGTCCGCGAACCGGTAGACGAGCTGTCCGTAGGCCTCCAACAAGATGGAGTGACGACCTTGTAAAGGTCGCGGGAACGCGGTGGATGCGAGTGGCACAGGACCGGTCTGAGTGGCGCGCCTTGGGGGAGGCCTATATCCAGCAGTATCGGCTGAAATGATGATGATACTGCGTCAATGCTTAAACTTAACTCCTTAACGGCTTAACTACTTTGTCGCGCGCCTTCAAGCTGTGCTATTTAAAGTCCATGGTTTTTAAGTAACATAGGAAACTTCAATCATTGCAAGGAAACTCCATGTTACTTTGACTTGCACTTGTCCTGTTATTCTTCCCAAGATCCGTACATATATTAACCAACTGTATGTTTCTAGATACGATTCAAGGTCCAACACGCAGTTCCTCCAGTGGGATGTCAGCTTACGCTGGTCAGTGCAACTATGCCCCATGAACTCCCCGAGTCAGTCAGCTCGTTTGTAGACCCACAGTCCCTGAAGACAGTAACCACTTCCATGATACATAGGATATTGCCCCATGTGCCTCACAAGTAAGTGTTAGAATGTTAATCAATTCAGTATTATATAACGACACGATTCATATGGCGCGCGGATTAAGCAAATAATAGTCTCTGTGTCAATGGCGTAAGCGCTTCGCCGCGCGCTTCCTAAGTTGTTCAATGTCTAAAGTAGATTATCACTTTTCTACCAACTTCAATTGGACTGTATGCCTTTAGGGTTCATTACTCTGCAGATCTTATAAGGCTCCAGGTCTTTTCGATTGAGATATGGAAACTTAAAAAAACGTGACCGTCAAGATGGCGTACACCGTAACGATATTCAGGATCTTACCATGCAAATAAATCGTACCCAAATAGTACCTACGGAATATCTAGGTTAAAAAAATAGTACCCTTGAACTTTTCGAAATATAAGGCCTGTTCACGGTGTACTGTGGTTCAAGCTGGCGTACACCGCGTGGATCTCTGGAACGGCTTGGGTCTCAGGAATGATTTATAGCTCAAAAAATAGTACCAGTAATAGTAGAGCAGTCAGAGTCTTAATCATTCAGATTCAGGCTTTTCAGTCAACTTAAGTTTACAGATTCCTACGGCTCGGCAAGGCTCAGAAGCCACTGGAACTCCTGAAGCAGATCCGCGCGGACGTGAGCCTCAAACGGCCCGTCATGATATTCTCCAACCAGACGGCCACCTGTGACTTCGTCTCCATGTTCCTCAACGAGAATGGAGTGGAGTGTATCAACATCAACGGCCAAATGCCCATCCCGCTGAAGGCTGGTAAATTCGACATGTTCAAGAATGGCGCTGTCGATGTGCTCAGCTGCACTGATATTGCATCGCGCGGATTGGATACCAATCGGGTAATTTAATCCATACTAATATATAAATGCGAAAGTAACTCTGTCTGTCTGTTACCTCTTCACGCTTCAGCTGCTGGACCGATTGAGATGAAATTTAGGCATGGAGATAGTTGGGGTCCCAGAAAAGGACATAGGCTACTTTTATCCCGGAAAAACGCATAGTTCCCGCGGGAACGCGATAACCTAATTCCAAGCGGGCGGAGTCGCGGGCAGAAGCTAGTTACTTATATGCTAACATTTTTTTCGTCTTTTGTCGAATTTCATTTAAATTGCTTTAGCCTAAGCCGTAGTAGCCTAGTGGTTCGACCTACCGTCTTTCATGCAGAGGGTCGGGGGTCGATTCCGGCTCGTACCTCTAAGTTTACTTATGTGCGAAATTCAATTTCAATTTACCACTAAGCTTTTCGGTGAAGGAAAACATCGTGAGGAAACCTGCACGCATCTGCGAAGTCATTCAAAGATGTGTGTGAAGTCCCCAATCCGCACTGGGCCCGCGTGGGGACTATAGCCCAAACCCTCTCGTGATGAAAGGAGGCCTCTGCCCAGCAGTGGGACGCAAATTGGCTGTTGTCGGTTGTCTAACTTTCACAAACTGGCGGCCATCTGAAGCGCCGGTATTAGAGTAAATCCAGCCTATTCCTAGTTGTCCGCACTGGAAACTACTGGCATATTTTTCCCCAGTAGTCTGCTGCACGAACAATTAACAAATGGGAATAGTCTGCACTGCAAATGCAAATTCCCACAGGGGATTTTTCCCACAGTAGTCCACACTGGTAAGAGGTGCGGACAGCTGGGAATGGGCCGTTAATCCGCGGTGTTTTATAAATCAACAACTTAGAAGGCGCGCGGTGAAGCCTATAAGCCGTTGGCGCAGTCTATTATTGCTTAATCTACGCGGCCTCTAATAGCGTTTTCACATTAGCCGATCCGATGTCGGTGTCGGACGACGACAGCCGACAGCCGACACCCAACACCAAGTGCTGTTGTCACATATTCCCGACAAATCGACGATTTTTTTGTCAGTTGCTGCTCGATAGCTTCATGCGGGCAGGTCATCATGGCAGACTATAATAGAAAACTTTATTTGCTGTATTGTGTCGTATTTAAATGATGACGCCATGATGACAACCAAACAAGTAAACAAAACAAGCTCAAAATGGCTGCCACGCATCGGGCTTTGCGCACACATATATTTTAAGATACACGTATAGCAATAGCACACTTACAAACAATATCGTCCGACGGCTACGGGAATCCGTGGTGCCGTCAACACATCGGTGTCGGCTCCGATTTCCGATATCGGTCCGGAAAATATGAAAGACAGATACATATTTCATATATTTTACTTCCTCCGATATCGGATCTGGACCCTTGGAGACTATACATCTCTAAGATCTTAGATTTAATATTAAGTTAGGTACTATACATCCCTTCAATGTAATTTTAGTACGTACCTATATGTATATTTTATACATGTAATGTAAATTTTGAAAAAAGGCCTTCTGCTTGAGTTTGTTGCGGCGCTTCTTCTCAAGCAATGGGTCTAGGAAGCGCTGGTAAATTATTTTTCTGACGTGTAAAAGTGCCCCTATGTGGCCAGGTGCAGCACGTGATAAACTACGACATGCCGCTGTACACGGCGGACTATGTCCACCGCAGCGGGCGCACCGGCCGCGCCGGCGGCCCGCCCGGCGCGGTCACCAACTTCGTCGCCTGGCCCAGGTAAGCCACTCCGTAGCACTCAGCGACGTGAACAGAGTTTTTGGGGTCTATTTCTAATGGTCCATACCCCGTTTTCCACACTGCGCAGTACTGGGATTTTATTTCGAGGTGCGAATTTTTTTTTTTTGGATATTCAGTTTTTGGAAAATTTTCAAAATGGCATAGCTATGGGGTTCAAAATATTTAAAAAACTGAATCAAGCTATACTAATAACTGATAAAATGTTTTTTGCAAAAATATAAAACCCGTCTGCAAACAAACTTTTGATTTCGCATATATTATATAAACGTATATATTTGTGATCCATTCATTCAGTCCTTCATTTTGATACCTCATTCGATAGGCTATAACAAAAAAAATATTTTTTGAAACGTTTAACCTGTTGTCTACCGCCTATTGTCAAAAAGATTATGTAAAATAAACTTAATTACTTAGTTATTAAAGTATATTCGCTCGACGCGGTATCGCGTCAACGGTAGACAACGGATTAAAATGCCTCCATAAGTCAGCCATTTTGTTTTTTTGCAATTTTGATATACCCAGTGTCACTCTCACGATTAAGACCAATCTAACGACACCTCGCAAGCTAAAATCCATCCAGCCATTTAGGCTACAGAGCGTGCTAAAGAAATATACATACATACATACACTCGAAAAACATAACCCTCCTTCTGGCGCAGTCGGGTAAAAATTAGCGTGGTCTACATCTCTCAGAGCCACTATAGTCTTTTATTTGTTGTGATTTACGATATAATATTTATAGTAGGTGCACTTGCTCCTTATATGTATAAGGTAAATTTTATTATGGAGGGTTTTTCTCCTTTACTTCAGTAAAGGAGCGCAATCTTTATAGTACCAAATCGGGTAGGTTGGGGGCGCTGCGGTCGTCACTCCAGTCAAGCCACCTAGGCGGATAGTCTGCAGTAGCGCCTTCAGATGGCGCTGCTGAGGCGAAAACGGTTGTGAGGAGAGTGTGTTTTGTTGCTTATCCAATCCGCTGGACACGTTTTCAACTGTTTCGCCAAGATTGCGCTCTTTACCAAGACACATTCCACACTCCATAAGCTCAATTTTGAATCCAAAACGTCAACGCCGTGAGCGAGCGAAAGTATGTTCTAATTATGAAAACCTTTTCCAGAGAAATCAAGCTCGTGCAGAAGATCGAAGCTTCGGTGCGGAAACAAGTCGAGCTTCCGAACGTCAACGCCAACATCCGGCGGATCATAGAGGATCGAATCGCTAAGAGCGCCGGCGCAGCGCTCAGAAATATGGGATAATTAGAAGACTAGTTGCCTTAAGAGGGTTTATTTTGAAAGTCGGCACATATAGCCGGTCGGTCGCATATAGCTGTCAAATGTTTCGCTCTTTTTATTAATTTATCAATATTACTGAATTAAAAAAGAAAAAGTTGACAACGTCGCGTATAGCTGTCAAATGTTTCGCTGTTTTTATTAATTTATCAATATTAAAAAGGAAGTAATCATCCCATGGTTGAATGACGCGTCTCGTTTTATACTTGTTGGTTAGTCATTCAAACGATAAAATTGCATTAAAATACATGGAAAATGCGATGGAGTTTTCAAAATACTAAAAATATCGTGTTGCTATGATTATTGTTGCAATCCATACTTAATGTGTTATTCCACCATAGAGCGATTATTCATGTTTACATTCAGCAATATTCAGAAATTAATGAAAACAGCGAAATTTTCCACGGCTATTTGCGGCGTTGCCAACTTTCGGAGTAAACCTTCTTAATTATAATTGTATTGAAATCTGGATTATTAAAGATGGAAGTTCGTCTTACCTTGCGCTTGTTTCTCTATTCTAATTCCTCTTTCAGCGACCTAGGCGACGTGAATTAATGCTTATGGCTTTCCGTAAGACAACGCTACTCCAAACTACTCATACATCGATACATGTTTCACTTAGTCGCGTCGCTTGCTATGTGAAAGAGGCCTAATCACTGCCTTGCGTTATAATATCACGCAGTCAAACTACTTTACTACAACTACTTCAGCCTATTGGGTTTGGGTTATAGTCCCCACGCGGGCCCAGTGCGGATTGGGGACTTCACACACATCTAAAGAACTATTTTTGTAATTACAAATGTAGCCAATATCTCGAGTTTTAAGGTTCCAATTTATTAAAAAGACGAGATTCATTACATTTCCAAGTTACTACACAACATACAGTGGCACCTACAATACCTAACCCTCTTCCATCGGGTTCTAAATCGTATGTGGAGGCTTTGAGACAGTCCTTGACCCCAAAGAGTTCAAAAGGTGACAATACTAATGAAGTGCATGCGAAACTAGTAAAACCTGTCAAAAAGAAAAATGTTAGTGTAAAACAAAAACCTCACAAGAGGAGATTACTGTTCTGATTATGGAGGGTTGAAGTAAAGGAGCGCAATCTTTATAGTTCCAAAGGTGGACACCAAATCAGGTAGGTTGGGTGTTCCAAATCAGGTAGGTTGGGGGCGCTGCGGTCGCCACCTAGGCGGATAGTCTGCAGTAGCGCCATCAGATGGCGCTGCTGAGGCGAAAACGGTTGTGAGGAGAGTGTGTTTTGTTTTGTTGCTTATCAAATCCGCTGGACACGTTTTCAACTGTTTCGCCATATAAGATTGCGCTCCTTACCAAGACACATTCCGCACTCCATAGTTCTGATGTGAAGAATGCGTCAGAAGGTCCTGGGTTGGTGACACTGACACCAACAGTATCAGGTCAACGCAAAGAAGTATGACAGAGAGAGTAAAAGGTTTTTTAAGAAATTGAGAGATATTATACTTTCGAAAGATGTTTGGAGTCTGAAGATCAAATACTTTCCAAGTTTAATTTTTGAGGAGATTGTAACCTTTATGAGTGATTGCATCAACGTGGATTTGATAAAGAATATTCTAGGATTAGTCAATTATGGATAGAGTATCCTAGAATCTCCGTTTACGGGGAATTCTCCTTAAAACTTTCTGTCTGTTTTTTTTATTCCATCTTATGTCCTCCAATGAGGCTGGCATAGTCACATAAGTGTAAATATCAATAAAAAAAACTTACAAATAAATAAATAAAAAAAATTTCTATAAATATTTATAGAAAAAAAACATTTTTTTCGAGTACCACGTACGCCTCGGCAGGGCAAAGTGTTTGCGGGCTTAGTATCATGTTATATACTTGTACGGTCTTACACCGCACATTTACCTACAAATCCATCATTTTCTCGCCGCATTGCATTGTATAAAAGTAGGCCAATGCACGGCAGTCCGCAATCATCAGCCGTTGTGTGAACTCACTGTATTTTATATACAAATTAAATATACATCCGTTAATCATCAGAGTTATCATTGAAAGGTGTACACAACCCGTACATCTTTATGGTCCTTCGAACCGGATCAGATCAGCGGTTTATGGATCTATAAGGTCCTGAACAGTAATTTCGCGTGTGTGAACATTACGTCGCGTGAAGTGTTAATAAACAGTGTTACGTGGAAGTTTTACGACTTGCCGTACCTACATCATCAGAAGCAGTATCAGCCATCAGTATCAGTGAACAGCAGCATCAATCATCAGTATCAGAATCAGTAGCAGGAAACATCAGTATCAGCCATCAGTATCAGCTATCAGCATCAGTAACCAGCAGTATCAGTCATCAGCAGAGCATCATCATCAGATAACATCAGTAGCAATTACATCAGCATCAGAAAGTGGTTGAGCATTGTGGGTTGTAGGATCTTTGGAGGCAGCAAATCGGTTCCCCGGCTTCCCACAAGCGGGTCTCACCGGCGGGATTGAGAAGGTGCAATTGCTCTCACGAAGACTACACATTCACAAAGCTTAATCCGAAGGTTTTCTCGGTTATTCGAGGAAGCACATCATGGAAGATTTACTATCAAAGCAGTACCAATTGATGCTCAAGATAGAAAGGGAGTTCATCAACTTCAAGAAGGATGGATACGAGCGCAAAACCTACTCGAGTATCGACGGTCGAATCAGTGCGATATCGAGGTACTGGAACGAGTTCAACAGGGAGCATATGCAACTTTTAGATTATCAGAACGTCGATTTCGTGTATTTTGAACACAATTATTACGATTCGACCAAGCATTTCTATGACGAAGCATTATCTTATTTGCAACGTTATTTACTTTATGTTGAAGCGCCGCAGACCAACATTAGGCCATCAACGCCTTCGTTGGTACTGATCGCAAATTTGCAAGGATTTCCCATATCAGCGGGAAAGGAGATCCCTCCTGTGTCATCACCGTTTCCTAAGGGTGAGACAGATCCTGCACGGGCCCCCACGCGTACCGCGGTCCATTTACAGCCGGTGACAATGACGTCCGATATCAGAAATCCCGATAAATCAGCGGCAAAACCAAGCAGCGCAAAGAGCACAATGGGTACTTCTAGTAAGTTAGAAGAGAAGCTCCGCAAGCAGAAGAGTAACTTTAAAGCATTTTCCCGTGCCGTTACTAACATCAATTTTGACTCTCTATCAGAGAAGTGGGAGTATGAAGACGTATTGAAGATCCTTGACTCCCGTTGGCATGCGATCGACTGTCTGCACTGGGACATCGATAGCGAGCTATACGAGGAGGACCCGGGCTACGAGCGTCAATTCACGAGATACGAAATGGAGTACAATGACATCAAGAAAATACTCAATCAGAAGATGTGGTCAGCCTCCTACCGCACTCAAACCACGCCGACTATGGACATACCAACTTTCAGCGGCGATTATCATAAATGGACCTCTTTCAAGGACCTGTTCGGCGAAACTATCCACAAGAATCGCTCTATATCGAACGCACAGAAAATGCAGTTCTTGAAGAGTAAGGTCAAAGGCGAGGCGGAAAAGCTAATACAACATCTAAATGTTAGCTCCGATAACTATGAAGTATGTTGGGATATTCTTAATCATAGATATAACAACATCAAGTTGATATTTAGCTCCCATATCAACATACTCATGGGCCTCCCCGTGATGCAGCAGCAGACATCATCGCTTATCAAGAAACTTCACGACACAACCAAGGAGTGTCTGAATGCCGTCAAAAACTTAGGAGTCGACGTCACTACCTGGGACCCCCTCCTCGTCCACATTCTGTCGCAGAAATTAGACTCTGAAACTCATAAGGATTACATAGAGTCCTTAAAGGCACCTCGAGATTTACCATCACTATCAGACTTCTACGAATTTCTCGAAAGCAAATTCACTTCACTCGAGGCGTCACGCCGAAAGCAGGACGGCAATATTGCGAAATCAAGCAACTACGTGCCCTCATTTAACACGAAAAGATCGCCACAGCAACAGAATCAGTTCAATTTTAATAAATATCAGCGAAACAATGCCTACAAACCTATTGCGAAATCATATCACGTAGCATCGATCTACAAGTGCCTATACTGCAAAAGCAATCATTCTATTTTCTTTTGCAATGAATTCAATAAATTGCCGAATGATGCGAAGTTGAAAGCGACGAACGATTTGCGACTTTGTGTCAATTGTCTTTACGATCATAAAGGAGACAAATGCATTTCAACTAAAACATGTCGTAAGTGTACAGAGCGGCATAACACTTTGTTACACGAGGCGTTAACGACACCGACTATGGGATCAGCACATAGACCGACTAGAGAAAATGTGAATGTATCTCAGGATGAGTCATCAGAAATCCTGTTAGCCACCGCGCAGATCAGAGTCCTTGCAGCGGATGGCACCTATCAGAACATGCGAGCTCTCATCGACCAGGGCTCACAAATTTCTCTTATCACTGAGAATGCCGCCCAGAAACTTGGACTACCGCGACGCCGCTGCAAGGGCGTAGTTTTCGGGCTCGGCACTCAAGAAAACAATTGCAAGGGGTCAATGGACATATCAGTATCAGCTATACATGGAGATTATACCTTCAATGCAAATGTCATGATCATGAAAAATCTCATCAACAATCTCCCTAATCAGACGTTCCAGAGACCGACATGGCCGCATGTTGAAAACATCAGTCTAGCAGACCCACAGTTTAATATCAGTCGTCCAGTCGACATATTGCTAGGTGCGGACATATACGCTCTTATCATGATGGGCGGAATCATCAGGGGTGAAACCGCATCTCAACCCATGGCTCAGCAGACGCACCTGGGTTGGTTGCTATGCGGCAGTGTGAAGACATATCAGTGTAATGTCATATTGAACAACACGGAAGACCTTCAGAGATTTTGGGCAATAGAAGACATCGCCGACAATCCTCTGAACATGTCAACAGCAGATTATCAGTGTGTTGAGGAGTATAAGGAGCATACATACAGACAAGCAGATGGTCGTTATGTGGTCAAATTGCCTATGAAACCTAATACACAAGAAAGATTAGGTGAATCCAAGCAGAGAGCCGTAGCACAATTTCTTCAGCTGGAAAAGAAATTTATAAAAAATCAGAAAATATCAGAAGGCTACAAAACATTCATAAAGGAATACATAAATCTAGGTCACATGTATGAAGCAACTAGTGACACGAAACAAACGTTGGCATGTTACCTACCTCATCATTGTGTGCTACGTGCCGACTCAAGCACTACGGCGCTGCGCGTGGTGTTCAACGCGTCATCGCCTACGTCATCAGGTCAAAGCTTGAACGACCTTATGCACAGTGGGCCCAACTTGCAACAAGATCTAATGACACTTATCCTGAAATGGAGAAAGTATGAAATAGCGTTCACAGCAGATATAGAGAAGATGTTCAGACAGATTTTAGTGCACCCAGAAGATCAGAACCTTCAAAAAATAATTTGGAGAGACCACCCCAATCAGCCATTAAAAGAGTACAACCTGGCAACGGTTACCTACGGAACGAAATCAGCGCCGTTTCTCGCAATGATGACCTTAAAACAGCTAGCAGAGGATGAAGGTCCCAAATTTATCCCAGCAGCAAAAAAGGCTTTGGAAGAAGACTTTTATATGGACGATCTCCTCAGCGGTAGTCACGACACAATAGCAGCAAAGCGACTACAAGCAGATTTAATCAACCTTCTGAGAGCAGGTGGCTTTAACCTTCGAAAATGGACATCGAATAAACCCGACCTCCTGCAAGGAGTTGAAACATCAGTCGATCAACAAGCATTTGAATTTAAGTATCCGGAATCCACGAAAACTCTTGGACTGCGATGGAACCCGGTAGACGACCTATTTTCCTATCAGATAAAGATCAGTCCAATATCAGAATCACTTACGAAGAGGGTTCTACTATCAGAAATATCAAAGATTTTCGATCCGATTGGCTGGCTCGCTCCCTTGACCACTAAACTGAAGCTCTTATTCCAAAACGTCTGGTCAGAGGACGTACAGTGGGATAGCCAACTATCAGATGGAACCAAAAATGAATGGCTTAAGATTCATAGCGAGCTAGACAACATCAATAATATCAGAATAAAACGATGGCTTGGGTCGCAAGACAATGGAGACATTGAACTTCACGGCTTCTGCGACGCCTCTACTAAGGCCTTCGCGTGCGTAATCTATTGCAAGGTTACCCAGATGGGTCCAGAAGGAAAGCCACAAACATCAATAATCATTGAAGCAGCCAAATCGAGACTCGTCCCCCTGAAAAAGGACATCACTTTACCACGTTTGGAGCTCATGGCTTGTCATCTCCTATCAAAACTCATGGAAAAGGTTACCAATAGCCTACCTGAGTACAATATCAGAAAGTTCGCGTGGACGGACTCGACAGCAGCACTGGGTTGGCTTCAAGGAGACTCGGGGCGGTGGAAACCATTTGTAGCCAACCGAGTAGAGCAGATCAAGGCAGTTATACCTCCTGATTGCTGGCGGTACGTGAAATCCGTTGAGAACCCCGCTGACTGCGCTAGTCGAGGAATAACAATGAATCAGCTTATTGAACATCCATTGTGGTGGACCGGCCCCAAGTGGTTGGCAACTTACTCATCAGAAGAGGAAAAAGAGCTTCCAGTCTACACCACTGATCAAGAAATCAAGAAAAGCGTTCAAACAAATGTCGCTACTATCAGAGACGATGACGTCATTCGAAACATTGTAAACAAACACAGCTGTTTCGCTCGTGCAACCCGAGTACTAGCAAGAGTACTTCGTATCGTGTTACGTAACCGACCTAAGCATACATTCATAACAACTAATGAATTATCAGAAGCAAGCAAAAGAATCATACGTCATTATCAGGAAAGTGACTTTGCTCAAGACTTTAAAGATCTAAAAGACGAAAAGAAGATCGATAAAAAGAGCAAAATTATCAGCTTAAAACCATTTTTAGATCAAGATGGTTTGTTAAGAGTGGGTGGACGTATCAGAAACGCACAGATTAATACAGCTATGAAGCACCCACTAATCATTCCTCATGATGGTCATCTCACAAACTTGATCATAGACCAAGGCCACAAGGACACCTTCCACGGAGGAGCTAGAATGACTCTTGCTCGTGTCCGACGTCACTATTGGATCATAGGTGGGAATAGAGCAGTCAAGAAACGTCTTCGCAGATGCGTTATCTGCAGGCGTCATGACCCTGTAAAGCAGACCCAAATAATGGGAAATTTACCAGCGGCGCGGTGCAACCCATCCCGCCCGTTCTACAACACAGGGGTAGACTTCACTGGGTACGTCGAAGTCAAAGCAAACAAAGGACGAGGAATCAAGACTACCAAAGCATATGTAGCCGTCTTTGTGTGCATGGCAACGAAGGCGGTCCACCTAGAACTGGTCTCTGACCTATCAGCATCAGCATTCTTAGCAGCACTACGGCGGATGGCTGCACGCCGAGGCGCGCCGCGTCACATATTCTGCGACAACGGCACCAATTTTGTCGGAGCAGGGCGTATATTGAATGAAGAACTCATCAACCTACAAGAGACTTTAGGTGATGAATTCTATTCACAAGCAGCTGAAATGAACATTGAGTTTCATTATAATGCACCATCGCACCCCAGCGCTGGTGGACTATGGGAGGCATCAGTGAAGAGCCTCAAACATCGTTTAAGGAGAGTAGTTGGAGAACAGAAGCTCACATATGAGGAGTTTTCTATCCTTCTCGCCCAGCTGGAGGCGTGTTTAAACTCTAGACCACTCTGCGCTATATCAGAAGATCCGGAAGACACAGACTTCCTGACGCCGTCACATTTTTTGGCCAGCGGTCCCACACTCACTATTGTGGAAACAGAAAGGGACGCCAGAACCAGATGGCAGTTAACTGAAAAAATATTTGGCGACATCTGGAAACGATGGCACAGTGAATATTTATGTCAGCTATCAGCACGTTGTAAATGGCAACAACCACAGCAGAATCAGAAAATTGGAGACATCGTTATCATACAAGATGCCAATTTGCCGGCAGGAAAGTGGCCGCTCGGCAGAGTCGTCGAGCTGCACCCTGGTAAAGACGGATTTGTACGAGTCGTCAGTGTGAAAACGAAAAATGGCATCATTCGGAGGCCTATAGTCAAGTTATCGCCTCTACCTGTGACTGAAGAAGCGAAGCCAGACGCGCAAAGTCCAAAGAAAATCAATCAGAATATAAAGGGTGTAAATGTCACGACGAGCTTCAAAACGTTAGCAATAACACTTCTAACAATGATGCTAGTGTTACCAGCACAGTGCGCTCACAACATCGCACAACTAAGCAGCAATCAGAGCATTTATTTCGATAAGATCTCAGACATGCATCTTAACCGGGATGATTGGAAACTGGTCGTATACTATGACATGGATCCATACTGGACAGGTGTCGAAATGGTCACAAAATTTCTCAACAACTTTGGAACCATTTGCTCACAAACCGATAAGCCCATGCTGTGTGACGTGATAATGCTCCAAATACGTCACAGCTATAAAGAACTCGACCTTTATAATCATATGTTGCTCGGTCAGCAGATTCGCGGCGAGCACCCGCGAGGCCGCCGCGGCCTTATCAATGGAATCGGCAATCTAGCTCACACACTGTTTGGAGTTCTAGACGATCAGTTCGCCGACCAATATCAGAAAGATATCCAACTTATCCGAGCCAATCAGAAACACATAGCAATGCTATGGCGAAATCAGACATCGATCGTGGAAGCACAGCATAACTTATTACAAAGAATCGCTAACACCATGGATCAACAGCACAAATATATCAACACTCATATAAATGAAATAGAAAAAACAACCACACAATTACGAGAAAGTATACAAACATCAGCGAATAGCAACACTCTTGCAATATCAGCAATGATTATAAACACCGCTCTACAAAACCTGCGAAATATACAAGATTATTTACTTGATATCATTATTGACTTACATCATGGAGCATTCAACATTCATTTGATCAGCCCAGAGCAGTTAAAAGATGAATTAAATTTCATATCGGGTCAACTAGAAAAAGATTTATCATTACCTATCAGCAACATAGAAGCAGACCTGGCGAAACTTTACCATATGCTAAAGGTAAAGGCTAAAATGACCAAGCAATTCTTTATCATAGAAATCAGAATACCCCTCGTGGCGAGGGATCACTATGAGATATATCGACTTATCCCCACCCGCCACAGCCTTAACAACAGCATGATTAATATCATACCTATATCAGAATACATAGCGATGAATATACAGAAAGACGCTTACTTCGCTATGTCTCAAGCAGACCTGCAACGTTGTGACCGCTACGATGACGTCACACAGTTATGCTCATTGCAGACACCTATATATCATATGACATCCGATAAAAGCTTATGCGTTATGAATGACGTAACAAAGCAATGCGCTATCAGCTCGACACCTTGTCAAACCACGTGGTCAGAACTATACGGTGTCAATTCACATCTATACTCATGTTGTAAACAATGCACTGTTCGCGTCATTTGTGGGAATCAAGTTACGGCAGTGCCATTGACCGGGAACGGAATTATCAGTTTCAACGGCGATTGCGTAATCAAGAGTTCAGATTTTACCATATACTCTCGCCGTCAACAAAGCAACACGCAGACCATAGAAGCAGATGTCCTGAAGATAGAAATTCCACCGATCAACCACATCATAGACCTACCAATCTCGCTCATCAACCAGACAATCATAACCCAGCAGATAAAATACGACAACCACACGTATATCCATCAGCAACTGAATGAGATTGGAAGGCAAATTCAGGAAATGAAGAAGAGCAGCGCAGATGTCACCCTGAGCGAAAGTCCGACATCCCATGACGTCACGCAATATGGGTTGATTTGCACGATATCAGGCATCACACTCTGCATAGGTGTAGCGCTAGCATGGCGTCGCCTCCGCTCAAGTCGCACGAGGACATCCAGCAACATCAGCAAGCGAGCAACGTACAGCGCTCCGCCCCCCGTGCCCCCGCACCGGGCCGTGGCGCAGCCAGTCCGGCTGCAGCCCCCCGCGCCGGCCGGCAAGCCCAGGCGCAGCTCCCCGGCGTCGGCCGGACACTCATCAGATGGAAGTGACGTCGAAGGCCCCGGACCGCACTACGCGACCGTGACCGACAAGGCAACGCAGCCTACATTTCCAAAGCACTTTAATCAGTCGGAGTAGTGTTTTTACCTATATTTTAATTTAAGCTGAAATGTTAAATATTTAAGACATTTTATTTAATTGACTTATTTAAGTTGACCTGTAATTTTGTAAGACTTGTTTTATCAGTTAAGGTTATCCTGTAGGCTCCCTTTGCCTGCCCTGGAACATGTACGGTCTTACACCGCACATTTACCTACAAATCCATCATTTTCTCGCCGCATTGCATTGTATAAAAGTAGGCCAATGCACGGCAGTCCGCAATCATCAGCCGTTGTGTGAACTCACTGTATTTTATATACAAATTAAATATACATCCGTTAATCATCAGAGTTATCATTGAAAGGTGTACACAACCCGTACATACATGGTTATTTAAACAATCCATACTGGCATACTATTATTATACCTAAACTAGCTTTTCCCCGCAACTTAGTATGCGCAGAAATATTAAAATAAAAAATGAGGACAAACAAAATAACAATAATATTGACATCGTAAACTTATTATCGTAAACATTCTAATCTAATTAGAGCATTAGAGTCCATGAAAATTGTTCATCAAGCATCGAATAACAATTCATCAACTACAAAACCTATTCATTGAATCGAACTTACTGGTAATAATGACTAGTCACCAATATGTTCTCAAGGTTTCTTCTAAGGAAAAAAAATGAAGGGTTTTTGAAATGTACAATCCAACTAAGGGTCCCTATTACATTTTTATTTGCGGTTTCCGCCATGTTAAAGCAAATTTAAGGAAATTGGGACAGAAAGGATAAGGAAAGGGGGGACCAACTCAGTGGGATTTTTTCCGTAACAGAAAAATAATTCGGACAGCCCGGACTGGGAATCGAACCCAGATCTTTCGGTTACGCCCCAAGGGCTCAACAGTTAAGCTATCCGAGACAAGTACCGACTCATTATTCCCTTACGTTATGACGTCAGGAGCAATACTCAACTGACGACCTATATTCCATCTTTACACGTTTAATGTTTGCCCTTCATTTTTCCGGAGCTGAGCTGAGGCCCCGATAACCGATAAATGTTACTTTATCGATTACCGGATTGTTAGTATCCGCTCCTAGCCCACAGAGATCTTCACGCGAGCCAACGCTGACTAAGAGGTCACCCATCCAAGTACGAAACACGCTCACTGCTGCTTAACATGAGTGATCGCCGGAGTCAGACGTGTGCCGCGTGACTATCTCTGCCGGTTGGGTTTCTTCGAAACATAAATTTCTTTACTACTAAACTGACAATGTTTCAAAACCACATAATAACTGTGGCTCTAGTGAAAAGGGGTATAAGTCGATTTATGACAAAAATGGGTTTTATATACCAAAATTCTTAGAAAAAAATAACGCGTAAGTACGTCTTATCGAAATTTAGCTATCTTACTTAATAAAAAAGTTACAGTTGTGCAAAATGATATAACTAAGACAATTTGTCATGACATGTGGGGTATATGTCGATATTTATTCTTATCAACAATTAAATCATATCGTTCCATCGTGAAAAAAGATTTAAATCAAGTTACTTTTGTGATTTGCTTATCTTTTTTGTGTGTACGGAGTTATCTCTTTTTGTATCCCTAGAAAATGATTGGTGATCAAAGATTCACGTCTAGTTAAATCAGTTTACACCTATAAAAGTACATCATTTAAGGATCAAGTCGATATAAATCAATAATCACAACAACATATTCATTATAATTAAGTGTAAAGAGATATAAGTCTATAAACTCCTTTTCGTACTCAACAAAAACAATGTGAAAAATGATATAAGTCAACATGAACTTATCCGTAGGTAATTAATATTAAGTGTAAAACGATATAAGTTTCGCCGACTGATGTGGGGGGCGCTGCGCGGGGGCACCGACGCCCCGCGCCCGCGGGCTGTCGTTCTCAGTCGCCTGGGCATAGTGGCGAGAATAAGGTGTGCGCGTGCACGGCAGGGGTCGACGATTTATACGGATGAGTTGTATCCCTTTTCACGATTTTTTTTTAACAATGCGATGAAAAGTTCTATGCTAGTGAGATACAAAATAAGATAGATCATTTTACACGAAACTAGTTTCAACTTGTAACTGCTATAAATTTAATGAAAATAATAGAATGTTGATCTACTAAGAAACATGGCACGTCGACTCTTATTTTTAAAATGATTATTTAATGGTATGAGATGAATATCAGTTTTTAGGGACTTTTGAGCTTTTTTCCAATTAAGAACAAAACGTTTTCTGTTTAGAATGAATGGGATATAATCATCGCTACTATCAGAGAAGTCTATAAAAAAGCATGGTAAAGAGTCTATTACTGTAGTAAGTATATCATAACAAATCAAAAACGATTGTCCGCAGCCGTTAAAAAATTGCTCAGTTTTCTCCAATTCTTTTATGCTGTCTATTCCGTTTGATAAAGTTAAATCAAACATTTGTGGTTTTGGTAAATCTTTCGAGCAACAGGGCTTCGGACTATCTGCTATGACATTCTCGGGGATAAGTCGTGCCTCTGAAAGAAATGATGGATGATGAAATGATCAAACGGAATAGACAGCATAGAAGAATTGGAGCAAACTGTGAGCAATTTTTTTACAGATGCGGACGATTCCTTTTTTATTTGTTATGATATTTATGATATACTTTCTACAGTAATATACTCTTTGGCATGATTCTTTATAGACTTCTCTGATAGTAGCGATGAATATATCCCAGAAACTGGTGACAGTTCTGAGTCAGACGGAAGAAACACGCGACAAAGAAGTTCTAATAGACAGAATGTCGTTATCCCTGATTTAGAACCAGAATCGGCGGACTCGGAACCTGAAAATAATCAATCTTTTTGGGATAGAGATTTAACACCTGTTAAAGAAGGGCCTAAACGTAAGCCAAGGAAAAGTGCAAAGGAAAGAAGACAGGAACTAGAAGATAGAAAGAGAAGAAGAAATTCGGCAAATAATTACAACACTAAAAAGGCAAACAAATAAAGAAAAGGGAAATGAGAATGCTTGGGGATTGCAGAATGAAATGTGCTTTAAATATACCAGAAGACTTAGACGTAGAAAAAAAATTGTTGATTGTTACTGGAATTTAGGGGATTACAATAAGAGAGTGCAATTCATTGCCAACCTGATTGTATTAGAAAATAAAAAGACACGGAAAATAAATACAAATAAAATTTGTCCGTTTGCCAACTCGTATTATTTAAGACTGTCTGCAATCTAAAATAATACGAGTTGGCAAACGGACGAATTTTATTTGTATTTATTTTCCGTGTCTTTTTATTTTTATTTGTATTTATTTTTCGTGTCTTTTTATTTTCTAATACAATCAGGTTGGCAATTTGTGCAACTTGTAGCCAAAAAACTGAAGGTTAGTGAAGGACTCGTTCCTGAATCTCTTAGAGGTGGCCAACCCAGTGCTGCAAAGATTAGCGACTAGAGACTTGAATCCGTACAACAGCATATTTTATCGTTTTCGGCCTTCGAAAGTCATTATTTAGGTCTAAGTCAAAAATAAGTTTTTGGCCCCGCACCTGTGCTTGGCTGATATGTATAACGCATATAGAGAACTCACTAAAAATTCAGTTTCATTAACTTTACAGCTGGATTTTTAAAAGCCAAAAACTGTCTTTCAAAAAACCGTACCTTGACACTTGTATAAAGTGTGATACGCTAGACATGAAAATAAAGATCAGGTACTTTTCTGCGTTCTTATATTTTTGTTTTTTATCCTGAAATGTTTCAATATTCTTTAATAAACGACTTTTACTTCAGTGTCTTCCTTAAAATTACGATACAACTTGGAAATACAGTGACATAAATCGACTTAGTCCCGATACATATTTTGTGCAAATAGATAAAAGTGTATATTTTTTTGATTACACCACAAATGTGTATGCCAAATATAAGATATTCGTTAGGAAAGCACAACTTACTAATATTACTTATTTAAAATATTGCTATAAAACGATATATTGATAAATGAATTATATTGGATATCTTTTTGCACTTTAGTAAAAACTCGTGAAAAGAGGTATAACTAAATTTATATCCTCAAAAAACATTTTTTGCAGTGGATATAAGTCAATTTTTTTAAAAACTTTGACATTTAAGTAATAAAGACCAATGTTATAAGAAAGAAGCTATTTTTTATACAAAAACTGCATTTAAAATTAATTTCTAACTGTATTAGTTAAGACGCATGAGGCTAAAGAATAATGAATAAATTTCGCTAACGATTTTTCCCCTCTCCTGTAAAACGGTGTTTTTAGAGTTAAACCCCTTTTCACTAGAGCCACAATTATTTCACTTGTTAGCGAATATTGATCGATGTTCAGCAATAAACTTTGACAGTTAATGACTAAGTGTTCCGTCGAAAGATTCTAAGAAGCAAGACTTTGATCAGATTAGCGTCTGAAGTAATTAACCAAAAATAGCACAAAGGGCTTGAAACAAAAATTTTTTGGTCATTTGCAGAAAAAATAACAACCATTTTACAATGTTAAAATTACAGCTCAGTATCACACAATTCGGTGATTACAATCTATTTAAAGGCCTTGACCTTTTTATCGAATAGGGCCGTAGAATGTTATCACGCCAGAGCCCACAACAAATATTACAGATTCCCTTGGCTTGTGATCATGTTTCCCAAATCTAATAGGCAGACAAGAGGAATGCCAGACTTTAACTAGGTCGATTCGACTCCGTTCCGAAAGTTATAGAACCGAATACTAAATATCCCTATTTTGAAAACTTGTATTGTAGTTTCGTAGTTTCGGGTACGAGATGATGTGGAGAAAAGTGAAAACACCGCAATTCTATAACCGTCTGTAATATTATAAACACGAAAATGATGCACTTTACACGATTTTATCGGTTAAAACTAGGTAAAAACAGACAAGGCGAGAATTCGTTGCCAGCACAGCGGCGAGCGGCGAGCGGACTGCGGACGCGGGCGCGTCCTGTGAAAAGGACGGCACTAGTCGGCTATATATAAAAGAAAGGGACGGGAAACATTTGAACGTAAGCGTGGGTTCTAACCGCGCGCAACGGACAAGATTTGATTTAACGGGTGCAGTGTCGCATCCGTATTCCTATATACTCCCCCTTTTGACTAGGAAAGTGCCCTCACAAATAGTCAAACCGACGAGGAAACTAACGTTTGCGAGGTCGCCCTCTACGACGAGCTGGAGCGACCGGAGCCTCAAGACATTCATCCTCTCTACCGTGATAACGCCTCAAATCGGAGATGTGGTACTTCCCTACTATCTCTTGAGGCTTGTCAGGAAACGCGACGCAGTAAGTTGTAGGACTCGACTTCTTGCTTACTACGTAGGGTCCATCACGTTTAGGTGCGAACTTGGAAGTGACACCTTTTGAAGCATTGCTAAGGACGTGAGATTTCATAAGAACCAGATCACCAACTTCCAGTTCATCAGGTTGACGTCGAAGATCCTTAGCAGCCTTTTGAATGTCTTGGTTCTTCTCAATAGCTTCTTTACTTGAGCTAAGTGTATCCGCCAGTTTGAGCAAATACGGTGTGATCTGTGGTACGTAGTTTTCCGCCATGATCACAGCACGCAGGTCACTTTGTACATCTATTGGTGACCTCAACTCACGACCAAACGTCAGATACGCTGGAGTCTGTTGCGTAGACTTGGTTAGTGAAGAGTTCAATGCAAATCGTATGAAAGGAAGCGCTTGTGGCCATTCATTATGATGATCATGGACGAGGATTGCAAGCTGCGTCTTTAAGTCACGGTTTTTTCTCTCAACCGGGTTTGCTTCCGGGTGGTACAGTGGTATGAGATTTTGCTTCACGTTTAGGGTGAACATGGCCTTCTGCATCACTTCCGCAACAAACTGGACTCCGTTGTTAGAAATATCACGCCGAGGGAACCCGAAACGTAAGAAGACTTACTCTATTAATGTTTTGCCACATACTTCTGCAGTAGCTTCTACAAGTGCGAAAACTTCGACCCACTTGCTAGCGGTGTCTTCCACTATGAGTACCCATTTCTCCCCTTTAGTTCCCTTTGGAAGTGGACCAAACAGGTCAACAGCTAATACTTCAAACCTTTGCCCTAGAACGGGAGTTTGTAGAAGTCCTGCTGGTTTCTGGTTTGACGGCTTAAACCTTTGACATTCTATGCAAGTTTTCAGGTAGTCTGAAACAAAACGACGCATGCCCGGAAAGAAGAAGCGTTGGGAAATTCTATGGAGTGTCCGATCTATACCTCCATGTCCTGAGGTAGGAGCGTCGTGGCACTCGAACATAACTTGTTTTCTTCTGTTTTCAGGTATCACCAGCTGCGGTTCTTCGGTGTCGACGTCCGTATACCTGTACAAGACTCCTTGACACATATGGTAACCTCTCTCAGACCACCTGTTATTCTCTAATTCATCTTTTCCTTCCAGGGCCTTCATGATCTTCGCTACTTCTGGATCGGCGAGCTGGTCATCACGCAGAGCAGAGGCTTCCCACCGCGGCGTTTCGATGATCACAGTGCATACTCCGCAATAAGTGCGAGCTTCGTCTTCGCACGGAGGGCGACTAAGTGAATCAGCGATCACATTTGCCTTTCCAGGTGTATAGTCCACTTGAAGATCGAAGGATTGGAGTTTCATCGCCCAACGTACGAGTCTTCCTGTCGGTGACTTCAGGGTAAGTAACCACTTCAACGGTTGGTGGTCACTACCAACACGAACAGAGTGTCCATCAATGAAGCCACGGAACTTCTCAACTGCCCACACAACTGCAAAGGCTTCCCTCTCTGTTGTAGAGTAGTTCCGCTCGGCAGGTGTGAGTAGGCGGCTGGCGTACGCGATTGGACGTTCTTCCTTCTGAGACTCCCTCTGTAGTAAAGCCGCGCCTAGAGCATTACTGCTGGCGTCGGTTCTGGGGTCGAATGGACGAGAATAATCTGGCTGGATCAATATCGGCGATGAGGTAAGTAGCCTTTTCAGTTCGTTGAATGCGTTGACCTGAGCTTCTTCCCACAACCATGGCTGATCTTTTTTCGTAAGCATAGTCAATGGTTGGGCGACTTGAGAAAACCCTGGAACGAACTTTCGAAACCACGAGCACGTCTGTAAGAAGCTCTTCAGGTGCAGGTGCAGACAGAGGTAGGTTCTTTCATCTCTGATATTCCTTTGATCTTTTCTGGATCAGGTGCGAGTCCCTGGGGTGTGATGATGTGCCCCAAGTACTTAACACTTTCTCTCGCAAACACGCATTTGGCGCGGTTGGCACGCAAATTGAAGACACGCAAGCGATCTAGAACTGCACGTAAGTCCTCTATATGCTGCGAGAAGTTGTCAGATATCACGATCAGATCGTCTATATACCCTAGTACAGTCGAGCCTTTCAGCGATGCACCGGAACGAAATCTGTCGATCAATCGTTGAAACGTTGCGGGAGCGTTCCGCAATCCGAACGGCATTCGCGTAAACCTGTGGACTCCAAAAGGTGACACGAACGCAGTCTTATCCCGATCCTCTTCCTTGACAGAGACTTGCCAGTAGCCGGAGCGCAAATCGATGGTGCTCATGTAGCAGCTTTTTCCTGTGTACTGTAACAAGTCGTCAATAACGGGCAGTGGATAAGAGTCACTCTTTGTGGCTGCGTTGAGCTTCCTATAGTCAACACAGAATCTGACGGATCCGTCTTTCTTTGGCACTAAGAGAGCCGGCGCAGCCCACGGGGACTCACACTCCTCGATGATTCCATCCTTCAGCATCTTATTAATTTCAGCTTCCATGATGTCTTTCTTGGCTGGCGTGAGTCTATATGGCGGCGTGGCGATGGGTTTGTGGTCACCCGTATCAATGCAGTGTTCTGCGAACGGCGTTGGATCTCCCCCTTCTCTGAAGATATCCTCGTATTCCTGCAAGGTTTCCGCCAGGATCGCCTTCTCCTGCGGAGTCAGCATGGTACCCTCGTCACACCGAAGAACATCCGCGGTCGCATACCCCACGTAAGTCCTAGACGTTTCAGACAGGAGTGGGTGAATGGCCTGAGGTTGGGCAGCTGTAAACCATAAATTGTCAGGAATGTTGAGAACCAAAAAATGTTTTTTATTCGATCCTGAAAACATAAGGAATTTAAAAAAAAATCTTCCTTAGTGGATAGGCATCCACTCATAAGAGGAATACCTACGTGTGCGAAATTTTAAGTTTCTAGCCCTGAGGGTTCGGCCTGTGCGTTTATATAAAACTAGCTTTTCCCCGCAACTTCGTATGCACGCAGAAGTATTAAATGTAAAACCCCGATTTTTTCCCGTTTCCGCGGGAATTTCGCAAAATCCTTTCTTAGCGTATGCCTACGTCATAACATCTACCCCCATGCCAAATTTCAGCCCGATCCGTCCAGTGGTTTGGGCTGTGCGTTGATAGATTACTATGTCAGTCAGTCAGTCACCTTTGAGTTTTATATATTAAGATTTCATCCCCTATTTTATCTGTATATATAAAAGGCGATGTCGCGACTGACTGACTGACTGACTGATCAACGCCCAGCCCAAACCGTTGATGATAGAAGTTTGAAATTAAGAGACAACATTGTATGTTGTAGGCATCGTTTAAGAAAGGATTTTTCGGAATTTGTACAGTAAGGGTCAAAAAAGGGGTACATCGGTTGTATGCAAGTCCGTCATCTTTAAAATAGAAGTACAAAACATAATGGTTTAGGTGCCTAATTAGAATCAAATTAAACATGTTTCAGCATTTTTAGAAATTTCGTCTATAAGGGGGTTAAAAAGAGGATGAAAGTTTGTATTAGATGAATCATCATCTTTGAAGTTAAACTACCGAAATATTATGATTTAGATATTTGATTACAATGAATTAACACGTGTTTCAGCATTTTTAGAAATTTCATATTTAAGGGGGTGAAATAGGGGATGAAAGTTAATATAGATGAATCATCATTTTTGAAGTTAAACGTCCGAAATGTTATGATTTAGATGATCGATTAAAAATACATACATGTTTCAGCATTTTTAGAAATTTCACCTTTACGGGGTTGAAATCAGGGGATGAAAGTTTGCATGGATAAACTTCATTGAAGTAAAACGGCCTGAATATTATGATTTTGCTAGAGTGGCGTCCGCGAACCGGTAGACGAGCTGTCGGTAGGCCTCCAACAAGATGAAGTGACGACCTTGTAAAGGTCGCGGGAACGCGGTGGATGCGAGTGGCACAGGACTGGTCTGAGTGGCGCGCCTTGGGGGAGGCCTATGTCCAGCAGTGGACGTCTATCGGCTGAAATGATGATGATGATTATGATTACAGATCATTGACATAGGACATAAAAATTGGACATTTAAGGAAATAGGGGATGAAAGTTTGTATTGTGGAACCGTCATTTTTGAAGTTGAACGCCTGAAATGTTATGATTTAGATATTCGATTACGAATTACCAAAAATAAAACACGGGTTTCAGCATTTCTAGAAATCTGACTTTTAAAGGGGTGAAATAGAATAGTTAGCCGATGAAAATTTGTATACTTATTTGAACCGTCATCTTTGAAGTTAGACGTCCGAGATATTATTAGATATTTTATTAGAAACAAATAAACGCATGTTTAAGCATTTTTGAAAATTTTACTTTTACGGGGGTGAAATAGGGTATAAAAGTTTGTATGGATTAACCATCATTATTTGGCGGCAAGTTATCAAGTAAAACGGTGGTAACTATCCCGACGGTCCTTGCACCACGTCCTCCTAACACCACCAAAAAAGCATGCGCTAAAATCTCGATTTGCATTAAATTAAATATTTTACACGTACGAAGTCGCGGGCAAAAAGCTAGTTATTTATGAAGGGGATAACTGATTACACCCATTCCCCCGGGTTATCCGTTTCCAGAGCCGTCGCCCCGTTGAAGCCTATTATCTTCACTATCGTTTGATCTTGTAGGTCATCTTCATCTAGCGTGTCCCTTTCTGTTCTTTCCCATCTCGCCATTGCGTATGATGGGCATTTCGCTAGTAGATGTATACCCGTTTCTTTCTCGCCACATTCTAGGCACATTGGGTCATCTTTTATCTTCAGAATAGTTAGGTGTCTGTTCAGTGTGCAGTGTCCTGTAATTATTCCGACGGATAGTCTTAATTGTTCCTGCTATGTCCTATGGCTTGTGTCCTTCTTTTCTTGTCTATGTTTTTGATGAAGATCTTCGATTGTCTGTGACCCTCTAGACCCTGCCATCTTTGGTTTGCTTCTTGTATTGCTTTCTGCCGTATGACTCCTTTTGTGATATTGTGTGCTATAGGCAGTCTCGGTTCTGGCCCCACAAAGGTTTCGTCGGCGCCTTTTCTGGCCAGTTCATCGGCCATTTCGTTCCCGGTATTGCCCTCATGTCCAGGCACCCATGCGACTATCAGTTCTTTGTCACCTTTCTCCGCCAGCCAGTTAAGTGTTTTCTTGCACTCATTAACCAGTTTGGAGCATGATTCTTCTTTATTTTCTTCTTTAGCTCCTAAGGGTTTGGTCTGTGTGTTGGTAATTTCGCCTTTTATATATAATACTAGCTTTTTGCCTGCGCCTTCGTACGTGTAAAATATTGAATTTAATGCAAATCGAGATTTTAGTGAATGCTTTTTTTGTGGTGGTAGTGGTAGGTATAGGGTTGCCAGATGGCCGGGATTTAGCGGAATTCTCCCGACTTTTATTGTGACCTCCCGACTCCCGACAAAGTAATAAATCTCCCGAAAAACTACTCGAGAACATGAACATGAACATAGGCACCCCCCAGCCAGACAATTCCAGTTTGGACTTTACAGTCTGATACGGCAAGCGTATTTTCTTCCGTAGCAATAGACCTGGTAGCCGATCTTGAGCATGACCACCGTCCTGGGATCACATTTGGTACCACCTCAGTAGTACAAAATGTCAACTTGGAGTATAAATCTTGCTTGAGATCTGCATAGTCATTGCTACGGATCAAGACAAAGGGGCACAAATAATTGTTTAGGAGTGACACGCTCTGGGATGGGAGGGGACGGCCGACTAGCCGCAACCGGTCGACTACAATCAGCCGGCTATGCAGCCTTGAGCCAATCTAGGACAGTAGGTGTGACGGGTGTGCTGGTTGTCGGGATGAGCGTTGATGCTTCCGATGAGTCTTGTTGGAGACGACGATAATAACTAGTACTGTCAGCCTCACTCCATAGTTGACTTCCGAAGTTTCGTCCGACAGTTATCTTGTGAACTTTCGACAGCGACTTCTGACGATTGCTTCCAATAATTGTGCAGTTCCCGCAGTCCATTTAAGTCCTTGAACTTAGCACGTATTCCGCTCTACACGGAGATGGTAACGGCGCGGCGTAAGGCTGGCTTCGAGTTGATTAGTGCACGTTGCTCACACATCGCTTTACTCGGAGGTGGTGGCGGGGAGGGGTGATACTTCCTTGTTTCAACTTGTGCTGATCCCGAAGTCCCTCGAAGTCCTTGAACGTTGCTCGCAAGTCGCTCTACCCGGAGAGTGTGGCGGGGCAGGGCCGAGACTGACTTCAATTTATGCAGTTTCCGTAGTTTGTCGAATTCCTTGAACGTTGCTCGCACGTCACTCTATTCAGGGATTGTGGCGGGGCAGGGGCGAGGCTGACTTCAATTTATGCAGTTCCGTAGTTTATCGAATTCCTTGAACGTTGCTCGCACGTCGCTCTACTCGGAGATGGTGGCGGGGAGGGGTGATGCTTGCTTCAACTTGTGCTGATCCCGAAGTCCCTCAAAGTCCTTGAACGTTGCTCGCAAGTCGCTCTACTCGGCGATTGTGGCGGGGCAAGGGTGAGGCTGGCTTCAATTTATGCAGTTCCTGTAGTTTGTCGAATTCCTTGAACGCTGCTCGCACGTCGCTCTACTCGGAGATGGTGGCGGGGAGGAGTGATGCTTGCTTCAACTTGTGCTGATTTCGTAGTCCCTCGAAGTCCTTGAACGTTGCTCGCAAGTCGCTCTACTCGGAGATTGTGGCGGGGCAGAGGCGAGTCCTTGAACGTTCCTCGTATGTCGCTCTACACGGAAGGCGGCGTGGAGTGAGGCTGCCTTCAACTTGTGCTGATCCCGAAGTCCCTCGAAGTCCTTGAAAGTTGCTCGCATGTTGTTCTACTCGGAGATGATGGTTTGCGTTCACTAGATCGCCTATTCCTCTTCTGTCAATGTGTGAGTTAAAGTCACCAAGCACGATCAAGACTTTCGTTTTTTCGAATTATAATAAGTGACCCACGTTTGGTGTTATTTCCTCCGGGCATCCACAGGCACCTAATTCCGGGAACCATGTTGACCTGTTTTCAAGTGGGTCTCTCATAAGCAAGCAACGTGCATATTATTTTTTGCCAACATTGTGTCGGTGTTTCGCGTTTTTTCGCTGGCGTCATGGCTTTACGTTCCAAGTCACAATATTGAGGCAGTCTGGTTTCTCTTCGTCTTTTTAATGTTGTAGATCTGGTCTGTGTGGTTTGCTGTGGAGGAAAGCTTAAAGCTAAAATTTTTAACGATAAATAAATATAATATAATATAAAATATGATAAAATAAATGATAAATCACGACGATATATGAATTTACTTGTTTTACTTTAGTCTCGTCGAGTCCGTGTTTGTTCTTATTTTAAATCGGGCTGTGAAGTTGTAGATACGGACAATGAGACCTTTGCGTCGCTTCTGCCCAAGTGCGGTGCAGATGTTCGGGTCAACCATTGTTTGATGTTGGTGGCTTCGAAGCGACAGTGTTTGTGGAATTCGTTTTTTTTTTAATATTGGTCGCCTATCTAGGAGAAAGTTTCAATATGGGGAATTTCCTGTAAATATCGCTGTGGCTGACACAGCGATATTTACAGGTCAACGGTTATTGTTATTTTGTGTGACCAGCCTAAGAATCAATATAAAGACTATCAATTGTGTAAATAGTCGGAGAAGATATTTCGCATTTCGCGCTCTTTTATATGCGTTATTCGCAACTATTAGTAAAAGTATGGTTTTATCCTCTCCTTCCGCCTGTTTTGACCGGGCTAAGCCAGGCTTTCCGACTTGATGTGGAAGCTTCGCGTAGTTTTGCCACCTCCGAAGACACGTTACTGACAGGCACTATTTACTGACACTGACGCCACTTTCTCTTGAACATGTTTCACAGGGAGAACACACTTTCATATATTATGTGTATACTAAAAAAAAATGTGGTAAATAATAGTATCACGGATAATCTACTTCAGCAAATCCTACTGGCCTGCTCGAGAGAGCGACCCAAGCCACTTCACAAAAAAAAGGGTTCCCGGAACCAAATCTCCCGAAAAACTACTTCTGTTAATAAAACAATAATCTTAAGTTCTTAATTGTGATCAAGCGAAACATTTCTCCGTTCCGCGTCGGCTCAATTTTGTGGAAAATTGATAAGTCTTCTTTAATAGGAAAAATTTTTTTCGGCTAAAAAAGTTAGGTATTTTTATTAAAGTTTTTAATATTATTTCTTTTTGTTTCTCCCGACCGAAGTCCCAAAATCCCGAAAATTTTTTATTTTCTCCCGATAATAGGGTCACTACATCTGGCAACCCTGGGTAGGTAGGACATGGTGCAAAGACCGATGGGATAGCTACCACCGTTTTATTCGCTAACTTGCCGCCAAATGATGATGGTTCTATACAAACGTTTATCCCCTATTTCACCTCCGTAAAAGTGAATTTTCCAAAAATTATGAAACACGTGTTTTAATTATTTCTCACCAAATATCTAAACCATAATATCTCAGGCGTCTAACTTCAAAGGTGACGGTTCAAATGAGTCTACAAATTTTCTTCCCCTACCTATTCTATTTCACCCCCTTAAAAGTCAGATTTCTAGAAATGCTGAAACCCGTGTTTAATTATTCGTAATCGAATATCTAAATCATAACATTTCGAGCGTTTAATTTCAAAAATAACGGTTCAACCATACAAACTTTCATTCCCTATTTCACTTCCTTAAATGTCAAAATAAGAAACACATGTTCAATGATCTGTAATCGGATATCTAAATCATAATATTCAGGCCGTTTTACTTCAAAGATAATAGTTTATCCATACAAACTTTCATCCCCTAATTTCACCCCGTAAAGGTGAATTTCTAAAAATGCTGAAACATGTATTTTATTATTTGTAATCGATTATCTAAATCATAGAATTTTGGGCGTTTAACTTCAAAAATGATGATTCATCTATATAAACTTTCATTTCCCTATTTCACCCCCTTAAATATGAAATTTCTACAAATGCTGAAACACGTGTTTAATTATTTGTGATCAAATATATAAATAATAATATTTTGGTCGTTTAACTTCAAAGATGATGATTCATCTATATAAACTTTCATTCCCTATTTCACCCCCTTAAATATGAAATTTCTACAAATGCTGAAACACGTGTTTAATTATTTGTGATCAAATATCTAAATAATAATACATATTTCGGTCGTTTAACTTCAAAGATGAAGGTTCATCCCTGTTTCACCCCCTTGAAGACGAAATTTCTAAAAATGCTGAAATATGTTTCATTTGGTTCTAATAAGGTACCTGAATCATGATGTTTTTTATTTCTAACTAAAAAGATAACGCACTTGCATACAAAGCGGATGTACCCCTATTTTTGACCCTTACTGTACGAAACAACGACTACAACATACAATCAATGTGTCTCCTAATTTCAAACTTCTATCATCAGCGGTTTGGGATAGGCGTTGATCAGTCATTCAGTCAGTCGCGATATTGCTTTTTATATATACAGATATTTATTATTATCTATCTAGATAGCGCATTTAAAGTATAAGAATAGGTACCGAGTAGGATGGTAGGCGAAGGCGAAAGAAGCTTGCTAAATTCTAATGCAACAATAACAATAGGTAATGAGGACGCGTGCGCGTCAATTTCTAGTAACGACGGTCAACTAAACGGAATTGCCCGATTTGTTTGGTTTCAATTACTTACCAAACAAATCGGGCAAAGCGGGCGGTCATTCCCATTCACCCTAGTCTCCGCTCACACGGAGGGAGCGCTCTCTAACCGGTTATTTTTTTCGTTCTTGGGAGCGGGAACTTTATTTATAGGTTAGGCTCTCAAAGTGTGGCTCTAACCGCTCCGGAAAATTAACCGGTTTTCAAGCCCTGGCTGTTCCATATTGGATTGTGTCGTGAAGTTGTTTGTACGGCGTGACACAAATAAGATAACCAGGATTTTAATACAACTAGTTTTCCTTTAACAGTTAACGCCAAGTTGACTTCACTTCAACTCGGTTAGAATACTAACAGTTAACTTTAAGTTACGAGTTGTACTTATCAAGGCCACACGTGTAGATGCCCATTAGATAGTTCAACTCTCGCGGAAGTAATAAATTTGCGCTTGAACTTTGATTGACTGGTTTATTTGTTTACTTTTAGATGAAAGCGACTAATAGAAAGAACAAAAAACTTATCTATGCAATAAAGTTGAAGAACTTACCTTTTCCTGAAATTGATAAATACGTATGCGTGCCGCACTCTTGGTTAGTTCATCGACTAGAAGGTCAGAAAGTTCTTGTTGCATACCCAAAAAATGAAGCTCCTTTTGTAACGAGGAATCGCACGAAGAATCGAGAGAGACATAGTGGCGAATGGAATTACTATATAGGTTTCATCAAATTTGAATCAGGTAACTACTATTCTTCAGGAAATTATTGTTTCAATTATTTTTGTACAGCGGTTTGATGTGAGCAAGCAATAAGATGATTGTTTTTTTCAGAAAATTATGAGGATGTTGTCAAATACGTTGAGGAAATGATTGCTAACGGATGTGATGACCATGACGAGGAAATAGAAATTCAAGGTATTGTAATTTTTTATTCGAACTTTGGTTTAAGGTTTCCTGTGGCTTGAGTATTTATTTTTTATGTTTATTTTTTAGATCCTCCAGCAGAGCTTGATGGAAGTAAGCAGCTACGTAGTGTGAAAAATCCGGTATTGTCAGGTATATTACCGGAAAAACCTCATCTGGCAGTGAAAACTTATGATAATCCTCGGAAACCGCTACCTAGAATGTTGATTAGACGACAGCTACCTCTGAGACCCTGGAAACCAAAACCAATAAAAATGGATAAACCTGTTCAGCCTGCTGTCAGTTCTGCAAACACATCTTCGGAGTATCAACCAGTTATTGTGGACAATCAGGAGATTCAGAATGTCAACAACGGTGATAGCCAGCAAAAATCAGTTGATGCATCAGCTAAGTCTCCACCAAAACCTGCAGATGAGAGACAACCTTCACCAAAGTCATCAGATGGAAGACAACCGTCACCTGTTCAAGATACGCAACTGCTCAATATGCCGGACATCGACTCCGATGTAGACACGGAAGTTGAAATTGAATTTGAGCATATCGAAGAAGCAAGACCACCAAGCTCAGAACAGGCTCAACCTAATCCAGCTTTAGATCATCATGATTATTTACTGATAGAGTCACGTCTGCATGAAATCCATACTGGACAACCTAAGCAAGCCAATGACATCCAGAAAACTTTGCTTGCACAAAATTCAACAGATAGGCCTCCCAGTAGAGCCAACCAGCTTTCTCAACAAGATTATGCTCATCCATCAGTCAGTACTCCATGTTCAAAACTACAAGGAACTCTTAGAACTAGCTCTGAAGTGACCTACAGCTATCAAAACTCACTTCGAGACCTTGCGATAACTGTTCCATCGACTACTTACTATACACCAGCTCCAATTGATCTATCCTCTCAGCAACAGATACTCGCCATCAGAAGAAAGTCTTCAGCAGTAATTAAAAAACCTATTAAAAAGAAAGCCCGTTTAGAAAACATCACAAACAATATATCTACAATGCAGCAACCTTTGTACAACAAGCAACTATCGAATTACACTGGTAATGTTGGAGACCAAAGACATTCCCTTCAAGGTATGAATACATCTGCTGCTCACAATCTCTCACACTTAGCTTACCAGGCTCGTTTCTATGATCCCTCTCAATTGCAGTACATACAGCAAATTGCGCGAATGCAAGAGATGATTAATCGACCTAATTCATACATTAATCAGAGAAGCTATCTCTCAAATCCTATGACTGGATATGTTCCACATCAATCTAACCAAATTGACCCCAGCCAATTTATTCCACGTCAAAATCAACTGCCATTGGTGAATACAAACCAAATGCCCGAGCTGAGACGTGAACTTATCGTCCCTTCAGTTGCAGTTCAAAACCAGCCAGCTAGAAACTTGGAAAAACCACCAAGACAAGACCCACCGAGTTATCAAGATCTGCGTACAGTCGAGCCTCTTGAACCCCAAAGCAATCCTAAGCCTCAAGTCTCTGAAGAAAGACCATTTGCTTCACCGGAAACAAACCAACAGCTTTCGATAGATCAAAGGAACAAATTAAGTCTAAGTTCCATGAAGTGTATTAATGTACCAACATCGGCCTGCCAGAACATGTTCCAAGTAAAATTTATATCAACGAGAGGTTGACAAAAGCCACCGCAGCCTATTTTGGAAAACCAGGCAGGCGGGCGCCGCTGCCGGATGGAAGTTCGTATGGACAAAGGAAGGCCGGATCTATACTAGACGAGCAGAGGGTAACGAGAGCAAGGTAATCCGTATTAAGAACGAAAAAGAAGTGAGGCGTGTTTTCGGCGTGGACCCTACAGACTCTAATTATAAATGAGCGTCCCATGTTGTTTGCAATGTTTGGCATGTTCCCTAATCACACTGTGTCCAAAATAGTACCATATATATATATTTACACCTTTTCTGTGTCTCGGGTATACACAGCTGTACATTCTCCTGTAAACAATAATGTTTGTATTAACATAGAAATAAATCAGAACAAAATTCAGTGTTGTCACAATATAGTTAAAATGAACACACATATTTTTATACAATTCTCGCACCATTTCATTTCAAACAATTTAATACACCTTATCGTGCTGCTTAACAGTGTGTTGTTTGTGTCGATATGTCTCGAAATAAAATGCTATATCAATAATTTACGGTTGACTTTCTATAACCGGATTTTTGAATTACACACATACTTAAATGAAAATGACACGCAATAAAAAGGTTCATCGTTTGACTCTGGGGTTACTAAACGTCCGCTCTCTAAACACTGGTCGGGATGAACTAGCCGCAGCCATGGACCGACACGGCCTAGATGTTTTAGCGCTGAATGAAACCTGGCTGCGTGAGGGAGAGGAAAAAATCATTCCAAAAATCCCAGGATACGTACTAAAAAGTAACCCACGCCGTAGTGGCTTGAAGGGTGGAGGAGTAGGTTTCTACGTACGGAAAAACTTACAAATAAAGGTCAGGCAACACTCCACATCTTCCTTAGAGCAAATGTGGTTGGAGTTGCAAATCCGTGGAGTAGGTCGCATCGCGATTGGTACGGCCTATAGACCTGAGTCCGTTTCTGTTGACAATGCCGTGGACGCCCTCAATGAATCCCTCGACTTGTTTAATTCTTGTAAGAGTGTCTTCTTATTCACTGATTTTAATATTAACATCCAATTTAGAGATAGGCCCAACACAAAAAAATTAAATGACTTTTTGACTCACCGCAGTTAAGTACAGCTAGTGGACGAGCCCACGAGGGTCACAAAAGACAGCTCTTCCATACTAGACCTAGTAATTACAGATAGTCCTAACATTTGTAAAGCAATACATGTTCATCACAACCCCAATTTAAGTGACCATGCACTTATACTTGCAGAATTAGTAATTGCTAAGCCAAAAGCACCACCGCAGTACGTCTATAAACGGCTATTGAGTAAAATCAATTTGGAAAATTTCAATGAGGACCTTAGATATATACCTTGGGATGAAATCAGAGACCTGACTGACATCAATAGCAAGGTAATTAGATTTAATCATTTGCTCACAGATCTATTTGACAAACATGCGCCAGTCCGCCGAGTATGTTGTAGCTGCAAGTCCTATCCCTGGATCACGGATGAATCTTCGTGATAACGCGATAAAACGAGCACATAAAAGCGCAAATGACTCACATCGACTGTACTATAAAACTCTCCGTAACTACACTGCTGCAGCCCTGGAACGAGAAAAAAGCGCTTACTTTACCTTTTACGTCAATAAAAATAAATCTCATCCGAAGCAAATGTGGAACCACTTAAAAGACTCCTCTAGCTTAGGAGATAATTGTAAAGCCTCAATACCACTACATCTTTGTAATCCAGATGAAATTAACGACTCCTTCTTAACTCTTCCAGGGACCACCGACACAGATCGTGGTATGCAGGCACTTTTTGGGAATGAAAAAATCATTTCACACTCTTTTAATATTAAAACCTGTTCACAAAATCAAATACTCAAGATAATAGCGGCAATTAAAACGAGTGCCTGTGGGCATGATAATATTACAATAGATATGATCCGCCTTACACTCGACGTTACCCTTCCAGTAATCACGCACATCATCAATACATCTTTTGAGTACAATACCTTTCCGGATGTTTGGAAGCTTGCCCGAGTAAAACCCATACCCAAATCCAACAGAACCGAGGACTACACAGACTTACGCCCCATCAGCATTCTACCGGTACTCTCAAAGGTTGCAGAGAGAGTAGTATGCGAACAACTTACCAAGTTCCTTGAAGACAATGATCTCCTTCCATGTACACAATCAGGTTTTCGTGGAAAGCATGGTACAGCAACTGCACTAGCAAAAGTTACGGACGACATTATTGCAGCTTCAGACAAGGGAATGGGGTCGATCCGTGTCCTGTTGGATTTCTCACGTGCGTTTGATTGCCTTAACCCAGGACTGCTACTTTCGAAAATGGCATATTACGGCGTGTCAGCAGAGTCGTGCATGTGGTTTCAGTCTTACCTATCAGGCCGACAACAATATGTCGAGATACAAACGGACCAAGGTGAAAAAGTCACATCAGAAACGAGGAATATGGAACGCGGCACGCCGCAAGGGTCTATTTTAAGCCCATTGCTTTTTATCTTGTATACTGCAGACCTTGTTAAGAACTTAAAATATTGCAATGTCCATCTGTACGCCGACGATACCCAATTATATTACTCATTTGAACCACAGTACCTAGATATAGCCCTGAGCAAAATTAACGAAGACTTGGATTTAGTTGCGAACTGGTCAATAAAAAATAATCTTATTTTAAACCCAAAAAAATCTCAGTTTGACATACTTGGTAATAAATGGCAACGCGCGAAAATTAAGGAACAAGACCCTAAGCTTGTTGTTGGAGCTGAGCTTATCGCTCAAGTAGAAAATGCAAAAAAACCTTGGCATGATTATGGATGGACAATTACGCTTTATAGAACATGTAAATACCAAGATACGAAACGCTTTCTACCGGCTTAAGGTACTTTACAATATTCGAAAATACCTTTCAGAAAAAGTTAGGGAAATTCTGGTTGAATCGTTAGTACTTTCGCAATTCAACTATGGAGACATTGTTTATGGTCCCAGACTTCTGGCTATAACACAGAAGTCGATACAACGTGTACAGAACGCATGTGTCCGTTTCTGTTATGACGTACCTAAAAGAGCCCACATCACCCCCTACCTCAATGACAAGAAAGTACTAAACATGGCCAATCGTAGACATCTACATTTAGTTACAACATTTCGGAAAATAATTGAATTTCAAAGACCCCGCTATCTATTCGAAAAATTTAAATGGGCTGACACGCACACTAGAATACTGAGACCATGTACAAAGATCCTAATTCCACAACATAAAACCGCCTTTTTTAGGGGGAGTTTTAAATTTGCAGCCTCAAAAGTATGGAACGATTTGCCACCACCCATGAGAGAACCCATGCCATTATTAAAGTTTAGAAGTTTACTTCATAGTCACTTGCTACATTTGCAACTAAATACCTAACTCGAATTTATTTTCGAATTACTTTTTTCTCCCCTAGAAAAATAAATAAATACATATCAAAATGGACGCAAGCAACACAATGTAACACTCACACAAATGTAAACACGCACTCCCGCATACACACTAATACATAATCAGTCACATGCCACACACACACACACGTATGCCACATAAGTTTCTATACTCACATAATTCTACCTCTACTACTTTATTTTATAATTATAATTCTTTTTATAATTAAGTTTTCAATGTGGTAATATGCACAATTTCTTAAGGTTTGTTATAGTTTAAAAATAGCTGCGACTGCTTCTACGCAAAGGCTCGGTCTGAAAACCAGCGCAGGGTATTCATACCCAGCACTATGCTGAGACCGGGCCTATTATTGCACCTTAATTATATTGTGTTTTTTTATAATGTAAACTTTTAATATGTTTTGTAAGGTTGTGATAATAAATAAAGATTCTGATTCTGATTCTGATGTGTATCCAGCTTTTACAATTTCCGAAGACTCCGAGACTCGGAGTACATCTGAATTGCACGAGATCCAATCCGAGGTCCCTGAACGGTACGATACAGATAAACATCCAACAAAAGAACAAGAGCCACAAGAGGTTCCAGATTCTGGAATGCTTGCAGAAGAAGATACTTCTGCAAGCATTCCAGATGAGAGATCGATAGATGTTCATAAGCTTATACCAGAAGTCCAGAAGAAGCTTTCTTAAATGGCAGAGAACGAATTGCTGGAGATTCACAGTCTTCTTCTCACTAAAATGTACAAAAATTGAAATGAAGAAAATTATAATAACTTGCGAATTCATATTTTGGGATGTCTTAAATTATATGAAATACTATTGAACAAGGCCGAAAAAGCCAATGTGATAGAATCCCTTAACAATCTTACGTCCAACGCACCAGAGGTTCCACAGGTTCAAGAGACACCAGTATCAGAACAAAATTCTAACAGCGACCAAAGTAACAACTCTAGTGTCAAAAACTCGCCGAAAAAGAACAAACAAAGAAACACGTTTATTCTCCCGCCAGAGTACGATCCAAACGATTCTAGATGGACTCTAAAGCACCGAAAGCCTGGACCAGAGCTGATCGAACTGATGCCTCAAAGTCGCGTCTACGTCAAAAAATCAGAATACAAAAATTGCATACGGTCATCTAATAACTGCAGGAAGCTTGCAAGAACGTTACTGACTGCAGTCTTCAGCAGGAACGCACTGAGTGTGTGCTCTCCAACAGGCACAAAAGCCAAAGCATTCAATACCGTGGACATTGATGTAAGACCTGGATTGGATGAGAATGCGCGACTGGTCTTGTTGGCGTTTATTGAAGAATACGGGAATAAAAGAAATTGGAACACCTCAGACACTGCTGGAATAATGAGTAGTATTCGTATGAAAATTCAGGAAATTAGAACTAAATATGGGAAAAGAAAAGTTATTTAATTTGGACTTGGCACCAGACTATCGAGTTTGTAATTAACATTCTTATATAAGTAACTGATAATGAGCTAGTTGTTATGTATGCAAATTAGTTTAATTACATTATATTTTTAATTATGATTTTTAATTACATTATATTTTTATTTTAATGAGTTCTGTGATTACCATTTAGTTAAATTGATAGCTAACACGCCTCGTAGAAAAGACTCATAGGTAAAGTTTATAACTGTATATAATTGTTTATTCAAAATTTAAGGAAAATCGTAGTTGTTGTTAAACAATTAATTGAATAAATCTGTATAACATAATTATAGTTTGGTTTTCCTCGAATCGTCTAGTACTTACTTCCTGTTAAAAATTGTAAACACAAGGAATGTTTCCGTTCATGACTAATAGACAAATTGAAGACGCTAACAGGAATTATTAGACGTATTCAATTGCATTTAATATTCTTGGCCTGGTGTTCTTAATTGATTCCTTTCAATTGCTCATGTAAGTACTTCTTTTAACTGGATAAAAACCGGTTATTTTAATTAGTAGCTCTATTGCTATCAGCTTGTTATATAGTATTATTATTGCATCCTACATATTGTTATTTCCTGCACTATTACTAGAAATAATAAGGGCCCTTATTAGTAACGCAATAAAAAGTCCCTGCTCTGTGTACCAGAAAAATAGGGAAAAAGGGGTAAAAATTGATGTTTTTTCTTTATTGTGCCATATTAAAGCAAATTTAAGAAAATTGGGAAAGAAAGGATAAGGGAAAGGGGGGACCAACTCAGTGGGAATTTTTCCGTAACAGAAAAATAATTCGGACAGCCCGGACTGGGAATCGAACCCAAATCTCTCGGTTACGCGCCAAGGGCTCTTACCAGTTTTTTTTTTGTAAAACTCTTTATTTCATACAATATTTACATAAATATATACATCACGTTTCGAAAAACTTCGCCGACTCTTTAGGCAAAAGTATTGACCATCACCTTAACTCTCTTGTTACTAAAATGAAAATTCCATCTGTAACAACCAATGAATTGATGCTAGAAAACGTTAAGATTGTTCACGAACGATTGAGTGCGTTTTTAGTAACAGTATTTACTATGACTGGTAAAAGTAATTGGATCTGTAAAAACAATTTCTGTACAATTGCTACGTTTCTGTTCGTTGAATAAATGATAATTTTGACCTCTACTGTTATTTTGTAACCTTGTTTCAGACGAAATCGTTTTGTTTTTTTACTACTTTATCGGCTGAAGATAAGTAAATATACTGAAATTTTCCTAGTCTAACATTTTTCCACGCAACAGTTCTTGGATATTTAATTATATTTTCTTTCGATGACGCGTTGGCTGCCCTTGATATAAAACGACAGACATAACTTCTGACGGCAAATAACGTTCAGCGTTCGTGCAAGCCAAACGCGTTGATACGGGAAATATGACATCATTTTTATGATAACATTTATTAGTTTATCGTTAGTAAATATAAAAACTATACTACTACGCCGGAATGGAGGTAAGTGTGAATAATGTTTAATATTTAAATAATTTGACTATAGATCAGTATGAGGCCCGTAAGGCTATTTCAAGGTTATTTGTCATGTGGGCGCTATGTCAGTAATTGTAGGCGCCGCTTATACGGAACTGTAGTTAATTTGGTCTATTGAATTTTTCAGTTCGTTGCCAAAAAGTATCAATATGCAGTGGTAAGTTTTTTACAACGATCTCGGGATGATATTAGTGAGTTTGTTTGTATACCAATTTCTTGGATACGAATACGCAGGGTTGATGAGAAGAAAAGTATAGTTGTGTATCCTAATGAGCGACCGTCGGTAACACAGAAACGGATTGAGGACAGAGAACAACCAGGAAAATGGGACCACTATCTGGCTGTTGTTAAACTTGAAACATGTGAGTGGCAGATTACTCGTTTGCATATTAAGCTTCGCATTCACTTATTCGCAAAACGGTAACTCAATGTTTATTTATTGCAGATACTTACGAAGATGCTAAACATTATATCTTGGAAAAAAAATATGGCGTCACGGCTGACGATTTGTGCACATCTGTTAATAGTGAGTGGTTATTTTTATTTATTTATTTAATGCCTTATTAAGCCTTCTCGGCCTCATGGCTAAGATCAAAGTGTATATACTTTGATCTTACAAACTTCAATCAATGAATTAAATTTCATAAATAATTAAATATAATTTTTTTAACCAACCAAGTGAGATTTTACGATCTCATAACACAAAACTAATAAAGCTATTTTTTTTTTTAGAGAGAAAACATCCAATAAAACGTCCACAAGTATCGGAATGTAAATTAGATAAAACTATGAGTAAACTAAGGGTCGTAAAAGTGACTAATGGAGATAAAATTTCAACAGAAAATACTTCTAGAGTACCAGATAAAAATCAACCTTTTGTATATCCTTTTCGTCAGAAAATACCTGACTATTGTAAAGAAAACTCTCCTGATAATGACTACGAAGACATCATGAAAAAATCTTGTCTGACCAGAGATTTACTAAATTCTATGAAACAACACATTCTGGGATCACAGCAATCGATTAATCAAAATCAGGTTATAAACGGTGATGACAACATTGAAATTGCAAATGTTTCAGAAGTTGATCAAGTTCTGCCTGCAGAAAAAATCTCTGAAGAATCTTCAGCAGCAGAACCCCCCCAACTTTCGTTTGATAATAAAAGCTCCCATGATTCAGGCATCCAGCCAATGATTGTCGATGAACCAGAAGTAACTGAAGATGCAGTGGAGTTGTCATCGACCCAAGATGATGATAGTGTTCGAAGCAGTTCACCAGGAGTGAGTACAGAAGAAATAAACCAGCCAGGTGATTATCCGATTGGTCAGATACGCACTCAAACAAATTTTATAACTAATCTCCTTGAAATGATGGAAACCAGTCACTTACATTCTTCAGAGAGGATTTTGGAGGTCCACAAATCGTTTGACCGGTCTATTGAATTACTAAAACTTATTAAGGATGCGTACAATTCTAAAAAAATGAAATTAAACAAAGAGAAAGAACCTGAGGTGGAAACCCCTGATGCAGAGATGAAGAGTGATAATGTCAAAAGCAGTAGCAATGATGATGAAGATGAAGATGATAGTGATGATGTAGAAGATAAAGTTCCGAAGAAATCCCGTAAAAGTATGCGCAAGTTTGTTCTACCACCAGAGTACGATCCAAAAGATACGCGATGGACTTTGAAGTACCGCGAAAATGACCCGGATCTTGGTCTTGTTGAGCTTGTCCCTGGAAGTAAAGTGTTTGTTAATAGTATAAAACTGGCGCACTGTAAACGGGTTTCTAAAGATTGCAAAACGCTAGCTAGAATGTTACTAGCGGAAATATTTTCACAGAGTGCGTTGGCGGTTTGCTCGTTAACTGGCGCAAAGGCAAACGCTTTTCATAACAATGGTACCTATGTAAGGCCTGGGTTGGACGCGAAAGCCAGAACAACGATGTTGGCGTACGTTGAAGATTATACTAATGAAAAACAGTGGGTGGCATATGACAAGCAGAGTGTTATTAATAGTGTTAGAAGTAGAGTTCAGGAGATAAGAAGTAAACATGCTAGACCATAGTTACTGTCAATAGATTTATTGGCTGCGTTCAAGTTTACTAAGTTCTTAGCAGATCTTAGGATATCTTGTAGCAAAAACTTAAAGTAACTATAATATTTTTTAAGAAAATCTACAATAAAACAATGCAAGGTATATTTATTTAAGCTCAGTACTGGTAAGTCCTGAGTAAACTTGAACGCAGCCATTGTAAGTTAAATATAAGTATAGTTTAGTATAAGTTATAGTCAATGGCTGCGTTCAAGTTTACTAAGTTCTTAGCAGATCTTAGCATATCTTGTAGCAAAAACTTAAAGTAACTATATTATTTTTTAAGAAAATCTACAATAAAACAATGCAAGGTATATTTATTTAAGCTCAGTACTGGTAAGCTCTGAGTAAACTTGAATGCAGCCATTGTAAGTTAAATATAAGTATAGTTTAGTATAAGTTATAGTCAATGGCTGCGTTCAAGTTGACTAAGTTCTTAGCATATCTTAGCATATCTTGTAGCAAAAACTTAAAGTAACTATATATTTTTTTAAGAAAATCTACAATAAAACAATGCAAGGTATATTTATTTAAGCTCAGCACTGGTAAGCTCTGCGTAAACTTGAATGCAGCCAATATACTGTATCAAAAATGATTCTTTTACCCGACTATAAGTAGTTTGATGAATATGTATGTCTATAATGGGCTATAGTCAGTTGACCTTCAGTTAGTGACTCATCGGTCTGACAGCTTTTATCTTGGTCAGAACATTAGTGTCATTAAGCAATAAAAAATATAAACATGCGCACTGTTTTTTAATGCGAAAATATTGAGAAAATTCCAAAATACTGTTTATGATTAGACAAGAGCCATTAAAGAAAAACACATGTTACATCAAAAACAAATTATTGTAGTTATGAACATTTTCGTAAACAAGACGTCATATCAGGTTATGCAAATCATGATGATATATACAATCCACAATAATTAATAAGCAATATTTCCAACAGCCTGACAAATTATTCATAGCAACTTTCATCGTGTTTGAATTTTGAATATTCTAAAATATTTAGGCGCTAGAGAATGACTAGAGATCGTGTTTGATGGTTTTGGTTCTATGCTGAATTATAATGGCTTATAAATAGTGAATTTTATAGTAACTGAAAGATTACTAATCTCTGATTAGTTTGCAAATCGAGTAGCTTTTTTGATACTGAACTAAAATACTGAACAAAATAGAATTTGTAACTATCTAGGTACATTTCTTCTTTGTTTTCATCTTCTTTGAGCTTCATTCAACTCATAATGGATTTATGTATACGTTCAAAACGTTTACAAGCTTAAATAATTAAAGTCTATCAACTTTTGAGTTCAAGAATTTTCCTTGACACGTATTTTACCACAATATTTTTTAAATACCCATTCAACGATATGCCGCACCATGGGTTACGCAAGAAAAAAAAATACATCCGCACTTTACGAGTAGGGGAGGTACCCTATAAAAAAATATATTTCAAAATTTTATTGTACCTCTTTGTCAGCGTAACTAATATGTATATTCATGCCAAATTATAGCTTTCTAGAACTAAGCATCTCCGAGAAATAGTGCGGACAGACGGACGAACGGACGGACGGACATGGCGAAACTATAAGGGTTCCTTGTGGACTTCGGAACCCTAAAAATGGCAAAAAGAGTCGGGAAACTCGAATGGACTCGACCTTGTGAGTTATTCATGGCGAAATATTATGATGCCGCTTAAATATTCAGTGCTGTCACGCGCTGGACTCTGTTTATTTCAAAAAACTCGCACTTCTCTGATTAAAATGTATGAGAAAACTTTCGAAGATGTTTTTCTCTTTTTGAAAGGAAAAATCATCTAGTCGTCCCTGCGTAAAGATTCCTGAAATAAATTATCGCACGCCGTCTAAGGTTTGAAACCGTGGTGGCCTTGGTTCGACCTACCGCCTCTCATGCAGAGGGTTGGGGGTTCGATTCCGGCTCGCACCCCTAAGTTTACTTATGTGCGAAATTCAATTTGAATTAACCACTGTGATTTTCGGTGAAGGAAAACATCGTGAAGAAACCTGCACGCATCTGCGAATTAATTCAAAGATGTGTGTGAAGTCCCCAATCCGCACTGGGCCCACGTGGGGACTATAGCCCAAACACTCTCGTGATGAGAGGAGGCCTGTGCCCAGCAGTGGGACGCAAATAGGCTGTAGTAGTACTAGTAGTCTAAGGTTTGCAACAAGTCCAGTTTTGCGCTCCCCGCATACGTTCGGGTTCGCTTATTCGTTCATCTCTCCGTATACAAATTAATGTTGAAGCCAATCAGCGACGTCAAAAAGTACAATTACTATTTAAAGCTTATAATATTCCGTCAAACGACCCAAGCAAAGTCAATGGATACCGATATGCTTCACATCCTTACTTACAATGTCCGAACACTAATGAAAGAGGAGCGACTTATTGAACTGGAACATGCCCTAAAAGAAATAAAGTGGGACGTGATCGGCCTTTCGGAGGTGAGGAGAGAAGGCGAACTGACTGTCGAAAGAGATGACGATGTTTTCTATCATATAGGAACTTCAGGCGGTTTACATGGAGTGGGTTTCCTTGTGAATAAGAAGTGGAAAGATAACATCATCGAATTCAGAGGATATTCAGAAAGAGACGCTGTGCTAAAATTTCGCTTTACAAAAAAGTACACACTAACCCTCGTTCAGACCTATGCCCCAACATCTACACATTCTGACGCTGAGATAGAGGATTACTATGATCTTCTAAACACAGCTTGTGAAGAAAACCGAGGAACATGGATCATGGTTCTCGGTGACTTCAATGCGAAGATCGGTTCACGAACAAATTTGGATAATCATCAAACACTTGGGCCACACGGCTGCGGTACCAGAAATGAACGAGGTACGCGTCTTATCCAATTTGCTTTTGGCCAAAGCATGAAGATTTGTAATACTATCTTTCTCAAGAAACATCAACGTCGTTGGACATGGGTCTCACCAAATGGAAACATTAAAAATGAAATAGATTTCATCCTGTCAGGTAATACAGATATAGTTAAAGAAGTATCTGTCATAAATAAATTCCAATTTAGTTCCGACCACAGACCATTGAGAGCAAAATTAAAATTCAACATCAAAATTTACCGTCAAAAACTATTTGGAAAACAAATTAAACGCCTCGATCGGGAAACACTTATCGCTAACAAAGATCAATTTATCCTGGAATTACAAAATCATTTTAGCGCACTCGATGAAGTCACCGATTTACAGGCTCAATACGATAATATTACAGAGAGTATAAAGTTTGCCAGTAACAAAATAAAACGACCTAAAAGAAATTACAATAAACTAAGTACAAACACCATCAATTTAATAGAATCCAGAGAAGAAGCAAAAATACCATTCATTATAAAACTCTAGACAGAATAGTAAGACGTTACATTCGAAAAGATATTAGAAAATTTCAAACAAAATCGGTCAAAATTGCTATAGAAACCCATACTTCTCTAAGAGAAGCTATAAACGGAACAACAAAAAGTAAAGTTTGGATCACGAGTCTACGGGATGAAGATGGAAAAAAGCACAGTGATAGAGAAAAAATAATAGATATCAGCACCAAATTTTACTCATCGTTGTATTCAACCACTAACCAGTTACCGCAACCTGTTGAGAAATATTCCTGCCCGAACGACATCCCTCCGATAAATGGATACGAAGTTCACACTGCATTGAAAAACATGAAATACAAAAAAAGCCCTGGAGAGGATGGCGTCACAACCGAGGCACTTAAAGCTGGCAAATCTACCCTACTTCCGCATATAACAAATTTATTTAATTCTATTCTATATACTGGTCAATTCCCTAAAGCGTTCTGCCACTCCAACATAATCCTACTTCATAAAAAAGGTGATAAATCCGACATCGGAAACTACAGGCCTATTAGTTTAATTTCACACATTTACAAATTGTTCATTAAAGTTATCGAAAATAGAATAGCATCACAATTGGATAGTCATCAGCCAACAGAACAAGCGGGATTTCGTCCCAGCTTCTCAACTACAGATCACCTACATGCAATAAATCAAATAATAGAAAAAACATCCGAATTTAATAAACCCCTTTACATTGCCTTTGTGGATTATAGCAAGGCGTTTGTCAGTGTTGAGCATTTTGCTATATTTTCCGCATTGCGCAAACAGAATCTTGACAAAACTTATATCGAGCTCCTTTCTAACATTTACCACCATAGCACAGCTTGTATCAAACTGAGCACTCCCGGTCCAAACTTCCCAATTCAAAGAGGCGTTAAACAAGGAGATCCGTTGTCTCCTAAGCTATTTACAAGTACCCTACAAGAAATTTTTGCTAGGCTGGCAGTCTCGTGGGAGAATATGGGTATCGAAGTTGGTGATGGAAGGTTGACAAAACTTCGTTTTGCCGACGACATTGTCCTGTTCTCCCACACGGCACCCGAACTCGAGCAAATGCTGCAACATCTCAGCACGGCGAGCCTTGAGTTTGGACTCAAAATGAATAGAACTAAGACGCAGTTAATGACCAATGTCACGAAACGTAGGGTAGTGGTGGATGGGCAAGAACTACAATATGTCGACGAATACATCTACTTGGGCCAGATAGTATCCTTCGAAAACAGGCAGTTCAAGGAAATCGATCGCCGGATCGAAAACGCCTGGAAGAGCTTCTGGTCCATGAAAACGCTAATGAAGGGCAAACTTCCTCTGTGTCTAAAGCGTAAACTCGTCGACACTTGTATTCTGCCCATTCTAACCTATGGCGCCCAAACTTGGTCATTAACTGAAGTTCAAAAGTCACGACTCAAGGTTTGCCAACGAGCAATGGAGCGCAGCATTCTCGGTGTTCGTAGAACTGATCGCATCAGAAACACCGAGCTGCGCTCCAAAACGGGAATTGCTGATGTGGGTGTTAAAACTGCCAAGCTCAAATGGAACTGGGCTGGCCACGTCTGGCAGATGCATCCGGAACGGTGGGCCAAAAAAGCCACAGAGTGGGTTCCACGAGATGGCTGCCGGAGAAGAGGCAGACCCAATAGGAGATGGCGGGACAACTTGGACGCATTTGACCCAGATTGGCGGGAGCTTGCACAGAATAGAGGAGAGTGGCGAAAAAGAGGGGAGGCCTTTGCCCAGCAGTGGGACACTTCATAGGCTATAATAATAATAATAAATAATATTCCAAAGTTTGATTTTAATTAGGCAGACCTTCAAAAATGTTTGAAATATTAATTAACAGTTGCCTCGGTGATTGGTTTTAATTTGCGTTGGTTTTATTGGAAATAATACTCGTACAGTCGAGTGCATTAATGTAAATTGTATTTAAATGTTGTATGTGAATTTAATTTAAAAAAATAATTTAATTACTAACCATATTTTTAAGAAATTGTATACTAACCAACTATGGATCTCTTTCTGAAATAAATAGATATTATTATTATTATTATTAATAATAAATAAATAAATATCTTGGGACATTTCACACATATTGACCTAGCCCCAAACTAAGCAAAGCTTGTACATACTATGGGTGCTAGACAACGATATAAATACTTATATATAGAAGTACATACATATATGTCGGAGAGTCGCGTTGGGCCGCGCGACATCATCATAGCAGGCTAGTGGAACTAGGCACGAGCGTCTGTGCGGTATCATCTGATGGATAGGTAAGGTACTTATCCTCTTTACCGCACCGTGGGCGTCTCACGTTGTCAGGAGCGTAACTGAGCAGATGTTGGAGGCACTAGGTAGTACTGTAGCTTCAATAAAACGTTACACGTTGGTCTTATTCCTTTTATTCACCTTCGCTTATGTACAGTATGTAGAAACGTTACACAATACAGACTTGATCACCGTTATTGCGATACTAGTATCCTAGCCTAGGCTAACGTCCGATCGCTACGCGAGTTAGTAACAGAATGAAGCAAGTGACAGCTTTGACAGGTACATGTCGTCACGAGGCTCTCGAGAATGTCGTCTCGGTCCCTTGTGGGGGCCGGGGAAACTGGTCGGGGCAATTTTACCCCCTTCAGTGGTGTACGTCGCCGCCCGCAAAGACGGGCGGGTCTATGTGGTGCGCGTGCGCTTGGTGTCGTTTTGTGGGGCCTATTTCTGGGCCCCCGGCGAGGTCACCCACCAGATGGGACCCCGTTCGGGGAGATCCGGTGAGCGCCCGTCAGCCGTGGGGCTGAGGTCCGCTGGTCTTCAAATTGGGTTGGGGGCTAGTCGGCCCCTGTCAGATGCGCTTGTTTGGGGTGATGAGTACCAAGGTGCTGAGTCTGGAGATGGTGATGTTAGGTCTCGGGGGAGGGCCTTCTTATCTGGTGGTCTCGAATGGTATGGGGCTATCTTCCTGAGATGTTCCCATTTTGACATGTCCGCGTGGGCGAACATCTTCCTTGCTAACCTCTTTACGAAGGACGTCACAGATTCCATTTTGAGGTCTCTTGAGATCACCGCGTTTCTGACGTAGCGCGGGGCGGATACTATAGTCCTCAGGGTGCTGGACTGTTGGGCTTCGAGCTTCTTTTGATTTGTGTGGCTTGTTAGCGCAAACCACGCCGGGGCTGCGTAGGTAAGTCTAGGCCTTATATAGGCCTTCTAGACCCCTAATTTGAGTTTGGTTGGGAGGTTTGAGCGTAGTATCGGCCGTAATTGTGCTCTGGCGGCGAGGGCGCTTCCGATGGCTGCTTTCGTGTGCGCGGTCATCGTGAGTCTGCGATCTATTTTAACCCCTAGGTATTTCACCGTGGGGGACCAGTCTATTTCTTGCCCCTTTAGTGTGAGCTTTGGGGGGAGGCGAGTTTTCGTGCTGAGTGCTATGGCTTGGGTTTTGGCGACGTTGGCAGCCAGGCGCCATTCGTCGAGCCATTCAGGCAGCTTGTCCAGGGTGCGTTGGATTTTCACGGCTGCATGTGGCAGTTTGATTGAGGTGGAGATAAACCCAACTAGCAAAATAGTCCTATAACAAAAATTATAAGACTACCAATTCTCATAATAGTCTAGTAAGTGCACTGAGAAAGACTTTCGCTCTTATATTGGCATTCCACAAGTCTTGTTATACTCAAGATCTCGTGTTCTTATAAATAGGCTTGTAGTGTACTACAAGGTTAAGCTATAAGTCTTGTTACACTCAAGATCACTTGTTCTTATAACAAAGCTTTATAGTTTACTATAGGAGTACGTTATAAGACAGTTATAGGACATGGTATCTTATAAGTGCATGTTACAAGACAAATAGTCTTTGTAAATTTTCAGCTCCAATAGTAGCATTCGGTGAGAGTATAAGGTTTTATTACACACTTGAGCAGAACCTTTATAAGAGTAAAAGCTCTTATTAAGAGCGCTGTGAGAGCAATAACTCAAGATCACTTGTTCTTATAACAAAGCTTTATAGTTTACTATAGGAGTATGTTATAAGACAGTTATAGGGCATGGTATCTTATAAGTGCATGTTACAAGACAAATAGTCTTTGTAATTTTTCAGCTCCAATAGTAGCATTCGGTGAGGGTATAAGGTTTTATTATACACTTGAGCAGAACCTTTATAAGAGTAATAGCTCTTGTAACATTCTTGAGCAGAACCTTTATAAGAGTAAAAGCTCTTATTAAGAGTGTTATGAGAGCAATAACTCAAGATCACTTGTTCTTATAACAAAGCTTTATAGTTTACTACAGGAGTACGTTATAAGACAGTTATAGGAGATGGTATCTTATAAGTGCATGTTACAAGACAAATAGTCTTTGTAATTTTTCAGCTCCAATAGTAACATTCGGTGAGAGTATAAGGTTTTATTACACACTTGAGCAGAACCTTTATAAGAGTAATAGCTCTTATAACATTCTTGAGCAGAACCTTTATAAGAGTAATAGCTCTTATTACATTCTTGAGCAGAACCTTTATAAGAGTAATAGCTCTTATAAAATTCTTGAGCAGAACCTTTATAAGAGTAATAGCTCTTATAATATTCTTGAGCAGAACCTTTATAAGAGTAATAGCTCTTATTACATTCTTGAGGAGAACCTTAATAAGATTTCATAAACGTATCTACTCTTGTTTGATGCTACGAGTATTATAAGAGTTGACCCACTGAATCAAACGGGAACTTTATTAAGAAAGGGTCCCGTAGAATCAAATAATTTAGATAATTTAAGTGAAGATGAAAATAAAAAAGGTGAAGATTTGGACAAAGAAAATTACACAGAAGAAGATAACGAAGAAAGTGAAAAAGATAAAAATCTCTGGCCCTGAAGTATAACGTACCACATATAATGTAGTCCTCAATGAACTGTGAACTTAGTGTATGAGAGCACTAAAGAGGATTTCTCGAAATGCCCACGTGAACGGAAAAAAAAATTAAATACATGTTAATGTTTACGCGCATACGAAGTCAAAATCGCGGGCAAAATCTAGTACCTATAATATAAAGTCAGTCAGACAAAACATTCAAGAATATTATTTTTTTACGATTTATAGGGATTTACTACATTTTAAAATTATAAACTGTAAAAAAATCATGGGTTAGAAGTGTTTATATTGAATTTATGAGGAATCCTAATTAATTTCAACATGGAGGGCATGATGTTCTTATAATAGTTTGAATAAGCGCTATTACACTTATAATAGACTTAAAACGCTCTCATTAAAACCAGTTTTTGTTATGGCGGATATTTATTGCAATATATTGTAATAAACTTATTAAAAGAATGGTGTAATGATGAAATTTTAGAGGCGGTTTTAAAATATGTTTCTAAAATACTATATTTTAACGATGAATATCACTTCCCCACTAATTCATTCTCTATTAACCCTATATTCACATCCCTACTTCACCGGCTACGATAAATATTAGTATTGTGTCAAAAAGATATTGTACTTACCTTTTTAATTCCAAAAATCACTCAAAACACAAACACTAAACCACATTTGCAAGATGTACTGACATTTACTATTTTAATCTTATAAAGAGCTTGTCACAGACACTTACAAGAGCAATTGTACTTATAAAGGTTTTGAGTATACATTATAGGACTATTTGTACTTCTTCAACGCTTTTACGAGCATATTATAGGACTTAATAGCATTCTGTAAGTAGATTATAAGACTGTTACAAAAACAAATGCTCCTATAAGTGTGCCCAAATCCAGGTTTGTAGATAGCTACAAGTACTTTATAAGCGCAATAAAACTAGGCTTGAAGATTACTATAAGTGCATAATTTGCTAGTTGGGAACGCTGCGTCATCTGCGTATAGCGCTAGGGTTGAGCCTTCTGCCACCGGGATATCATCGGTGTATCTTGAGTAGCAGATAGGTGATAAGCAGCTGCCCTGGGGCACGCCAGCCAGGATTGGTCTTTCGGACGAGATGGCTTCTTCTACTGCTACCTGAAAGCGTCTGTTTTCTAGGAAGGTGGCCACAGTCCTAACTACTCGACGTGGAGTAGTGGACGTGGACAGCTTGTAGACGAGACCTGGGTGCCAGACACGGTCGAATGCTTTTTCCATGTCAATGAGGACTGCTATCGCGTGTTCTTTCTTATTTTGGGCTGCGGCTGCTATGTGCAGTATTTTGGCGACCTGGAGAGTTGTGGAATGCTCCACTCGGAATCCGAACTGTTCTTCACGAGGTGGGATGTGCTTTATCAGGTGTGGTAGCAGTAGCTTCTCAAACAGTTTCGAGATGCTCGAGAGAAGGGTTATGGGTCTGTAGCTGCTTGGTTTGAGTATGTTCTTATCTGGCTTTGGAATCATTATGACCCTTCCTAACTTCCACGGGTTTGGGAAGTGCCCAGTTCTGAGGATTCCATTGAATAGTCGGGTTAAGGCGGCTATCGTGCGAGAAGGGAGCTTGCGCAAAGCTTCATTCGGGATTTTGTCGGGGCCGGGGGCTTTCCTCAGCTTCGTTCCTTTGATTGCTCGTCGGACTTGGCCTGGGGTGAACACTATTGGGTCTTCCTCTGGGGGAATCGGGTTTGCGAAGTAGGTTTGAAGATGTTTTCTGATGAGGGTCTCTTGCTGTTGATTGTTTGACGGGTTTGGTTGGAATTGCGCTTGAAGATGGTTTGCAAAGATTTCTGCTCTGTCTTCAGCCTTGTAGCGTGGTGTTCCATCGCTGGATTCCAATGGGCGGATTGGGGGAGGTTGGTTGGAGATTCGGCGGCATAGGCGGTGGAGGGCGTTCCAGTCGTCGCTTGCTGCGTCAATTTCTTTCAGCCAGGATTCTGTGGATAGTTCTTGAATGCGGTTCCAGAGTCGTCACGAGGCTGACAGCTCGACTCGACTGATCTGAATAGACTGCCTCGAATGATCTGAATAGACTGACCCCACTACGCAGTGAGCGTCTCTTTTAATAGCCTTGACGTTTAAAGGAATTTTACGTCACAGAAGGTGACCCGACCACGCTGGGAAATGCTTTATGCATACCACCTGCCATTGTGGTTATGTGGGACTCGCCGATTATTCGGAATACCCACTAAAACCCAGCGTTACTTAAATCTAATTAATTTAAATTAGATATTTCGTTCTTCTTTCTCCGACTCTGCGACATATATAAATACTAAACATCCAAGACTCGAGTACAAACATTCGTGTTCATCACACAAAGTTTGCCCCGAGCGGGACTCGAACCCGCGACCATCGGAACAGAAGGCAGGTATGATCACTTTTGGACCTTATTACAAGGGAGCAAGGTGTAAAAGTGTCTATATATTGGAGAACTCGACTGTACATACATTACAAATACTTAAACACATTTGCAAATTGTTTTTGCAAAATTTGATCCTGATTTTAGTCTTAAGGCGGCAATCAAAAGACTCATACATGGTTATTTAAACAATCCATACTGGCATACTATTATTATACCTAAACTAGCTTTTCCCCGCAACTTAGTATGCGCAGAAATATTAAAATAAAAAATGAAGACAAACAAAATAACAATAATATTGACATCGTAAACTTATTATCGTAAACATTCTAATCTAATTAGAGCATTAGAGTCCATGAAAATTGTTCATCAAGCATCGAATAACAATTCATCAACTACAAAACCTATTCATTGAATCGAACTTACTGGTAATAATGACTAGTCACCAATATGTTCTCAAGGTTTCTTCTAAGGAAAAAAAATTAAGGGTTTTTGAAATGTACAATCCAACTAAGGGTCCCTATTACATTTTTATTTGCGGTTTCCGCCATGTTAAAGCAAATTTAAGGAAATTGGGAAAGAAAGGATAAGGAAAGGGGGGACCAACTCAGTGGGAATTTTTCCGTAACAGAAAAATAATTCGGACAGCCCGGACTGGGAATCGAACCCAGATCTTTCGGTTACGCCCCAAGGGCTCAACAGTTAAGCTATCCGAGACAAGTACCGACTCATTATTCCCTCACGTTATGACGTCAGGAGCAATACTCAACTGACGACCTATATTCCATCTTTACACGTTTAATGTTTGCCCTTCATTTTTCCGGAGCTGAGCTGAGGCCCCGATAACCGATAAATGTTACTTTATCGATTACCGGATTGTTAGTATCCGCTCCTAGCCCACAGAGATCTTCACGCGAGCCAACGCTGACTAAGAGGTCACCCATCCAAGTACGAAACACGCTCACTGCTGCTTAACATGAGTGATCGCCTGAGTCAGACGTGTGCCGCGTGACTATCTCTGCCGGTTGGGTTTCTTCGAAACATAAATTTCTTTACTACTAAACTGACAATGTTTCAAAACCACATAATTATTTCACTTGTTAGCGAATATTGATCGATGTTCAGCAATAAACTTTGACAGTTAATGACTAAGTGTTCCGTCGAAAGATTCTAAGAAGCAAGACTTTGATCAGATTAGCGTCTGAAGTAATTAACCAAAAATAGCACAAAGGGCTTGAAACAAAATTTTTTTGGTCATTTACAGAAAAAATAACAACCATTTTACAATGTTAAAATTACAGCTCAGTATCACACAATTCGGTGATTACAATCTATTTAAAGGCCTTGACCTTTTTATCGAATATGGCCGTAGAATGTTATCACGCCAGAGACCACAACAAATATTACAGATTCCCTTGGCTTGTGATCATGTTTCCCAAATCTAATAGGCAGACAAGAGGAATGCCAGACTTTAACTAGGTCGATTCGACTCCGTTCCGAAAGTTATAGAACCGAATACTAAATATCCCTATTTTGAAAACTCGTATGTAATAAATAGTACATTATTGCCGTGGCCGGGAAAGTAGGTCTTTGCAGGCTGAGTACTGGTTTAAAGGGCCGAGGCTTCGCCGAGGCCCTTTAATATGTACGAAGCCTGCAAAGCCTTTCACGTGCCGAGGCTTATATAGTGCTTTTCTCAAAAATGAAAATAAACCTTGATATTAGGTATTCATAATACAGCATTGACACGCACGCAAAGGTAGTCAAGTACTTACAACAAATCCAATGGAACAGTCTTATTTCGTATTCACCGATATTTGACTTTAACAGACACACTAACACGGCAAGTTAAAAACTCGCATGTAGATTTCTCGTTTTTTATAAAAATTAAGACCTTTTATTAATTTTTAAACCAAACTAGTAAACTATTTTCATGAAATTTTGCTAAATAAATCTGATACAAGACAAGAACTCCCGCTCTTTATGGATCGTTCTTTTTTTAAATTCCGTTCTGAAATACATTGCGCTGTTTCAGACACGGATAAAAACGTTTGGTTTCGCGTCAATTGACAGATACAGAACATGCAGACTTGGCTGTTTGGGAATTCCTTCGCGTATTTATCAGTTTAAAAAAAAAGTACCTGTACGATAATGAAATTTCATACAACATTCCCTGCGCTTATACATGCCGCGGAAGTAAATTCATACAAATTTCCGGGGCATGCAGTTGAGTTTTTTTTTTTTTTTTGACTGATTGTCAATGACGCACTTTGCGGTCTGATAGAAAGCAGACAATGACGAGTTTCCCCGCCATTTTTGAGAAAATTATATAAGTTATTAAAATATACTAGTATTTTAAGATATATACACAATATATATATTTAAATATATACATTACATACATTACATTAATTACATTACATTTTTTATTTCAGATAACTTAATTTATTATTTCATTAATAATAAGTTATTAAGGATTCCATTTTGTCCTGGGCATGGAAAGTGTATATCATAGGATTTTTATTCAATAAGGTTTATAAATTCTGTATAATCAGTTTTTTGCGGTTATTAATGATATTATTGTATATTATAAATCAATTTAATAAAAATAAACCAAATAATAATAAAAACTAGATGGATTCAAACAAACTTATTTTCTTCAATTTCCAGCATTCCAGGTATGAGATAAGTACTTGATTTTGCGGACGTAGTATTTTTAGTATTTTCGTTCTAATGACTAGTTATGTTTAGCTTAGTACTTAATAAAAAGATTTGAATAAAAATAAATAAATTATACAATACTTCAATAATTTTATCTATCAAAATCGAATAGATACTTAAATTTTTATTGTTAAACGAAAATGATGCAAACAATTTATTACAAACTATAACAATGATGTTGAGTTCAATATTCATTTCATCCTAAACTTCGAACTTGTAATATTCAATTACCCGTATCCGTCGTTAGATATGATGATAACTCAAATCTGTGAAAATTCCCTCATGATCGATGGGTGCTACATAACCCAAAAAAAGTCGGAGCAATGTACATGCGGGCCTTGAAAACTTCGGTACATTTGACCTACGGTGCATTGGTGATTCAGTACAAAATGTAGAACGCACATTCCTACAACTGAACATTTGTCGTTCGGATAACAGGAACGTATGTAAAAGTAGCAAAGGGGACATTTGGCTTTCGACGCATTTACTTTTCGCGTGTTTTCGAAATAGGGATATTTAGTATTCGGTTCTATAACTTTCGGAACGGAGTCGAATCGACCTAGTTAAAGTCTGGCATTCCTCTTGTCTGCCTATTAGATTTGGGAAATATGGTCACAAGCCATTCCCTTAGGTTATATTTAAATATTATTCGCCGCTTCAGGCTGAACCGTACTCAATGTATTTTCAGAATTTAAATTTTTCGAATTACTCTTTGAATAAATTTTAGTCTAAAAACTATGTTTCCGAATAAGAAAATATAACAAACTTACTCGGAACCCTAAAATTACTTTAACTAAAACTATTTTTTAAAAATTATTAGAAAAATAAAATCTCAAAAAGTCGTTTTACTACGGGCCATTATTAACTGACATTGTAAATTTCCATTTTACGGACGGAACTCCATTTGCGTCAGCATAATGTTGTTGCCGACATACCAAAAGAGTACATTCGATGACTAACGTGTTGATTCGATGTCTGCCGATCCTATACATACAACTGAGTTGTTCCAAACGTTAGTCAGTCGATAGGAAGGTGCTAGTGGAGCGTTACGTTTTTGTTTTCGATAAAATTTATGATAAGCATTCATCCATAAGATGACTATTAGTTGTAATGAAGATATACTGAATCGAGATATATAAGCCTGAGTACAAAGGTAAGATTTTTTAACGTATTTTATTGGAATATATTAAGTATCTCTAAATATATTATCTCTCTTATTTCGTCTTGAGTATCTATTCGTTTTATAACTTTACATCAATATCTCACTAGGATGTTCCATATTGGATTGTGTCGTGAAGTTGTTTGTACGGCGTGTCACAAATAAGATAACCAGGATTTTAATACAACTAGTTATACTTTAACAGTTAACGCCAAGTTGACTTCACTTCAACTCGGTTAGAATACTAACAGTTAACTTTAAGTTACGAGTTGTACTTATCAAGGCCACACGTGTAGATGCCCATTAGATAGTTCAACTCTCGCGGAAGTAATAAATTTGCGCTTGAACTTTGATTGACTGATTTATTTGTTTACTTTTAGATGAAAGCGACTAATAGAAAGAACAAAAAACTTATCTATGCAATAAAGTTGAAGAACTTACCTTTTCCTGAAATTGATAAATACGTATGCGTGCCGCACTCTTGGATAGTTCATCGACTAGAAGGTCAGAAAGTTCTTGTTGCATACCCAAAAAATGAAGCTCCTTTTGTAACGAGGAATCGCACGAAGAATCGAGAGAGACATAGTGGCGAATGGAATTACTATATAGGTTTCATCAAATTTGAATCAAGTAACTACTATTCTTCAGGAAATTATTGTTTCAATTATTTTTGTGCAGCGGTTTGATGTGAGCAAGCAATAAGATGATTGTTTTTTTTCAGAAAATTATGAGGATGTTGTCAAATACGTTGAGGAAATGATTGCTAACGGATGTGATGACCATAACGAGGAAATAGAAATTCAAGGTATTGTAATTTTTTATTCGAACTTTGGTTTAAGGTTTCCTGTGGCTTGAGTATTTATTTTTTATGTTTATTTTTTAGATCCTCCAGCAGAGCTTGATGGAAATAGGCAGCTACGTAGTGTGAAAAATCCGGTATTGTCAGGTATATTACCGGAAAAACCTCATCTGGCAGTGAAAACTTATGATAATCCTCGGAAACCGCTACCTAGAATGTTGATTAGACGACCGCTACCTCTGAGACCCTGGAAACCAAAACCAATAAAAATGGATAAACCTGTTCAGCCTGCTGTCAGTTCTGCAAACACATCTTCGGAGTATCAACCAGTTATTGTGGACAATCAGGAGATTCAGAATGTCAACAACGGTGATAGCCAGCAAAAATCAGTTGATGCATCAGCTAAGTCTCCACCAAAACCTGCAGATGAGAGACAACCTTCACCAAAGTCATCAGATGGAAGACAACCGTCACCTGTTCAAGATACGCAACTGCTCAATATGCCGGACATCGACTCCGATGTAGACACGGAAGTTGAAATTGAATTTGAGCATATCGAAGAAGCAAGACCACCAAGCTCAGAACAGGCTCAACCTAATCCAGCTTTAGATCATCATGATTATTTACTGATAGAGTCACGTCTGCATGAAATCCATACTGGACAACCTAAGCAAGCCAATGACATCCAGAAAACTTTGCTTGCACAAAATTCAACAGATAGGCCTCCCAGTAGAGCCAACCAGCTTTCTCAACAAGATTATGCTCATCCATCAGTCAGTACTCCATGTTCAAAACTACAAGGAACTCTTAGAACTAGCTCTGAAGTGACCTACAGCTATCAAAACTCACTTCGAGACCTTGCGATAACTGTTCCATCGACTACTTACTATACACCAGCTCCAATTGATCTATCCTCTCAGCAACAGATACTCGCCATCAGAAGAAAGTCTTCAGCAGTAATTAAAAAACCTATTGAAAAGAAAGCCCGTTTAGAAAACATCACAAACAATATATCTACAATGCAGCAACCTTTGTACAACAAGCAACTATCGAATTACACTGGTAATGTTGGAGACCAAAGACATCCCCTTCAAGGTATGAATACATCTGCTGCTCTCAATCTCTCACACTTAGCTTACCAGGCTCGTTTCTATGATCCCTCTCAATTGCAGTACATACAGCAAATTGCGCGAATGCAAGAGATGATTAATCGACCTAATTCATACATTAATCAGAGAAGCTATCTCTCAAATCCTGTGACTGGATATGTTCCACATCAATCTAACCAAATTGACCCCAGCCAATTTATTCCACGTCAAAATCAACTGCCATTGGTGAATACAAACCAAATGCCCGAGCTGAGACGTGAACTTATCGTCCCTTCAGTTGCAGTTCAAAACCAGCCAGCTAGAAACTTGGAAATACCACCAAGACAAGACCCTCCGAGTTATCAAGATCCGCGTACAGTCGAGCCTCTTGAACCCCAAAGCAATCCTAAGCCTCAAGTCTCTGAAGAAAGACCATTTGCTTCACCGGAAACAAACCAACAGCTTTCGATAGATCAAAGGAACAAATTAAGTCTAAGTTCCATGAAGTGTATTGATGTATATCCAGCTTTTACAATTTCCGAAGACTCCGAGACTCGGAGTACATCTGAATTGCACGAGATCCAATCCGAGGTCCCTGAACGGTACGATACAGATAAACATCCAACAAAAGAACAAGAGCCACAAGAGGTTCCAGATTCTGAAATGGTATCTGCTATTGAAGAACTTTCGGACAACGCTTCTTCATGTGGTTCAGATTACGCGAGCGAGGATTTCAGTGAAGAAGATACTTCTGCAAGCATTCCAGATGAGAGATCGATAGATGTTCATAAGCTTATACCAGAAGTCCAGAAGAAGCTTTCTAAAATGGCAGAGAACGAATTGCTGGAGATTCACAGTCTTCTTCTCACTAAAATGTACAAAAATTTTCTTAACACTGAAGAAAATTATAATAACTTGCGAATTAATACTTTGGGATGTCTTAAATTATATGAAATACTATTGAACAAGGCCGAAAAAGCCAATGTGATAGAATCCCTTAACAATCTTACGTCCAACGCACCAGAGGTTCCACAGGTTCAAGAGACACCAGTATCAGAACAAAATTCTAACAGCGACCTAAGTAACAACTCTAGTGTCAAAAACTCGCCGAAAAAGAACAAACAAAGATACACGTTTATTCTCCCGCCAGAGTACGATCCAAACGATTCTAGATGGACTCTAAAGCACCGAAAGCCTGGACCAGAGCTGATCGAACTGATGCCTCAAAGTCGCGTCTACGTCAAAAAATCAGAATACAAAAATTGCATACGGTCATCTAATAACTGCAGGATGCTTGCAAGAACGTTACTGACTGCAGTCTTCAGCAGGAACGCACTGAGTGTGTGCTCTCCAACAGGCACAAAAGCCAAAGCATATAATACCGTGGACATTGATGTAAGACCTGGATTGGATGAGAATGCGCGACTGGTCTTGTTGGCGTTTATTGAAGAATACGGGAATAAAAGAAATTGGAACACCTCAGACACTGCTGGAATAATGAGTAGTATTCGTACGAAAATTCAGGAAATTAGAACTAAATATGGGAAAAGAAAAGTTATTTAATTTGGACTTGGCACCAGACTATCAAGTTTGTAATTAACATTCTTATATAAGTAACTGATAATGAGCTAGTTGTTATGTATGCAAATTAGTTTAATTACATTATATTTTTAATTATGATTTTTAATTACATTATATTTTTATTTTAATGAGTTCTGTGATTACCATTTAGTTAAATTGATAGCTAACACGCCTCGTAGAAAAGACTCATAGGTATAGTTTATAAATGTATATAATTGTTTATACAAAATTTAAGGAAAGTCGTAGTTGTTGTTAAACATTTAATTGAATAAATCTCTATAACATAATTATAGTTTGGTTTTCCTCGAATCGTCTAGTACTTCCTGTTAAAAATTGTAAACAGAAGGAATGTTTCCGTTCATGACTAATAGACAAATTGAAGACGCTAACAGGAATTTTTAGACGTATTCAATTGCATTTAATATTCTTGGCCTGGTGTTCTTAATTGATTCCTTTCAATTGCTCATGTAAGTACTTCTTTTAACTGGATAAAAACCGGTTATTTTAATTAGTAGCTCTATTGCTATCAGCTTGTTATATAGTATTATTATTGCATCCTACATATTGTTATTTCCTGCACAATTACTAGAAATAATAAGGGCCCTTATTAGTAACGCAATAAAAAGTCCCTGCTCTGTGTACCAGAAAAATAGGGAAAAACCGGCCAAGTGCGTGTCGGGCCACGCGCAAATTATAGGGTTCCGAAGTTGAGGATGCCCACAGTACCTTTCTAAGACTTATTAGCATCTAGCTAGCCTGTGGTATGACGTGCCCGCCCGACGCCCCTGTCGCTCGAGAAAAATCATCATTATAAGTTGGTCGACTATTACTCGTAAGTTTGTACAGCCTACTTAGCTCTGATAGTTTTCCTTTCAACTACGTTATATATGCCACAACCGTGATTTTTTTCAGCCATCCAAATACCACCATTTAGCTGGCAGGGGGGGGGGGACACGTGACTCTAACAAAAAATAGCACTTTAAAGCTTAATATTTCACAAGCGCATCACTTAATCAAAATATGGTTGTAACAAACCCACAATATTTTTTTAAGACCTATTCAACGATATGCCGCACCATGGGGTACGCAAGAAAAAAAAATTACATCCCCACTTTACGAGTAGGGGAGGTACCCTATAAAAAAATATATTTCAGAATTTTATTGTACCACTTTGTCAGCGTAACTAATATGCATATTCATGCCAAATTACAGCTCTCTAGACCTAAGCATCTCCGAGCAATAGTGCGGACAGACGGACGGACGGACGGACGGACGGACGGACATGGCGAAACTATAAGGGTTCCTTGTGGACTTCGGAACCCTAAAAAGGGGTAAAAATTGATGTTTTTTCTTTATTGTGCCATATTAAAGCAAATTTAAGAAAATTGGGAAAGGAAGGATAACAGAAAGGGGGGACCAACTCAGTGGGAATTTTTCCGTAACAGAAAAATAATTCGGACAGCCCGGACTGGGAATCGAACCCAAATCTCTCGGTTACGCGCCAAGGGCTCTTACCAGTTTTTTTTTGTAAAACTCTTTATTTCATACAATATTTACATAAATATATACATCACGTTTCGAAAAACTTCGCCGACTCTTTAGGCAAAAGTATTGACCATCACCTTAACTCTCTTGTTACTAAAATGAAAATTCCATCTGTAACAACCAATGAATTGATGCTAGAAAACGTTAAGATTGTTCACGAACGATTGAGTGCGTTTTTAGTAACAGTATTTACTATGACTGGTAAAATAAAATAGACGAATGTGTAAAGGAAATGTGTTCTAATTGGATCTGTAAAAACTATTATAATCGAGAAGTACCCGCCAGTTCGCGCGGCGCAGCTCGTCGCACAGCAGCGCGCCGTCGTAGGTATGTATGGCTCGCTTGGTCGCGGGCGCGTCCGCGCGCTCGTTCACTAGTGTGCACGCCGTTATGTAATGGTCAGCTGGCGCTTCATTGATGACGGCCGAGTATATCGCCGCTGTGGCGGCCGAGCTGCTCCTCACGAATATATGGTCTATGCATGACTTGGTCAGCAAGTTCCCCTTTTTTTCTACTCTGGTATATTGGTTAATACAACTTGCTAGGCCCAATTCGTGCAAAGTGTTGGTATATTCACAGTTGATGTTACCAGATTTTAATAAGTTTATATTACCCCCCCCTAAAACAAAAGTCCCCCTATAAACCCCCTATAAACAAAAGGCTGTACTTTTCAGTTTTATTTTTAATTAAATTTTCAACTTCTTTGATGAAACCATTCTGGGACAATTCCGGGGGTCGGTATGACGCGCATATGTATATTTTTTCTTTGTTTATTTCTAGTTGACCCAGAATAATTTCACTAAAGAATGAACATACCGGCATTGTTATGAAATTATGTCGTTTGTGTACATACATTATGACACCACCGCCTTTTTTATGTGTTCTTAGCTTAGTATACATGTTATAGTCAGGTATTTCAAATAAGGATGAACATGGTTCTTTAATATTTACTTCTGTTAATATGACAATATCAATTATTTTTTGGCTTGAGTTTATTATATGTTCTAGCTGCGCAAAATTCAAAATTAAAGATCTAATATTGACATGAAAAATTGTAACCGAGAGATTTGATGGGGGTAATGAATTTATATATACCCCGTTCGCGTTAAGAAAATAGTGACTCATCAGTGCAACTGCAGGGTAAGGGCGTATTCATAATGGACAGAAATTAAACATTTTTTTCAAATCCTTAAATAAGTGTAATAGAAAAATAATAAAATATCAGTGATTTTACACATGTTATAAAATATTCATTATAATTAATAATTAAAAATGTCAATTTAAACTAATATTAGTATTTTTTAATGTCAACTTAAACGCTATATTAGTAGAGTAACACATTTCAACAAATGGTAAAAAAATAAATACTAAAATAAATAAAAATACAAAATTGTCTTAAAACTAAGTACTTAAATCGCTAATCACTATCGCTAGATTCGTCCCTTACATTTATTACAAATGAATTTTGTTCTGCGTATTCCATGACGTCATCCAAATTCCACATGGTATTTTCTTCGCGTATCACGTGGTCGCAGCATTTCTTCCACCGATCGGCGTCTACTAACGCGATTGCGTCATAAAATATATTTTTTACGTCACTCATTTTGAATGTAGTATTATTCGCAGCAATATAATTTTTTATTTGGGCCCACACCATTTCGATCGGATTTTTTCGAAAACAGGAATTTTTTTCATCAGCTTCGCAAAGTGTCATTATTTTGTCCAATGTTGGATACTCGTTATTGAAATATAAAGAGTGTACTTTTCTCCTTATGGCACATTTGTCGAGTTCATCTAATTTATCGACCGTGGATAGTCGAGCTCTTTTTTTCACTGGTGATTTCAATATATTAGTTTCTTTTTGCTCTTTGATAATTTTATAAACAGTATTTTCGGACACACCGCATGCACTTGCAGTTTTAATTACTATGCTCTCCACAGTCTCATTTAAATCAGTCTTTTTGAAATACTTAAAAACATTGTAAATTACGCGTCTCTCTCCGCTATGTATAATTGATCCACTTTTTTTTTTTTTAATGGGTGAGATATCCATTTACCAAAAATTTTAAACAAGTAATACGCAAAATACACAACCGATCTCTTCGAAGGTCTGACTGCAACTGAGCACTGTGAACTCGCCTTACTAATTTCTAGCGTTCTAATTGGCTAGGGGGCGTGGCTTGGCCGGCAGTCGGTGATGAGTCACTATTTTCTTAACGCGAACAGGGTATAGTGATTCCAATTATCAAAATTCCTTTCAGTGATATTACTTGGAGTACTATCCATTTTCTATTTTGGTAAACATATTAAATAGTTACATTAATTGTTTTTAAGTTCGTGCACCCACCTCTTAATGTCCTCTTCGGATCGAATCACTAATATTTTATCACTTTCGGATTTCCTGATCAACACGTTGCCACGTTTACACCATACAAACTTGACCAGATTAGACTCCTTAAGCTCGACCTTCGCACGCCACAGGAGATGGGCGGTAGTAGGTGTCAGGGCCTCCCTCAGGAATATTCTGGAGTCCCCGTCCCGCAGGATGTCACGTCCTGTGATGGTCTTCGCTCTGGCGGCCTCCAGCCATACATCCCGTCGGTCTTCTTTCAGCGTTACGACGATGGTGTTTTCATTCCTTTTCTGCCCCTGGGTAGATTTGGTCATTTTTCTGTATGCTTTTATGATGTCTGTGGGCTCTTTTGACAGTATTTCTCCTATCTTCCCGGTTTTTTCCAAGATATTTTCGTTTTCTTGTTTGTTGATACCACATATTTCGAGTTGATTGTTTATGTTGGTTTGCTCTAACCAGTTTATTTTTTGTTCAAGTAATTCTGATTTATTTTTCATGTGGGTATACTTATTGTTCAGATCTTTGTACTGTCTTTCCATGTTTTTCATTTTCTCTTCGTAGTCGTTGATGACTTCTTGGAAGTCATAAATTTTGTCTGAGTAGAACTGTAGGCTTCGCCTCATTTCCTCTTGGATCGTCTCTTTTATCATTGCCCGTATTTCTTGCATCATGGTGGTCGATGCGATTGGAACGGCCTGTTCAGAGTCAGTGTGATCGTCCTCCTCATCTGCCAGTATTGCCGAAAGGCGTTTACTTTTGGACATACCTGTACAACCCTTGCATTTCCAATCGACATTCTCTGTCGTTGAGAGGGTATTTAGCTGTTCGTTAGATAACGATGCGCAGGTTGCATGTAGCCACTTGTTGCACTTCCCACACTGCAATCCAGAGGCTTTTTTACCAATAATTTTACTGCACTTAACGCACTTTGCCATAATAACTGAACTGTAGAATTTGCACTACACTATTACACGAGATTTTTTGTAAACCAGGAATAATCGATCCGTGCGCACTGCGCTTGCGTACCGCCTGCGCGAGCGACGTGAGTGAACTGACATCTGTTCGTTGAATAAATGATAATTTTGACCTCTACTGTTATTTTGTAACCTTGTTTCAGACGAAATCGTATAAACAGATAACATATTGTTTTTTTACTACTTTATCGGCTGAAGATAAGTAAATATACTGAAATTTTCCTAGTCTAACATTTTTCCACGCAACAGTTCTTGGATATTTAATTATATTTTCTTTCGATGACGCGTTGGCTGCCCTTGATATAAAACGACAGACATAACTTCTGACGGCAAATAACGTTCAGCGTTCGTGCAAGCCAAACGCGTTGATACGGGAAATATGACATCATTTTTATGATAACATTTATTAGTTTATCGTTAGTAAATATAAAAACTATACTACTACGCCGGAATGGAGGTAAGTGTGAATAATGTTTAATATTTAAATAATTTGACTATAGATCAGTATGAGGCCCGTAAGGCTATTTCAAGGTTATTTGTCATGTGGGCGCTATGTCAGTAATTGTAGGCGCCGCTTATACGGAACTGTAGTTAATTTGGTCTATTGAATTTTTCAGTTCGTTGCCAAAAAGTATCAATATGCAGTGGTAAGTTTTTTACAACGATCTCGGGATGATATTAGTGAGTTTGTTTGTATACCAATTTCTTGGATACGAATACGCAGGGTTGATGAGAAGAAAAGTATAGTTGTGTATCCTAATGAGCGACCGTCGGTAACACAGAAACGGATTGAGGACAGAGAACAACCAGGAAAATGGGACCACTATCTGGCTGTTGTTAAACTTGAAACATGTGAGTGGCAGATTACTCGTTTGCATATTAAGCTTCGCATTCACTTATTCGCAAAACGGTAACTCAATGTTTATTTATTGCAGATACTTACGAAGATGCTAAACATTATATCTTGGAAAAAAAATATGGCGTCACGGCTGACGATTTGTGCACATCTGTTAATAGTGAGTGGTTATTTTTATTTATTTATTTAATGCCTTATTAAGCCTTCTCGGCCTCATGGCTAAGATCAAAGTGTATATACTTTGATCTTACAAACTTCAATCAATGAATTAAATTTCATAAATAATTAAATATAATTTTTTTAACCAACCAAGTGAGATTTTACGATCTCATAACACAAAACTAATAAAGCTATTTTTTTTTAGAGAGAAAACATCCAATAAAACGTCCACAAGTATCGGAATGTAAATTAGATAAAACTATGAGTAAACTAAGGGTCGTAAAAGTGACTAATGGAGATAAAATTTCAACAGAAAATACTTCTAGAGTACCAGATAAAAATCAACCTTTTGTATATCCTTTTCTTCAGAAAATACCTGACTATTGTAAAGAAAACTCTCCTGATAATGACTACGAAGACATCATGAAAAAATCTTGTCTGTCCAGAGATTTACTAAATTCTATGAAACAACACATTCTGGGATCACAGCAATCGATTAATCAAAATCAGGTTATAAACGGTGATGACAACATTGAAATTGCAAATGTTTCAGAAGTTGATCAAGTTCTGCCTGCAGAAAATATCTCTGAAGAATCTTCAGTAGCAGAACCCCCCTTTAGAAACTTTCGTTTGATAATAAAAGCTCCCATGATTCAGGCATCCAGCCAATGATTGTCGATGAACCAGAAGTAACTGAAGATACAGTGGAGTTGTCATCGACCCAAGATGATGATAGTGTTCGAAGCAGTTCACCAGGAGTGAGTACAGAAGAAATAAACCAGCCAGGTGATTATCCGATTGGTCAGATACGCACTCAAACAAATTTTATAACTAATCTTCTTGAAATGATGGAAACCAGTCACTTACATTCTTCAGAGAGGATTTTGGAGGTCCACAAATCGTTTGACCGGTCTATTGAATTACTAAAACTTATTAAGGATGCGTACAATTCTAAAAAATTGGAATTAAACAAAGAGAAAGAACCTGAGGTGGAAACCCCTGATGCAGAGATGAAGAGTGATAATGTCAAAAGCAGTAGCAATGATGATGAAGATGAAGATGACAGTGATGATGTAGAAGATAAAGTTCCGAAGAAATCCCGTAAAAGTATGCGCAAGTTTGTTCTACCACCAGAGTACGATCCAAAAGATACGCGATGGACTTTGAAGTACCGCGAAAATGACCCGGATCTTGGTCTTGTTGAGCTTGTCCCTGGAAGTAAAGTGTTTGTTAATAGTATAAAACTGGCGCACTGTAAACGGGTTTCTAAAGATTGCAAAACGCTAGCTAGAATGTTACTAGCGGAAATATTTTCACAGAGTGCGTTGGCGGTTTGCTCGTTAACTGGCGCAAAGGCAAACGCTTTTCATAACAATGGTACCTATGTAAGGCCTGGGTTGGACGCGAAAGCCAGAACAACGATGTTGGCGTACGTTGAAGATTATACTAATGAAAAACAGTGGGTGGCATATGACAAGCAGAGTGTTATTAATAGTGTTAGAAGTAGAGTTCAGAAGATAAGAAGTAAACATGCTAGACCATAGTTACTGTCAATAGATTTATTGGCTGCGTTCAAGTTTACTAAGTTCTTAGCAGATCTTAGCATATCTTGTAGCAAAAACTTAAAGTAACTATATTATTTTTTAAGAAAATCTACAATAAAACAATGCAAGGTATATTTAATTAAGCTCAGTACTGGTAAGCCCTGAGTAAACTTGAACGCAGCCATTGTAAGTTAAATATAAGTATAGTTTAGTATAAGTTATAGTCAATGGCTGCGTTCAAGTTTACTAAGTTCTTAGCAGATCTTAGCATATCTTGTAGCAAAAACTTAAAGTAACTATATTATTTTTTAAGAAAATCTACAATAAAACAATGCAAGGTATATTTATTTAAGCTAAGTACTGGTAAGGCCTGAGTAAACTTGAACGCAGCAATTGTAAGTTAAATATAAGTATAGTTTAGTATAGGTTATAGTCAATGGCTGCGTTCAAGTTTACTACGTTCTTAGCAGATCTTAGCATATCTTGTAGCAAAAACTTAAAGTAACTATATAATTTTTTAAGAAAATCTACAATAAAACAATGCAAGGTATATTTATTTAAGCTCAGCACTGGTAAGCTCTGAGTGATGCCTACACCTACGGCTTCCAAAACAGACGTCTCAATAGCTGAGCCCGTTTACTAAGACTGCTGTAGCCGAGGGTATAGGTGGCGATAAACTGCAGTCACACAGCAACGCCTACAAGATTTTGTGTCTGCGAAGGGGTCTAAGATTTATTTTGTAACAATGATAATTCCGTACTTACAGCCGTGACAGCAATACAGGCCTCTGTTGGCAAGCGCCCAAGGGCCGTGAAGGGTGTGTATCTGTAGTGTGTAAAGTGTAGGTCTGAATTCCCTTCACCGGTCTGCTCGTTCCGCCGGGCCCTTCAAGAGTTTTCGCACGCAAACAACCGCGCTCCCAATGGATTACACAAAATGTCAAGTAACTGATCACAATTCAAGCTTTCTACACTCAAAACGCTCGTACGCGTTGTAGATTACAATTTATAGTTCAAGTATCTCAATAAACCACGCAGCGTCTCAAGAGGTTATTCTTACAAGTTTTTACAATGACAATATAACGTCTGTCAAAATAGTACCTCAAAAAGCCACAGCTTCGCTAGTATCTATCAAGGGCTGCGTTCCGAATCGCGCTCAGTATTCGGTTCCGAACAATCCCCCGCTCCAGTCAGATCCATTCTGACTGCTAATAAATGGGGAGGCGGGCTAGGCTCGCCACCGCTCGTTTCAAAACCGAATCTCCGACCAGGACCTCAGCAACTCTGGGAATCCCGTCAGGCCCATAGAACAACTCTACAATGCGTCCACGACGCCAATACAAGGGCAACAAATTTGATTCCTTAACCAGAACAAGATCTCCAACTTTGGGAGGATCAGTTTTGTCGGTCCACTTAACGCGCTGCTGCAGAATATGAAAATATTCCAGCGACCAACGATGCGAGAAACTCTGAGTCATCTGCTGGAGCAATTCAAAACGGCTCAAACGTGATGATTTTACTTCCCTGATGGGATATTCAGGCAGGGCGTTAAGGGGCCGACCAATCAAAAAGTGACCAGGAGTCAATGCTTCCAGGTCATTTGGGTCTGACGAGATTGGGCAGAGAGGTCGCGAGTTGAGGACGGCCTCAATTTTGCAAAATACCGTTGCAAGTTCCTCGAACGTTAATATCGTTTCGCCAATAACTCGTCGGAGATGCGTCTTTGTAACCTTTACAACGGCCTCAAAAATTCCACCCCAATGGGGGCAAGCTGGGGGGTCAAATTGCCACCTAATGCCCATTCGGGACATTGCAATCCTCAAAATATCCTTATGACTATTCAAATAGTTACAAACTTCGTTCAAATAACGATCAGTGCCCTTATAATTAGTGCCGTTATCAGAGCGGATCAAGGACGGTAGTCCCCGGCGAGATACAAATCTACCTAGCGTCGCAAGAAATGCTTCCGTGCTGAGGGCACTTACCAGTTCCAAGTGAACTGCTTTGGTGGCCAGGCAGACAAACACACACAAATATGCCTTGACAGACCGAGCGTTGCGAAGCTGAGAGGTCTTCACCAAAAAGGGGCCAGCAAAATCGGTACCCACACACGCAAATGGCCGACTCTCCGAGACTCTGTCGGACGGCAAATCACCCATCATCGGCTGTGTGGGTGCGGCCTTCAACCGATAGCACAGCATGCACTTAAAAATGACGCCACGAATAGTGCGTCTGGCCGACAAGATCCAAAATTCACGCTGCAAAATGGCTAGAAGGGTATGGGAGCCTGCGTGAGCGTTAGCAATGTGTCGATCTGACACCAACAAATTCACAAAGGCTCCTCCTTTAGGGAGCAACAAGGGGTGGCGAGCCCCATACGGCAAATTCGAGTTTCGAAGTCGTCCACCGACTCGAAGCAGACCCGACTCGTCCAGGAATGGATTCAAACGAGCAAGGGGACCCTTCACAGGCGTTCCTCTTTTCAGAAATTCAATAGTCGGTTCAAAGTGCTCTGTTTGCACTACACGAACCCAAAACATCAAGGCCTCTTGGCGTTCCAAGGGCGACAAAACTGACGTCAAGTCCTTATTCAGTGGGTTCCGTCCGTTGCGTATGAAACGCCGGATCCAACCGGTAACCCCAATCAATTTTGACAGAGAGCTATATCTGTCCAACAACAGATTCAAATTGTACGCAGGTTGCGTCTCCACAACGCCAACACGCAAGCCTGGTAATTCCTCTGGAGAGGAGAACCGATTCTGGGGCCAGGACGCCTCCGGGTGCGTCAACCAATCTGGTCCCCACCAAAGAGAATGGTTCACAAGCGCAGGAGCCTCGCAGCCTCGCGAAGCGCAGTCCGCGGGATTCAATTCTCCTGGCACATGTCTCCAGATCAGCGGGGTCTCAGAGCTCTGGATCTGTGAGACTCGATTCGCAACAAAGACCTCCAAGTTATGTAGCGAGGTCCGAAGCCAACAAAGAACGATCTCACTATCAGTCCACGCAAATACTTCCGAGATCTCAACGGTACAACCCAAAGTACCACAAACATGATTGAGAAGCCTAGTAAGGAGGGCTGCTCCCGACAGTTTCAACTTAGGAATTGTCAACCTAGTCCGAATAGGGGCCACCTTACTTTTGGCCATCACCAAATGAACTCCCACGTGACCGGATGAACTAACAGTCCGCAAAAATACCACGGCCGCATATCCTCGTTCGGATGCGTCACAGAAACCGTGGAGACTGACTCGACACTTGCCAGCCGGCAAAAATAATCTAGGCAAGAGAATCCGGTTCACGTCCGGAAGTGAGGACACAAACGAACACCATTCTTTCAACAACTCTCCCTGGAGAGGTTCGTCCCAAGGCACTTCCGCAATCCAAAGCTTCTGCAAAAAGCACTTAGCCAGAAAAATGACTGGTGTGATCCATCCATTGGGATCGAAGGTCCGAGCAGTAGTCGACAAGACCGAGCGTTTCGTCCAGTTCTTCGGGAAGTCCAACTCCACCTGATAAGTGAAGACATCCTGGACGGGCTGGTACTGTATACCAAGGACCGCAATCAAGTTAGGGTTGTCAGCATCTTCAAACAGGAGAGGGTCCTGTTGATGTTCCACTGGAAGATCACACAATAAGTCGGGGCAATTTGACAACCACTTACGCAATTCGTAACCTCCCGACTTTAGGATTGCAATCAACTCGTCCCGCAAAATCAAAGCCTCCGCGACGGTAGAGGCCCCAGTGCAGACGTCATCGACGTACACCGAATCTCCCAAGATGGCCGCCGCCCGGGGATAGTTCAATCGCTCACGATGAGCCAATTCCAACAACGTTCGAATAGCAATGTAGGGACTAGACTTAAGTCCGTACGTGGTAGTGTTCAACTCGTACACTTGCATCGGATCACAAGATCGCTCACGCCTTAAGATCAATTGGTACCGCCGGTCATCTCGGTGCACCACCGATTGTCTGAACATCATTCGGATGTCAGCCACAAAGACAATTTGATGACGGCGGAAGTTGGTGAGAATATCCGAGATGTCCCTATGCAGTTTGGGACCGGAATGCAAACACTGGTTCAAAGAAACCCCATTCGAAGTAGGGGCCGAGCCGTCAAAAACTACTCTTATCTTCCCACCGGGAGTCTTCAAAACCGCGTGGTGAGGCAAGAAGTAGTGCTCGAGCGAGCGCCAATCAATGTCGGAAGGGGAAATATGTCCCAAATCCTCATACTCGCGCATAAAGTCAATGTACTTAGTACGAAAGTCCGGATCCCTCTTCATTCGGCGTTCCATGGACAACAACCTTTTTTCTGCCAAGGCATGAGACTGACCAAGAGGGGGGCGTGCAGCCCTGAAAGGCAACCGAGTGACAAAATGACCATCAGCGCGGCGACCAGTATTATTCTGGTACGACAATTCACACTCTTCTTCCGCTGGGTCGACTCTGGGAGCCTTGGGGGGCTCTTCGACCTCCCAGAAACGCTGGACTGCGTCAGAGAGTGAGAGCCCTATTGCAACAGTTTGGTCTTCAACCCGTGGGACAGTACCCCTCAACACGGGACCACAAAAACTATATCCAAAAATAGTGCGTAACGCAATTAACCCGTACGGTTGCAAAACCCGCTTTTCCCCGGACAAAATCAAACTCAACACGTCTACTCCCAGGAGTAGGTCTACGGGTCCGGGTACAAACCACTGAGGGTCAGCGGGAGTCAAATCCGACGTCAAATTTACCACAGCAGGGGAGATAGTCACCTGCGGGTTTCTGCCCAAAATATCATTCAGAATGACCGCCTTGGCCACAATGGACGGCCCACAATTTACAGGCGAAAAACAAACCTTGACTTCACCCTTTGGTCCTTCCACCTGAAGGCCACCAATGCCGTGGATCACTACAGGGTGAGGTCTACATGGGAGGCCCAATCTCTCCACCAAATAAGAGGACGCAAGACAACCCTGGGCACCCGAATCCAAAAGGGCACGTACAAACAGGGAGTCGCCCTTCGGGCCCCAGACCCTGACACAAACAGTCGGCAGAAGAACTGTCTCAGGTTGGGCGGCGGTGGTGGGAGAGAGGGCGGCAACTACCTATTGGGGGGCATCGCGTGATGGCGATGTCCGATACGAGTGGAGGTAGTGCTCCACTGGTACCTCATGGCGTCTGCTCGGCAATCCTCGGCTCGGTGCGTAGTAGGCGCTACTGCGACCGAACTGGGGCGGGCGGCGTTCCAAACGCGGTCTCTCGCACAGCGGTGGGGAGAACCGCGGAGGCGTGGTGCGGCGCTGAACCGCTGCAAACCTCTCCTGCTGTTGAGGAGAGGGGGGAGGGGTTCCCCCGCCCGTGGGCGGCAAGCCCCGACGAGACTCCCTTTGGGGGTGGTGGGGATGCGGGCCCCCGCCCGTGGGGGAATTCCACCCCGCATCATCAACCCGAACACCACCATTCCTATTGGCACACAAAACCGGGTGGTGCCTCCCCTTGCAGTTCGGGCACGGCTCTGGCCGTGAACAGTCCCGCTGCAGATGCTGCCCCAAACAGGAGTAGCACCACCGGCGATCATTCGCAATGCCTCGTCGATCTTTCACCTTCCTATTGAGGAATTGAGGACACGCAGAAACAAAATCCTAAAAGAAGTCCTGGAGTGGCGTCCGCGAACCGGTAGACGAGCTGTCGGTAGGCCTCCAACAAGATGGAGTGACGACCTTGTAAAGGTCGCGGGAACGCGGTGGATGCGAGTGGCACAGGACCGGTCTGAGTGGCGCGCCTTGGGGGAGGCCTATGTCCAGCAGTGGACGTCTGTCGGCTGAAATGATGATGATGATGATGATGAGAAACAAAATGGCCGTCAGCATTACAATATACGCAACGAGGGCCCTGGGTTGCGTATCTGAGGGTTGGGCGACGTGGCTCAACCACCCCTCGAGGGGGGGGCGAGCGACAACACGACGCTGTTCTGGAGGAGGCTGCGCTGGGGCCGGGGACGGGCCTTCAACGCCAGCATTGTCCAACAAGCGGCACTCCTCTTCCAAAAACGCCAACAAATCGGCAAATGGCGGCAACTGCGTGGCACTGTCACCACCATGTTTTTGCTCAAAACGGACTTTCAAGTCCGTAGGCAAACGCGACAAAACAATGTGCAACAACATAAAGGACCATTCATCGATAGGCAGACCGAGCCGCCGCAAAGCATTCAATGCCACCACCATGGGGTTGACCAAGTCCACTCTCAAAGTGGCAACCCTATGGACGTAGGGCAACGACAACAGCTGTGCAACATGGGGTATCTGCCAACCGCCTAATGTTGGCATACCGCTTCACCAATAGTTCCTTGGCAGTGGGGTAGTTTTGGTTGGTGACCGCCAAATGTGAGACAAGACCGAGGGCCTCTCCCTTTAATGTGGAGAACAAGTAGGCCAACTTCTGACTCGGTGCCAAGTCCGTCCTAGCATCTACCAGACTGGTGAATAAGTCATGGTAGGCGGTCCAACCTTTCAAATCCCCATCAAAATGTGGCAAGTCAAGAGTAGGTAAACGCCCCAAAAGAGCCATGGGTGGAGGTGTTCTGGTTTCTTCAGTCAATGCACCCCGCTCTACCCTGCTGGCGGCTTGGGCAATACTGTCCGTCAAATCATAAAACTGTGTGATGTCGGCCTCCACACAGTCATCCAGCTTTGGATCCTCGGTGTCCAAAAGCTCCGTATAGCAACTTTGTACAATTTTGCTCCGCTCCGTTAACTCTGCCGATCTTCGGAGCAAAGCATCAAAACGATCTGGTCGATCTATCAACGCAGCAGCTGAAGCCGCCCATCTCAACTCCGCTTTGATTCGGGCAACTAATTTTGACATACTTGTCCAAAACAACAAACAAAGCAAAAGGTATATAATTAAATTTAAATTCTATTGTTCAACAATCTAAACCACAAAAAAAGAATTAAATTTAAATTATTTTGTCAGCAACGGAACCCTGCAAAGTTGCCTGCAGATCCCTAAATCAATTGCTATTACAGTGAGAACCTACAACAATTAACAATATTAGTTCAAAACTATAATTGATTTAAACTATAATTCAAATTATATTAATTAGTACAGAACCCTATTTTAATATAAAATTAACTAGGAATCCCCAAATTCAACAACTAAAATATATTTACAATACAAAGGTGTCTATTAATCGCAAAGGCCAAACCAATTCAATCAACTAGAGCAACTACTTCCATATGCACGAAACTACCCTGTTTTTTTCATATGTATCAACTACCTACCAAATTTGACTTTTATCAATTTAATGAACTGATTCCAACTGTGTGGGTTTATACCCATCAAACACAGTGGACTTGACTCTAAACAAGACTTCTAGACACCGTCGTGTAACAGGCAAACCCAAAAATTACTAATTAAATGCCCTGTTCTACGACTCGTGTGGATCTCAAAAACCCACGCTGTGCTACCAAAATATGATGCCTACACCTACGGCTTCTAAAACAGACGTCTCAATAGCTGGGCCCGTTTACTAAGACTGCTGAAGCCGAGGGTATAGGTGGCGATAAACTGCAGTCACACAGCAACGCCTACAAGATTTTGTGTCTGCGAAGGGGTCTAAGATTTATTTTGTAACAATGATAATTCCGTACTTACAGCCGTGACAGCAATACAGGCCTCTGTTGGCAAGCGCCCAAGGGCCGTGAAGGGTGTGTATCTGTAGTGTGTAAAGTGTAGGTCTGAATTCCCTTCACCGGTCTGCTCGTTCCGCCGGGCCGTTCCAAGAGTTTTCGCACGCAAACAACCGCGCTCCCAATGGATTACACAAAATGTCAAGTAACTGATCACAATTCAAGCTTTCTACACTCAAAACGCTCGTACGCGTTGTAGATTACAATTTATAGTTCAAGTATCTCAATAAACCACGCAGCGTCTCAAGAGGTTATTCTTACAAGTTTTTACAATGGCTGCGTTCCGAATCGCGCTTAGAGCGCTCACAGCACCTTGCATCCTTTTTCCTCTTAGGACTCCACTTTCAAGAGTTAAAGGGATGCAAGGTGCTGTGAGCGCTCAGAGCGCGTTTCGGAACGCAGCCAATGACAATATAACGTCTGTCAAAATAGTACCTCAAAAAGCCACAGCTTCGCTAGTATCTATCAAGGGCTGCGTTCCGAATCGCGCTCAGTATTCGGTTCCGAACACTGAGTAAACTTGAATGCAGCCAATATACTGTATCAAAAATGATTATTTTACCCGACTATAAGTAGTTTGATGAATATGTATGTCTATAATGGGCTATAGTCAGTTGACCTTCAGTTAGTGACTCATCGGTCTGACAGCTTTTATCTTGGTCAGAACATTAGTGTCATTAAGCAATAAAAAATTTAAACATGCGCACTGTTTTTTAATGCGAAAATATTGAGAAAATTCCAAAATACTGTTTATGATTAGACAAGACGCATTAAAGAAAAACACATGTTACATCAAAAACAAATTATTGTAGTTATGAACATTTTCGTAAACAAGACGTCATATCAGGTTATGCAAATCATGATGATATATACAATCCACAATAATTAATAAGCAATATTTCCAACAGCCTGACAAATTATTCATAGCAACTTTCATCGTGTTTGAATTTTGAATATTCTAAAATATTTAGGCGCTAGAGAATGACTAGAAATCGTGTTTGATGGTTTTGGTTCTATGCTAAATTATAATGGCTTATAAATAGTGAATTTTATAGTAACTGAAAGATTACTAATCTCTGATTAGTTTGCAAATCGAGTAGCTTTTTTGATACTGAACTATACTAAAATAGAATGTGTAACTATCTAGGTACATTTCTTCTTTGTTTTCATCTTCTTTGAGCTTCATTCAACTCATAATGGATTTATGTATACGTTCAAAACGTTTACAAGCTTAAATAATTAAAGTCTATCAACTTTTGAGTTCAAGAATTTTCCTTGACACGTATTTTACCACAATATTTTTTAAATACCCATTCAACGATATGCCGCACCATGGGTTACGCAAGAAAAAAAAATACATCCGCACTTTACGAGTAGGGGAGGTACCCTATAAAAAAATATATTTCAAAATTTTATTGTACCTCTTTGTCAGCGTAACTAATATGTATATTCATGCCAAATTATAGCTTTCTAGAACTAAGCATCTCCGAGAAATAGTGCGGACAGACGGACGGACGGACGGACGGACGGACGGACGGACATGGCGAAACTATAAGGGTTCCTTGTGGACTTCGGAACCCTAAAAATGGCAAAAAGAGTCGGGAAGCTCGAATGGACTCGACCTTGTGAGTTATTCATGGCGAAATATTATGATGCCGCTTAAATATTCAGTGCTGTCACGCGCTGGACTCTGTTTAATTCAAAAAACTCGCACTTCTCTGATGAATAAAATGTATGAGAAAACTTTCGAAGATGTTTTTCTCTTTTTGAAAGGAAAAATCATCTAGTCGTCCCTGCGTAAAGATTCCTGAAATAAATTATCGCACGCCGTCTAAGGTTTGAAACCGTGGTGGCCTTGGTTCGACCTACCGCCTCTCATGCAGAGGGTTGGGGGTTCGATTCCGGCTCGCACCCCTAAGTTTACTTATGTGCGAAATTCAATTTGAATTAACCACTGTGATTTTCGGTGAAGGAAAACATCGTGAAGAAACCTGCACGCATCTGCGAATTAATTCAAAGATGTGTGTGAAGTCCCCAATCCGCACTGGGCCCACGTGGGGACTATAGCCCAAACACTCTCGTGATGAGAGGAGGCCTGTGCCCAGCAGTGGGACGCAAATAGGCTGTAGTAGTACTAGTAGTTTAAGGTTTGCAACAACCCAACAAACAAATTAGTCCTATAATCCTGCCTTATCTGACTTTCGGTTATATAACTGTCGTATAGAAGTAACTTAACAACTAAAACGTTGTATAACCGTAAGTCATACAACGATTTAGTCCTGTAACTAAAAGGTCCTTTAAATTAGTTGAGTAAACGTTTTTACGACTCTTTATGCGACGTCGTATAATGGGGCCAGAATATAAGATATGTAAACGTTTATACGACTCTTTATGCAACGTCGCATAATGGTGCCAGTGTACAGGTTGAGCAAACGTTTATACAACGTTGTACCAATCATACAACGTTGTACAAACGTTAGATAAAAGGGTTTGGGAACTTTAATCGGACCTAAAAGTTATATAAAGGTCCTACAGGCACTTATTTAGAATAAACTACCATTGTGTCAACTAAACAACTTTGTCCAAAAAAGTGTTCCGTATATATTTTATTTTTAGCAAAATAAAACTTTATTAACAATCCGTTAATAAAGTTTTTATTTTGCAAAATACATTGCAAGCATAGTGTGACATATATATTGCTGCTTATTATGTTTACTAGCTTTTGCCCACGACTTCACCCGCGTGGAATTCGGTTATCGCGTTCCCGCGGGAACTATGCGTTTTTCCGGGATAAGAATTAGCATATGTCCTTTCCCCTGACCCTACTATCTGCATATCAAATTTCATCGCAATCGGTGCAGCGGTTGAAGCGTGAAGAGGTTACAGACAGACAGACAGACAGACAGACATAGTTACTTTCGCATTTATAAAATTACTAGCTTCTGCCCGCGACTTCGCCCGCGTGGAATTCGGTTATCGCGCTCCCGCGGGAACTATGCGCTTTTCCGGGATATAAAGTAGCCTATGTCTTTTCCCGGGACTCCAACTATCTCCATGCCAAATTTCATCTCAATCGGTCCAGCAGTTGAAGCGTGAAGAGGTAACAGACAGATAGACAGACAGACAGACAGAGTTACTTTCGCATTTATAATATTACTAGCTTCTGCCCGCGACTTCGCCCGCGTGGAAGTCGGTTATCGCGCTCCCGCGGGAACTATGCGCTTTTCCGGGATAAAAAGTACCCTATGTCCTTTCCCGGGACTCCATTTATAATATTAATATGGATAATATGGATTTCTTCCGAACATTCAAACGCCTGCAGAAATTTGAATAGCAAACATTATAATACACGTAATTGCTACTACTGCTTAAGTGCATAACTTATCGTGGTATCCCGGATTTCATCCCGTTAAGGGTAGAAATCCAGGATAAAAACTATCCTGTCCTTCCTCGGGCCTCTAACTATATCTATACCAAAATTCAAGTCAATCGGTCAAGCCGTTTTAGCGTGAAGAGGTAACAGACAGACAGACAGACAGACAGACAGACAGACAGAGTTACTTTCGCATTTATAATATTAGTATGGATATGGATATGGATTACTAGCTTCTTACCGCGACTTCGCCCGCGTGGAATTCGGTTATCGCGCTCCCGCGGGAACTATGCGTTTTTCCGGGATAAAATGTAGCCTATATCCTTTCCCGGGACCCTAACTATCTGTATATCAAATTTCATCGCAATCGGTCCAGCGGTTGAAGCGTGAAGAGGTAACAGACGGACAGACAGACAGACAGACATAGTTACTTTCGCATTTATAATATTACTAGCTTCTGCCCGTGACTTCGCCCGTGTGGAATTCGGTTATCGCGCTCCCGCGGGAACTGTGCGTTTTTCCGGGATTAAAAGTAGCCTATGTCCTTTCCCGGGACCCTCACTATTTGCATACCAAATTTCATCGCAATCGGTCCAGCGGTTGAAGCGTGAAGAGGTAACAGACAGACAGACAGACAGACAGACATAGTTACTTTCGCATTTATAATATTACTAGCTTCTGCCCGCGACTTCGCCCGCGTGGAGTTCGGTTATCGCGTTCCCGCGGGAACTTTTCGTTTTTCCGGGATAAAAAGTAGCCTATGTACTTTCCCGGGACCCCAACTATCTCCATGCCAAATTTCATCTCAATCGATTTAGCGGTTGAAGCGTGAAGAGGTTACAGACAGACAGAGTTACTTTCGCATTTATAATAATTTAGTATGGATTATCTCACAGAACCCTAAAAACGTTTATCATGGCCGACCATTGGTTTCACAAACCACAATTATGCGACGTTTTAGTCCGAAAACAGTCGTATAGAAGTCCCATTGTAACTTAGACAAGATGGCTGTAATTTTAGTATGAAAACAAAATGTAAATAATTTTGTACATAGACTGAAATTCAAAGAATTCGAGGGGGGCGCAAAGATTTTTTGAAAAACACACCTATATATTGTCATAAAACTAAAAGTCCCATAAGAAATAGGTGCACTGAACACATTTCTCTCACACTTTTTTCGCGACATTGTGAATTTCTTCTGAGTAAAATTCTTATTAGAGTTACAAGTTACAAACTTATCTTTAAAATTCCACAATGCTCATATGACATATCAGTCAGGAACGACAAATGTGTACCATAAAAGTCGCTATTAAACCCTTATGCGATATTTCAGTTACCTTGTAACGTCTATACAACTGTTATGGAACCACTAAAGTCCCATAACAGTCCGGATAGAACCATTACCGGACTGAATGGGTTCTTGTCGGACTTTTATACAACTTCTATGTAACGAAAAAGTCGTATAATTTGGGCCTTTTTCGCGTTTAGTAAACGTTGACAACTACGTTTATACGACCAACTTTGTGTACCAAACAGGGAATGAACAACGTTCTTGCAACTCTTATACAACGTTATTTTGTTAGTTGGGAAGTCCAGTTTTGCGCTCCCCGCATACGTTCGGGTTCGCTTATTCGTTCATCTCTCCGTATACAAATTAATGTTGAAGCCAATCAGCGACGTCAAAAAGTACAATTACTATTTAAAGCTTATAATATTCCAAGGTTTGATTTTAATTAGGCAGACCTTCAAAAATGTTTGAAATATTAATTAACAGTTGCCTCGGTGATTGGTTTTAATTTGCGTTGGTTTTATTGGAAATAATACTCGTACAGTCGAGTGCATTAATGTAAATTGTATTTAAATGTTGTATGTGAATTTAATTTAAAAAAATAATTTAATTACTAACCATATTTTTAAGAAATTGTATACTAACCAACTATGGATCTCTTACTGAAATAAATAGATATTATTATTATTATTAATAATAATAAATAAATAAATATCTTGGGACATTTCACACATATTGACCTAGCCCCAAACTAAGCAAAGCTTGTACATACTATGGGTGCTAGACAACGATATAAATACTTATATATAGAAGTACATACATATATAAATACTAAACATCCAAGACTCGAGTACAAACATTCGTGTTCATCACACAAAGTTTGCCCCGAGCGGGACTCGAACCCGCGACCATCGGAACAGAAGGCAGGTATGATCACTTTTGGACCTTATTACAAGGGAGCAAGGTGTAAAAGTGTCTATATATTGGAGAACTCGACTGTACATACATTACAAATACTTAAACACATTTGCAAATTGTTTTTGCAAAATTTGATCCTGATTTTAGTCTTAAGGCGGCAATCAAAAAACTAATACCTGGTAATTTAAACAATCCATACTGGCATACTATTATTATACCTAAACTAGCTTTTCCCCGCAACTTCGTATGCGCAGAAATATTAAAATAAAAAATCCCATTTTTTTCCCGTTCCCGTGGGAACTTCGCAAAATCCTGGCTGAAATTTGGCATGCAGGTAGATGTTATGACGTAGGCATCCGCTAAGAAAGGATTTCCCGAAATTCCCACGGGAACGGGAAAAAACGGGACTTTTCATTTTAATACTTCTGCGCATACGAAGTTGCGGGGAAAAGCTAGTTTTCTATATAAATCTCATTCAAAGGGATCATTCCGCCATAACATAACTGCAGCATTTCGGTTTATCGAAAGACTTTATCGAACCCCAAATAAGGGCCAATATCTTTATTCCAACGATCTTTACCATATGCGTTCTCGGGTCTTCTGAATAAACCATGAGCCAGAGATTGGTCATGTCTCCTTCGACGTACTTAGCTGTTGGATTTACAGCTTGACCCTTCTGTATGTGGAATGTCGATAACATGCAATATTCATATCCTATGATAAATAAGTCAACGGCCTGACAAGTTCACTTGTACGTGCCATGAAGTATACAACTACTACTACAGCCTATTTGCGTCCCACTGCTGGACACAGCTTAGGCCTCCTCTCACCACGAGAGGGCTTAGGCTACAGTCCCCATGCGGGCCCAGCGCGGATTGGGGACTTCAGACAAATCTTTGAATTACTTCGCAAGTGTGTGCAGGTTTCCTCACGATGTTTTCCTTCACCGAAAAGCTCTGTGGTAAATTTTAAATTGAACTCCCAATATCCCAAACCCTCTCGTGATGAGAGGAGGCCTATGCCCAGCAGTAGGACGCAAATAGGCTGTAGTAGTAGGTTACTGATACTGCTGATAGCTAGGTGAGTGTTTTTTCTTATTTATAGATCAATCGAATAGTTATTTGTTATGCCTTCCCGCAGAAGTAACAACCGATTTTTAGTTTTTATCATTGACCTATAATAACATATGGACGAACAGTGCCTAACAGAATATGTCAAAATATATGGAGCAAACTGACATTAGAAAATACTTTCCAATATGCTAATAACGCCTCTTTATATTATGTGTCAAGATAATTATGATATACAAAAGTAAACCTAACACTATAAGACTTTATGTGGCAGATTTACTGAGCGCCAAACGGGTGCCCGAGCTGTTCGGGCACCCGTTTTGACGGGTCATCTTTCTTCGGCTGATTGTGAATCCTCACTTATAATAGATCAATGGTTTTTATGTACCTTGGTTCTCTTGTTGGAGGCCTACCGACAGCTCGTCTCCCGGACCTCGTGAAGGTCGCGGGAAAAGGGTGGAACCAAGTAGCACAGGACCGGTCTGAGTGGCGAGCCTTGGGGGAGGCCTATGTCCAGCAGTGGACGCCTTTCGGCTGAAATAATGATGATAATGGGCTGAAATAACCTTGGTTATTTCTCCTTCGCAATGATTTTCCATTGTTTCTATCTTCGGCGAGGTGTAGCATCACCCAGTGTAATACAGCGACACGATGATTTGGTCAAAACAGTCTATTTCTGTAGTTAGTTAGGTTGTGATACAAACATTGATAGAGATCTTCTACTATCTAAAGTCCCGCGCCTTCACGTTTCAAAACGCTTCATTTTTTCATTATTATTTAAAAAGAACCACCAACACTCTCAACACATAGTTGATGGCTGTCTCAGCACGCACACATGTGGTGAGAGTGTTGGTGGCGCTTTTTAAATACATTGAAGCGTTTTGAAATGTGAAGGCGCGGGACTTTAGATAGTAGAAGATCTCTACCTAGTACGAGTAGCTTCATTTTAACTTGCTTAAAAATCTCGTAATAACTGCGGAGTATTTCCAACAAAATGGATTTTCCAAGACTACTTCATGTCAATCGTTCACAAGCAGACATATTACAGAACGCGTATCGGCAAATCGATCAAACTCCTGGAGATCCATCATAGATGTGATCTAGTCGATAACTCAGTACGTTTTCCGGACAGAATAATAAATGTTTTTTATACAGTTTCACTACTAGTTATTTTCGTAATTCGTTATAATACAACATACTTAAAGTTTTGAAGAAAATATGGGTCAATCTGACTTCTCAAACACCTTACAAGTAAAAAGTTTACTCGATTTTTAGGTTGTGAAATATATTCTGTAACACATTGAATCTTATATACTTACCTAGGAGAAGAAAAAATCTGCGGTTTGATGCAGATAGAACGCGAATGCGGTGCAGATTTAGGGCCCAACCCGGACTGCGAAATAACATTCATGTAAATTTGCGCGGTGAAATAATAAGTCGCATAGCAAACAACATGAGAGGGCAACAAGGTTTGTGGAGCCAGCTTTATCGTAATTCGCACGAAGATAATTTTTTGAGCAATCGAAAAATTACCTTTGGGCTTATGAATTTGAACTCATCACGTATTTTTTCTCAGTCAATACCTATAAAATGGCGTAATTGTTCCAGAGAAACTCGTAGGTAAGTACATAAGCCACTGTCGACTGGCACATAAAGTTTGTTTGTTCAGGACCGGACCCCAAACCCCTGAATGGCAAGGCAGGCAAATGCTGACTGAGCCCGTTAGAAAGTGACACCACCTGGGGCCTGTTTTATAATGTTACAAATTACGAGCGGAAGTCCCTTCCTATCGCCTTCAGATAGAATCTGCTTCAGATACATTGGCCTATAATAAGTAATAACACATGGACGAACAGTGCCTAACAGAATATGTCAAAATATATGGAGCAAACTGACGTTAGGAAATACGTTCCGATATGCTAATAACGCCTCTTTATAACGAAGGCCAAAACGGGTGCCCGAGCTGCTCGGGCACCCGTTTTGACGAGGCCATTTTTCTCCGGCTGATTGTGAATACTTACTTATAATAGATCAATGTTCAGATAGCTCCATTAGATATTAGTGAATTTTGTTACAAAAAAACCTATTTTGAAACAATTTCTTTACAGTTTAAGAAACAATTTGTTTATGTCAAATTACTGGCCAAATAAAAGAGTGCCTTTTACAGGAGGTTACAGGAGATTACAGGAGCAATAACTGGTCATGCCCTATTAAACAAACATCTGTACAATTTGGATATTACAGACAGTACCCTGTGAAGAGCCTGCATGGAGGCAGAGGAATCAGCCACTCACGTCCTCTTGGAATGTTCTTGAGTGGCAACGTACCGGGCAACACACCTCGGAAATCCGAGGTCGCTCCAGGAAGTCGTCGGCAACATCAAGGGTCTGCTAGGCTTTCTTCAGGAGCTGGGTTGGCAGGAGTAGCCCGGCCAGCCCAAAACCACGCAAATAGGCGCAATCTTGACCCGCGACAGCCCGCGCAAACCTATACCTATACCTAACAGAGTGCCTTAAAATAAAAAAAAATATTAAAAATAAAAATAACCCGACTGCGTGATGAACAGAAAAGATAAAAACAAGTAAAAAAATGTTTTTTTTTACATATTTTAATGATAGTGGTTGACAGTGTTCACAAACGCAGTCGGGGGCATAAAAGTAGTATGTAAGTTACTGCTTCTGGCACACGGTTTCAGAACCCTGCGGAGCAGAAAATTTTCATGTTTTTTCTTTACTTTGTCTTGAAAAAAAAACGATTTTGATTTATGAAGGTTTTTTTTTGTATGTTTTTCTAAGTAGATTTTATTTTTAAGTGGACTGTTCTCACTGTTTTTTTAGTTTGTTGATTTATGGCCGTGCACTATACAATGCAGGTAGAGACATGTGTTTCTTATGTGACAGGTGCATTTCATTGGTTCTGTTTTTTTTTTCCCATCGCTTTTTTTTCTAAGTACTACGAATTTTTTGATCGTTTATTTTATTCAATAGCACCGCACGTTTTTTGGTATTTCTCGCAGTAAAGCTATTACGATATATCATTGAAAAATTTATGTGGGTTGGGAGAATGAAAAGAACATAAGTAACATTGAAAAATACGTTTGTTGATTTGTGACCACCGGCTATACAATGCAGATACACCTTACGTGTCAGGTGCGTTCTATCGTTGTTTTTATAAGCATTCTTAGAATTTATAATCGGTAGTTTTGGCTTTATCTCACGGTAAAGGTATTCACACGCTCTGAGAGTATGAAAATACAGATAAATATCCGCATTTATTATCAAATGTCATGTCCTATTGAAGATTATAATTAAAACGAAATAAAGCTAAGCAGATTCAAACTGGTTAGTACGTGTCGTTTGGTGCCACAAACAGATGTTTCTTTGCAGGTTGAAACACGTCCCGTTTATTTTATCATATAGGCACTGCGTTATGAAAACTGGTTACGACTTGTCGCTTTATACCACGAGCAGGTGTTGGTGTTCTATTCAACATTTTTTTGTCTTATCTACGACATATATGAGCGTGTAGGGTGTGTATGTGTGAGTATGTGCGTGTTCTCAATAAAAGCGGAACTCCGACAGACAGCGCCATCATTCGTTCAGATTGCTTCGTCCACATAATAGTAACAACGGTGCTTGAAGTGATTAAATTTATCATAGTACATATTGTACGTGTAGTACATTGTTGTGGGTTTTAAGTTCTAAACGGTGTGTCTACGTCTTAGACTGCTGCGTGCTGCTGCCACGAGTTAAAATGGAGGTAAGTTTCAAAACTATGTACATACACCAAACATTGTCTGTTTTCTATTTGTATAAAACCTCTCATGGATTTTTTTCTGTTTGTTTTAGATATTAAACGAGAACTCTATTGATTACCCAATAAAAAATTATTATTACAGTAATTTGACTGATGATGAAGGCCAAGATATTGAACCACCTAAAATCCAAGCCCAAAAACGAACCAACAACATAGATGTATTTTTTGATAAGCCCAGAAAGAGGCAGGCTACGGAATACTCATCTACTGTTGCTCAATCTGCAAATGGAGGTACAAATTATACATCTTGTCGAGTAGATGATGTCTCAAAGAGCACTCATCTTGTTAAAATCGATGTCTACGATTTGAAAAAGCTACGTGGTATTCCAAATGATCAACACTGGAAATTTGCGGACACTAGAATCAAATACTACACTAAGTGCGAAGACGATGACTATTATTCCAACACAAAAGAATTAATTTACAAGATTACAAAACATATTGCAACTAAAAACGATTGCAAAAAATATTTCATCGACGGAAAGAAAAAAGCCATAACTTAAAACCCAAGCCCACCCACATCGCGCCCTTTCCCCCACCGACTGACAACTGAATTTTATCTATATAAGCAACACAGAACGAGCCACACCGCATCGATATCAAAAACCGTGGAAGTCGTGCAATACCAATATGGATCTTCAAAACTCGCTTTATGACGAAGAGCTGTACAACCGTTGCGAGGACCTCTCGGATCTGAATAACTCATTTTTCGATAAAGAACTTTATGAACACTGCGAAAAAGTCGAGAATCCCCCAAAAAAATTGTAAGTATAAAAATTTGAAACACGTTTGAACGTGTTATACTTTGAAGTTAGCCAACAGTGGGGAGAGAAATCCCAATATAAGCATTAATCTCAGCGAAATGCCCCGTAGTTGTCAATATAATGTCGTTGACTAGTGAAGATATTAAAATGTTCAGCAAATCAGTGCTATTAAATAGTTTTCATAAATATTTAAGATTGTGGTTTATCAGTGGGAAACTTGATGCAACAATAGCTCAAGATCCCGATATCAAACCGTATATCACGCCGTGCAGTGGACACTTTACTAATATTAAATTGATCAATTCAAATTACGATGAGATAGATGTTGTATTACCCATGGAAGCATATTGTTCTATTTGTCAATCAAATTAGGTAATACTATGCTGAAAATTATTAGTTTTTTTTTTCGGATTTTAATAGGTACATCTATATACGTTTTTATTTTTATTTTCAGAACTGTTACACGCGGACTCAAGAGAAAACGTGTATCTGAAGATGTTTTTCAACCTCGTGGTTCGTATACTCCAGCACAACAATTACAAGTTGAAGGGACCCCGCAACCATCAACTTCTCGGAACACAGATGAACCACCACCGAGTTATATTGCTGAGGACACCATCGAGTGCACAACTTGTCAACGGGAGGTTTCAAGAAGGTATTATGCACAGCATTTAAGGAGTAATATCCATAAAAATGCTTGCATGAGATTTGAACATTCTTACCCTAATGTTGAATTGATAGAAACTGCGTTTGGAAATAGGTTGCTAACTTATAGGATAAATTCAGTCCAGGAAAAAGAAACCGACTTTAAATTTCAAACACCGGAAATATTTTTTGAGGGCATTAAAGAAACGTTAAATAAATTAATAGACGATACTATTAATCAGTTAACCATTTTCAAGGTTAGTTTTATTTTGCATGCGGAATTTGTTCAAGAAACTAAAGGAATCAACAATTTTTTCGATTTTAATGTGTTGAGTTGGACCATATGCAGAGGTGATGATAGTGAAACTTTTTTTGAAAATTTAAAAAGTACAATCATTAATAAAATTTCAAATTTCGAAAAAAAAGATAGTGGTTGGAGTCTTAGACATATTAAATACATAGACATGAACGTTAACCAATTCAATCCGTTGCGAGGTTCATCGCTCATTGATCTGCCACATGTCATATTAAAACAAAAAAAGCTATCATAAACGTACAAAATCATGACCACGAGTGTTTAAAATGGGCACTTCTTTCAGCATTGTATCCGGTGAAGGATAATCCACACAGAGTATCGTCATATTTTAAACACCAAAATGAAGTAAAATTTGGTGACATTCCATTTCCTATTAAATTAACTGATGTACATAGAGTAGAAAAATTAAATGATATTAGTATAAATGTATTTGGATTAAGTTATATTGAAAACTCTAAATCACACGAAGTAATTGGTCCACTCCACTTCACTAAAGCTAGGAAATCAAAGCATATAAATTTACTTTATATATCAAAAGGTAGTCAGGGACATTACTGCTACATTAAAAATTTATCTCGATTAGTAAGTCGTCAAATTTCAACAACTAATTATAGTTTTCATATTTGCGATGGTTGTTTATTAGCATTTTATTCAAATGAAGAGTTAACGAATCATCAAAAAAATGATTGTAATCACGTGGTTGTACAACTCCCGAACAACGATAAGACAAAAACAAATTGGTTTGGTGAGAAAGTTTCAAATGATAGAATTATTTTTGATAAATACCAACGAAATCTTAAATTGCCTTTCGTTGTATATGCAGATTTTGAGGCATTTTTAAATCCAATAGCATCTTGCGATCCAGATCCATCAAAATCTTATACCAAAAATATTCAGCAACATGAAATGTACAGTTTCGGTTATTTCATTAAGTGTTCATTTGATGATAGTCTTTCTCGGTATTGTTCATATACAGGCTCAGATTGTGCTAAAGTATTTATGGATAACCTTTATAGTGACTTGGAAAAGTTAAATAAATACATTCGCTTCCGGAAGAATCCAATTCCATTAAATCAGACCGATTTAGATAAAGTTTCTGAAGCCAATAATAAATGTTTTATATGTGATAAGGACTTAAGATCTCAAAGTGTTTTCAGTTATGATTGGAATACGGGAAAATTTCGAGGAGTAGCACATAAATCTTGTGATTATAAGTTCACACCTCCCACACACATTCCAGTATTTTTTCACAATCTCAGCAATTACGATGCACATTTCATAGTAAAAGCTTTAAATTTCCGGGATGGGGCTATCGATATTATTCCTCAAAATAAAGAAAAATATATTTCATTCAGTAAACAACTGAAATTTGATAAGAGATGGTTTTCTTTAAGATTTGTTGATTCCTTCAGGTTCATGTCGAGTAGTTTGAATAGTTTAGCCAAAAATCTTCAAGAGCACCAATTTCATGAACTAAAGAAACAATACCCCAGTAATGAAGATTTTAAACTCTTGAAGCAAAAGGGAATATTTCCATATGAGTTTATGAAATCGTACGAGTGCCTTGAAGCATTATCATTACCTAGTATAAGTGATTTTTATAGTTCATTAACAGATAGCTGCATAACAGATTTGGATTACCAACACGCACAAAACGTTTGGAATCATTTTGGTTGCCAAACAATGATGGACTATTCAAACTTGTATTTAAAAACAGACGTACTTCTATTAACTGACATCTTTGAGAATTTTCGGTCAGTGTGCCTTGAAACCTATGGTCTCGATGCTGCCAATTATTTTACTGCACCTGGTCTCAGCTGGGACGCAATGCTTAAAATAACTGGAGTTGAACTAGAACTTTTAACGGATTTTGACAAAGTTTCATTTATTAAAAAAGGACTTCGAGGCGGTATATCACAATGTAGTAATAGATATGCTAAATCAAATAATTATTACATGTCTGATTATGATTCTGATCAACCGTCATCGTATCTCATTTACCTAGATGCCAATAATTTATATGGTTGGGCAATGTCACAACATCTTTCACCAATGTGAATTTGAATGGGTTGATCCTGCCACAGATTTCAGAATTTCAAACGATGCTGATTATGGTTACATTTTAGAAGTGGATTTAGAATATCCTGATTTATTGCACGATTCCCATTCAGATCTTCCATTTTGCGCTGAGCACATAGTAGTTGATGAAAGTAAAGTAAAAAAATTTGTCCCGAATTTGAACGATAAAATAAAATACATTATACACTACAGAAATCTTATTCAATGTTTAGAAAATGGATTAAATTTAAAAAAAATCCATAGAATACTAAAGTTCAAACAAAGTAACTGGCTTCAAACGTATATTGATTTGAACACGACATTAAGAACGAGTGCAAAAACGGATTTCGAGAAAGACTTTTATAAACTAATGAATAACGCCGTTTTCGGCAAGACTATGGAAAATATAGAGAAAAGGGTTGATGTAAAGTTATTAACACATTGGGCAAATCAAGGACAAATCAAAGGAATTGAAAGTTATATAGCTTGCCCTGAATTCCACAGCATTTCAATTTTTTCGGAAAGCTTGGCAGCGGTACAGTTGAAGAGAACCAAATTAGTTTATAACAAGCCCATTTACCTAGGTTTCTGTATATTGGACATATCCAAAACGTTGATGTATGACTTCCACTACAAATACATGAAAAATAAATTCGTCGATAATGTAAAATTATTATATACAGATACAGACAGTTTAATATACCAAATTTTTACTGTGGATTTTTATAGCGACATAAAAAATGACTTGAATAATTACTTTGATACATCTGATTATGCACCTAATAATATTTACGATTTTCCTTGTATAAATAAGAAAAAAATAGGTTATTTCAAGGATGAAAATAAAGGATTGATCCTGAAAGAATACGTTGGCCTAAGATCAAAAATGTATGCCTTAAACGTTGACGAGAATATAGTGGCTAAAGCTAAGGGCGTAAATAAATGTGTCACTAACAAGTTTCACATTCGTGACTACAAGCGTTGTTTAAATGAAAAAATGAATGTTTTTTCTGAAATGTACAGATTTCGTTCCATCAAACACACTATTTTTACTCAAAAAATAAACAAAGTCTCTCTATCTTATTCTGATACAAAACGATATCTATGTAAAGATTCCAATGATACTTTCGCTTGGGGTCATTATAAATTAAGGTGTTTAAATTAATACATTTTTACTAATTTTAGGTGTTTAGATTTAATATGCAGTGATTAACTACGAGTTTAGAATATGGTTAGGGTATTTACTATGTAGTGTTAATATTGTTTTTATATAGCTTCAATATCAATGTGTATGATTAGGTTTTATATCCTTAGAATTAAAGGAACAAATGTATTTCGTACATACAATTTATATTCCCTATGTATATGTCAGTATTAAATGGTTTTATCTTTTTAGATTAGGAATAATATAATATACATATATATCCGTACTCGAACATTTTCGTTTTATTTTCAAAACATACCTTAAACAGCAAGGACAGTTGTATTGTTAACAATGAATCATTTTATTCATCCATTTACGGCTATTATTGCAGGCCCTAGTGGTTGTGGAAAATCGAACTTTGTGACAATTTTTTTGAAAAATGTAGAAAAAATGTGTAATGTGGAATTTAATCAAGTATTGTGGTGTTATGATGAAATGCAACCACTTTATAATTTGAATGGTATTGATTATGTACAAGGTATACCCGATTTAAATATGTTTGATGGGAAGCGACCGAAACTTCTTATAATTGATGATTTAATGAGAGAATCAGATGGACGTATTGTAGATATATTTACAAAAGGTAGTCATCACAGAAATTTAAGTGTTTTTTATATAACTCAAAATTTATTTCATCAAGGGAGAGGACAACGTGATATATCTTTGAACACAACCTATATTGTTTATTTTAAAAATCCCAGAGATAAAACTCAAATACGCTACTTGTCTCGACAAGTTTATCCAGAAAACTCGAAATTTGTTGAAGAAGCATACAAGGATGCAACTACGTCAGCACATGGTTATCTGATGATCGATTTGAAACAAAGCACAGATGATATATGTCGTTTTAAAACTAAAGTGTTTCCCTTTGATACATTTTGTATTATATACGTTCCAAAAAAAGGGTTTAAATACGATAAAAATCATCCGGTTTTAGTCAGTTGTAAATGATGCCTTATAGAGTGATCACTCATGAACATTTACTTAAAGCTTTACATACGCTTAAACCAAAATATCGTAAAGCCTTACTTAAATCGTGTGACGAAGCTGAAATAAATATTATTTGTGAATGCATTTACAACGTTTTAAAGGGAAGAATCCCATTGGAAAATAAAGAAAAAACTAAATTAAAGAAACATAAAAATATATTGCGAAAATTAGTTTCCAAGGGGAAACATAAATTAAGGAAGACTATTATAGTTCAAAAGGGCGGCGCATTTCTACCAATTATACTGGGAGCTGTATTAAGTAGTTTGTTAAACTCATTGTCATAATCAACATGGAGAACACGAAAAAGATGATTTTAGTAGAACCAGATTTTATTGAGAAGTTCAAACACAATGAAAATGTACCTTTGAATTCCTTAACTCGTTTAGACGTAGAAATGCAAAAAATTCTTAATAGTAAAGTAGAAGATCGTGAAAAATGGGCAATGTATTCTCAAGCACTACAACGTTTTTTGCATTTCACTGAAACAGATCGAAAACCGTTTAAGCTACCAATAATTATTGAGGATATTAATAATAATTCCCATGATGATTACGAAAAATCCATGGTTAAAAAGGAGGAAAAAGAGAATAATATAACATTACTAAATCCAACATCGTATGAAGGTGACGCTACTAGCGCTTCTTCGAATCATTCTTACCCTGTACAGTTTACACCATCTCACATCATAAAAATAATTCCGAAATCGTACATGAAAAAAGGTCAATATTTACTTGATAATATTGTAAAAAATAAAAAGAAGATTTGGTGGAAGGAAGGAGGGGAAATAGTAGTGGATAATCGAGTTATCCCAGAAAGTAACATAATTGATTTGATAAGTGACACTGTGAGACCCCTCAAACGTGCTAAACCAACTGGATGGAAAGAATTTGCTTCGGTATTAAAAGACATTGGAGTTCCTACACATTGTATAGGTAACCCAACTAACCTTGAATACATAAATAGTCTTCAGTCAGACGGGGCCAGAGAATCTCTAATATCTAAAAACACTAGATCAACATCGATTCAAGTAAGAGGACAATCAACGCCGATTTCAGGAAAAACGCCTGAATTACCCAAAAAGAAAATAGATTGGGAACGATGGAGCCCTTATTAGACATCCATAAGATTTACTATGATGTTTCTAATCCAGCGGGTTACAGTAGTATTGATAAGTTAGCTAAGGCAATGCATGGTCAAATGAACAAAGAACAGGTAAAAAACCGGTTACGGTCTCAGGAAACATATACACTACATAAACCAGTTCAAAGACGTTTTACACGGAACAAATATATCCTGTCAAATTATAATGAACTTTGGCAAGTAGATTTAAGTGATATGCGGACTTATAGTCAATATAATGATGGTTTTAAATACATTCTGTGTGTTATTGATGTCTTCAGTAAGTATGCTTTCGCTAGACCTATGAAAAAGAAGGACTCGGACACGGTAAAAAAATGTTTTGAAAATATATTTACCGAAGCTAGGGCAACTCCGCGTCATATTCAGTCTGATAAAGGTACAGAATTTGTTTCCAAAGAGGTTAGAAAGTATTTAAAGGGTAAAAACATAAACTACTATACTACAAATAATCCTGATATAAAAGCCAGTATTGTAGAACGATTTCAAAGAAATTTAAAAATGAAAATGTGGCGTTATTTTACCCATAAAAATACTTATAAATACATTGATATTTTACAAGACCTCCTGTATTCATATAATCACAGTTACCATTCAAGTATAAAAATGTGTCCGATAGATGTTAATTTTAGTAATATTATGACTGTTTGGACTAATTTATATGATAGACCAAGAAATGGACTTAAAAGTCATAAAACATTCATAAATACCAATTTAAATGTTGGTGATCATGTGAGAATAACCAAATATAAACACATATTTCAAAAAGGGTATGAAACGAATTGGAGTGACGAGATATTTGTTATCGAGTCAATCATCAACAGATCACCCCTTATTGTCTATACCTTAAAGGACTTAGAAGGTGAACCAATCACTGGCACGTTTTATTCGAAAGAGTTACAGAAAGTTACTTATAACCCCACCTCTACATGTAAAATAGATAAAATAATAGGTTCGAGACGAATTGGTAACAGAAAGGAGGTACTTGTGAAGTGGAAAGGTTATCCGAATAAATTTAATAGCTGGATATCTGCTTCTACTATTGAAGAAATATGAGTGACGATAGTTTCTATTTAACTTTGTTGAGCAACAGTTCAATGATATATTATCCTGAAAATACTACAGCCAATTTTCTAACAAAACTACCTAAGACAATAAAATTAGAAGGAGAATGGGTTGTAGGATTAGTAGAGTTTCATTACCCATGTTCAATGTATAATGTCCAAGATCACGAGAACGTAGTCTACATAAAAAAGAAGGTTACATTGGAAAACGAAAAAAAGAGTTCCAATATTGAATATAAGTCTCATATACCCGCAACGACTTATGATGACATTGATCAGTTTATATTTGCTTTTAATGAAAACCCATTATTAAAAAACAAAGTGAAGTTTAGTTATGATGTAATATCTAAACTAGTCAAGGTCACATCTTTTCATAAAGATATAATCTCCGTACGTGCAACACCAATACTAAACCTACAACTCGGTTTTAAACCGCAGACGAACCTTCTTCAATGTCAACTTGGAAAATATCCTGCTAATTTATATTTGGGCCTGCCATCGCAATTGTTTATATATTCAGATATTGTTCAACCCCAAGTGGTAGGAGATGTTATGACTTCGCTACTCAGAATAATACCACTTGATCCAACAAAATACATATATGGAGCATACAAAATGCACGGTTTTTCACCTGCACATTATATGCCTGTTTTGCGTAGAGAGTTTGATACTATGGAAATTGATATAAGGACGCATACGGGTGGAAAGATTCCATTCCAGTTTGGAACCTCATGCGTGAAACTACATTTTAAACGCGTAAAATGAATCAAAGACGTGGAAATATTTTATGTCCATATGAACATTATTATTTTCATCAAGCTGGTTCTGGAGTAGGAATTGTTTACAAAGGTGTTGCTCATCAGCGAGGACATGGTATAGGAAGTTTTTTAGGAGGACTGTTTAGATCTGTATTTCCTCTACTATCTAGTGGTTTTAGAACAGTCGGAAAAGAAGCTTTAAATGCTGGTGTTGGTCTATTGTCCGACATGATGAACTCACACCCTATCGATGAATCCATTAAGTCTCGTTTTAAGAATGCAAGCGCTAATTTAAAAAGAAAAGCCGATGAAAAAATTGATTCTCTAATGTCGGGATCTGGGTATAAAATGAAACGAAAAAGACTAGAGAGTGCCATTGCACCCAAAGCCTTGCGAGGGAGAGGTACAAAAAGAATAAAAAAGAAATTAAATATTAACGATATCTTTTCCAACTAAACCATGTCCTTTTTACATAACCATTCTTGTGAATGCGCTAAATCAGAACTAGATTTGTTTGCTCTTCCATCAACACAAACAAGTATAGAAAATGGACAGTGGATACATTATAAACCTATTTCATCATTAACTGATGATGGTCCTCTTGAATTTCAAGTTCCGGGTTCAGGCGATGACTATATTGACTTGTCTCACACTTTACTCCATATCAAAGCCAAAATATTGAATCAAGACGGTACTCACATCAAATCAGCAGACACGCATGTTGCTCCAGTAAATAATTGGCTACATTCACTTTTTAACCAGTTGGATATATATTTAAATCAAAAACTTGTATCACCACCCAATAATACATATGCCTACCGTGCATATATGGAAACTTTACTAAATTATGGACCAGCAGCAAAAGGCTCTCACCTTACATGCGGACTATGGTACGAAGATACTGCCAGTCATATGGATGCAAACGATACTACTAACAAAGGATGGGTCAAAAGAGAAGCATTCATAAAAGATAGTAAGGAAGTTGAAATGATTGGTCACTTACACGGTGATATTTTTAACCAAGAAAAGTTTTTAATAAATGGCGTCGAAGTCCGTGTTAAATTAGTACGGTCAAAAGAGTCATTTAATCTCATGTGCAGTCAAGATAAAAAACTCAAAGTACGAATAACAGATGCAAGTTTAATAATTAGAAGGACAAAAATAAATCCAAGTGTTTTACTTGCACATCAAAAGGTTTTAGCTTCAACGACTGCAAAATATCCCATCACAAGAGCGGAAGTCAAAGTACTTACTATACCATCGGGAGTGCAAGGAAAAACACTTGACAATATATTTCTTGGTCAAGTTCCAAAAAGATGTATTATAGGTTTTGTTGACAACACAGCATTTAATGGTAATTTAAAACATAACCCTTTTAACTTTCACCACCACACTATGAACTTATTTAGTTTGTATGTAGATGGCCATCAAATTCCTTCGAAAACATTACAACCATCTTTCAGTACTGGTTTAATGGTATCAACATATCATACGCTGTTTTCTGGAACCGGTATTCATTTTCATAATGAGGGTAACTCAATTAATAGAGAGGATTATGGAAATGGATATTGTTTAATGTGTTTTGATTTAACACCTGATTTATCGGCGAGTTCTACTACTCACTGGAATCTAGTTAGGCATGGCAGTGTGAGGTTAGAAGTTCGGTTTGAAAGCGCCCTTACTACAACTGTAAATTGCATCGTTTATGCAGAGTTTGATAATATAATCGAAATCAATAAACATCGTGATGTAAGTGTAGATTATAACAGTTAAATTGAGCATATAAACATAGGTTTATGAGACATTGTATCACTGTTTTCCAAGTCTCAGTAACAGGCTCATGACTAGCTGCAATAATTTGAAATGGATACAGAGGAATTGAAATTATGTATGAAACAAATTTACCCTGGGATTGAATCAAATGTTTTCCCAGCAAACAGAATCCCTTTTTTTGTAAATCTTCCAGTTTATATCATAAGCAATTTGGATCCTGACTCAAAACCTGGTTCTCACTGGGTGGCAATTCATATTGATGTTAATGGTAATGGTGAATACTTTGATTCATTTGGGAGAAAGCCTTCTGGCTATCACAAGTTGTTTTTAAAAAGAAATACAAAGAAATGGGTTTACAACAATGTATCAATTCAGAACCATTTTACTTCAGTTTGTGGTGAATACTGTTTAGTATATATATATTTTAAGTTTAAAGGTAAAACGATGTTTGATTATTTGAGTATATTTTCTGAAAATACTCTATGCAATGATTTTATCGTAAGAAACATGTTTCGATCGATTTTTTTAAATAAATGAATGTTTTTCAATACGTATGTCTTTACTTTATCTTCATATTCCTTAGTTAACTTATACATGGATAAACACAGAATAAAAATGCAAGAGAAGCGATAAACGATTTTATTGAGCATTTTAAATACATGACAACACATTTACAAAAGTCATACAAACACTTATATTGAAAACAAAAGTTAAGATAAAAAGTAGTAGCAGTTGAAGTTTACATGTACACACACACACACTAAGACTGTTTACACAGAAAGTCCTTAGTCTTAGTACAGCATTTCTTTATATTTCCCACTGCATTATGCATCTATGCTCGTGATACAGGGGTAAAACACAATTCATGATAATCATGCTGATGTAAAGGTTCGTATACATCATTACTGAGAGAAACTGTCTCAATATCATACATCTCTGCGTCTTCTTCACATTCCCACTCTAGCAGGAGAGGATTTCCCGAATAATTTACTGGTAAATATGGCGCCTGCGTAGCTGGTGAATATCCGTTTGATTGTAGATGCCACATTTCAATGCAATCGCATAGTTCACACAAATATTCATCGAAAAATGAGTTATTCAGATCCGAGAGGTCCTCGCAACGGTTGTACAGCTCTTCGTCATAAAGCGAGTTTTGAAGATCCATATTGGTATTGCACGACTTCCACGGTTTTTGATATCGATGCGGTGTGGCTCGTTCTGTGTTGCTTATATAGATAAAATTCAGTTGTCAGTCGGTGGGGGAAAGGGCGCGATGTGGGTGGGCTTGGGTTTTAAGTTATGGCTTTTTTCTTTCCGTCGATGAAATATTTTTTGCAATCGTTTTTAGTTGCAATATGTTTTGTAATCTTGTAAATTAATTCTTTTGTGTTGGAATAATAGTCATCGTCTTCGCACTTAGTGTAGTATTTGATTCTAGTGTCCGCAAATTTCCAGTGTTGATCATTTGGAATACCACGTAGCTTTTTCAAATCGTAGACATCGATTTTAACAAGATGAGTGCTCTTTGAGACATCATCTACTCGACAAGATATATAATTTGTACCTCCATTTGCAGATTGAGCAACAGTAGATGAGTATTCCGTAGCCTGCCTCTTTCTGGGCTTATCAAAAAATACATCTATGTTGTTTGTTCGTTTTTGGGCTTGGATTTTAGGTGGTTCAATATCTTGGCCTTCATCATCAGTCAAATTACTGTAATAATATTTTTTTATTGGGTAATCAATAGAGTTCTCGTTTAATATCTAAAACAAACAGAAAAAAATCCATGAGAGGTTTTATACAAATAGAAAACAGACAATGTTTGGTGTATGTACATAGTTTTGAAACTTACCTCCATTTTAACTCGTGGCAGCAGCACGCAGCAGTCTAAGACGTAGACACACCGTTTAGAACTTAAAACCCACAACAATGTACTACACGTACAATATGTACTATGATAAATTTAATCACTTCAAGCACCGTTGTTACTATTATGTGGACGAAGCAATCTGAACGAATGATGGCGCTGTCTGTCGGAGTTCCGCTTTTATTGAGAACACGCACATACTCACACATACACACCCTACACGCTCATATATGTCGTAGATAAGACAAAAAAATGTTGAATAGAACACCAACACCTGCTCGTGGTATAAAGCGACAAGTCGTAACCAGTTTTCATAACGCAGTGCCTATATGATAAAATAAACGGGACGTGTTTCAACCTGCAAAGAAACATCTGTTTGTGGCACCAAACGACACGTACTAACCAGTTTGAATCTGCTTAGCTTTATTTCGTTTTAATTATAATCTTCAATAGGACATGACATTTGATAATAAATGCGGATATTTATCTGTATTTTCATACTCTCAGAGCGTGTGAATACCTTTACCGTGAGATAAAGCCAAAACTACCGATTATAAATTCTAAGAATGCTTATAAAAACAACGATAGAACGCACCTGACACGTAAGGTGTATCTGCATTGTATAGCCGGTGGTCACAAATCAACAAACGTATTTTTCAATGTTACTTATGTTCTTTTCATTCTCCCAACCCACATAAATTTTTCAATGATATATCGTAATAGCTTTACTGCGAGAAATACCAAAAAACGTGCGGTGCTATTGAATAAAATAAACGATCAAAAAATTCGTAGTACTTAGAAAAAAAAGCGATGGGAAAAAAAAAACAGAACCAATGAAATGCACCTGTCACATAAGAAACACATGTCTCTACCTGCATTGTATAGTGCACGGCCATAAATCAACAAACTAAAAAAACAGTGAGAACAGTCCACTTAAAAATAAAATCTACTTAGAAAAACATACAAAAAAAAACCTTCATAAATCAAAATCGGTTTTTTTTTCAAGACAAAGTAAAAAAAAAACATGAAAATTTTCTGCTCCGCAGGGTTCTGAAACCGTGTGCCAGAAGCAGTAACTTACATACTACTCATAAAGTAGGGGAGACCGGGTACAAAAGTAACGGCGGGTCGAAAGTAACAAATGCTCTCTAAGTTTATCCAATGGTCGAACACCGCTTCACAGCCGTCAGGTGATAGCCGGGAGCGCCCCCCACACTTGCATTCAGGCGCCGAGTGCGCCACGCGCTGTTAGTTTGTGTGACAGGACGCTTTGCGTTTTCGCAAGTCAAAAGTAAGTTTTTCGTCGTTTTCTTATTTCATGTTTACGTGGACGTAAAAGGATAGTAGTAATCTGAATGTTCGCATATCCATTCTTGATTAGATTGATTGTACATTGTTAAAATTCATTTTTATGTAGCATGTTCCGTTTTAAGGTTATATTACACGTTTTAACAAAAATGAGGACGGGTACAAAAGTAACATAGCCCTATGGGTACAAAAGTAACGTGTTACTTTTGTCCCTGTAAAGATTTCATTACATACATCATATTTTTGCTTGTCTTTTCTTCGATAGAATGCCGCGACAACGCATAAGAACTACTGCACGAGGAACTACCGACACGGAAGTGTACCAAAAAGCGGCTGAAGAGCCTTTCAAAGATGGTGCAAAAATTAGCAACAGTCGACCAAATAAACAATGGATACAATGTGTTGAATGTAGAAAGTGGTCCCATGCAAAATGCGTGGCCGATGACTAAGTACCATACCACTGACCATACCACTGACCATGTACCATAATTGAGAGTCTCAGTAGAAGAATGATACTAAATAGTCCGATTATAAAAGAATTATTAACACATATTAACGATCTCATTACTTAAACTAAAAATATTTTCAATTAATTTGTTTTCTTAAAATATATAATTTTCGAGCATTTAAATTGTAGAAGCTTATACGTGCTAGTAATACAAAGTCTTCAAATGAATAATTTGTTGATTTAACATGTAATATCGTAGTAATTACCAACCCCTTTCTCCTGTTACTTTCGACCCACAACGTGTTACTTTCGGCCTGCCTACGTGGTCGAAAGTAACGACGGACATTTTTTTTTCAACTCTCTGTTATTCATATAAAACACACTATAATACAATATATTGAGTTACTAGTATAAAGAACATAAACTGAATTTACATATGGTTATATTTATTTAATGATAAGAGTAATACCTAGTCAGAAATCAAGGTAAAAGTACAAAGTGTTACTTTTGTACCCGGTCTACGTTGGCTGCATTCGAGGCGGAGGTCTACTAGGTCACCATGGATTTAGACACACAAACATAGTGAATTTTTAACGTCTACGACTATAATATAGAATATCTCAGTAATCAGGAAAAAGAAATGTTGTTTTCGCATTTTTCATTCCACATTATATTTAAACATGATGTTATATATCGTCCTATCCTACGAAGAGGGGCGCAACCGTCCTTATGACCGTATTCCGATTATTACAGTATCGCATTCTCTGATTTTTTTTACACCGTTTGAGTCTTTGAAAATAGTTAAAACTGAAATTTTGAAAGAATTATTTAAGTTTTTAAATTTGGGCGCAACTGTCTATGGCTATTTTATCCGGCGAACAAGGTCGCAAAATACTTAAAGGTCTGTATTCCATGAGTCGACGGTGCGAGGGGCGGGGTCGCAAGCGCACACGCGCCCGTTACGCACGGAGTGCTAACGTCAACGTCTGTGGTTTTGCATATCAGGAAAAAATTAACATCGACTATGAAAAGAAGTCAAAGACTTGTTAATTTAGTGACTGGTATTAATGTGTATAAAAATAAACGAAGAAGGATCGCCACACGTAAGTAATTTTTTTTTTTTTGTGCTATGTATAAACGTAATTTATAAGTTTTTGTTAGTCTTCGATAATGTCCAATTTTATTTACATTGTAATTGATATAATATGTTTGAATTATAATATTTCTACACAAAACAATTGTCGTTATCCCAATAATTAAATATCTACTCGTAGTACGATTTAATCACTGTACGTGGTAAAAGGGCATAAAGTAACATAACGCCCTTTTTCGACGAACTCGACATCGACGATCACTGCCAGTTAGGCACTTTCGCCGGGGCTGTTGCGGCTTTATTCGATGGAAAATATTTGGAATCGGTATTTTAAAGGCATTTATCCATAAAAAAACATTTAACTGAAAATAATATAAATAAATCGTCAATTCCAAATAATAAATGGTATTATTTTCCATCAATACGGAACTTTAGTTTTTTTATTAAAAAGGGCTTAATTGCCATTAGGTCCCTCAGGTAGGCTGTAAAAAATATAATGATAACGATATTTTACTTTTGTTTTAGCTTCGCCGGGACCTGTTGGATCGGAAAATGAAATCATGTACTTATCTGATGGAGTGTTTAAATGAAAACCTAAATGTGGTGTTGGGTTTTTCGCTTCTTAACTACCTAATTCATGTTCTTGTTTCAGTATGAATTCTGTACAGCCTACAATTTTAACTATCTTTTAGAATACGATTTCGACTTTTCAAATAAGTAATATTTTTATTTTATGTTATTTTGTACAACTAACAATAGGCAAACACCGATAATGTAAGAAGTAATTATGTTTAACTGTGTAGTTTCTTAGTAGAAGACGTTTTGAAGAATGTGATTCTTAGATGTTCGCTGTAATAAATTTGATCTCATTTCAGAAGTACCTAATGTTTTTTTTTTTTTTTTTAAATAGCCTATTTGAATGTCCCACTGCTGGGCAAAGGCCTCTCCCGTGACCTAATGTTTAATTTAGTTCAAATGTTATATTTTCATTTCAAAAAGGTAGGTAGCTTAAAATGATACCATGCTTTGAATCTTTTATGATATATAAATTCATGAATGCAGGGACTTGGAGGGACTTAATCTACCATTTTCGTCCTTGTGTGACGAACTTGACAATAGATTTCAAAATAAGTAATTAATATGATTAACAGTCATCACACAATAAAAAATAAATAAAGCGTCAGATTACTTTAAGTCCTTAAAAGTACTTGTATTTTTTTTAATCCATCCTAATTAATTAATGGGAGATTAGAAAGAAAATCGTGTTAATTATTTTTAATTATACCTACTTTGCCCAATAAAAGTTAATTTTTACTTCCTATTAATTTCAAATATGGAGGTAGTTTAAATGAAACTTACCTACCATAATTATTTCTTAAAAATAACTCTAATAAGCTATGATAATTCATTGATAATTAAATATTGAGAAAAACTTTTTGTTTCATAATTTATTTATTTTTAATTATGTTTTGCTTACAAAAGTCTATTTTAATCTTTGATTAAAAATGTAATATTTAACTATGCTCAGTTTTATAATACTTATTATTCATAATGGTCACCAAACCTAACGACATAGCTTTCAAAAAGTCCTAACTACTGTTGTGACCCCCGCTGCATCCGAGGAATAAGGTCGTATTAAGGCTTCCGCCTTTATTCTTCGGAAAATTAAAATGTCTATTTTAAATTTAGCGCGGAAGAAAGAAATATGGGACATATCACTGTAAATAAAATAAAATTTAAAATAATGTGATGACTAATATATTTCGGGGTGTTTTATGTATCCATGTAAAAAGTTTCAAAGCGCCCGCTATGCTGGTGATTTTTTTAAACACAAAAATGCTTCTCCTGTAAAGTTGACTTTTTGTAGTTGCGCCCCTCTTCGTAGGATAGGACGATATATATTTGTAATCTGTTAACTAAACCCGTCATTTTGATACCCCACACGATCGGTTTTGAGGAAGAAAAAAAAATAGACGTTTAAAATACCTCCAAAAGACCGCCATTTTTTTATTTTTTTTTATTTGATATACCCAGTGTCACTCTCACGATTAAGACGAATCTAATGACACCTCGCAAGCTAAAATCCATCAAGCCGTTTAGGCTACAGAGCGTGCCAAAGAAATATACATACATACATACATACATACGCTCGAAAAACATAACCCTCCTTCTGTCGCAGTCGGGTAATTAATGGGCAATGGCTTTTCTACAATTTAGGTGTCGTGCCTCAAGCAATTTGGCGTAGTATTGCAAATTAAAGTTATTACTTCCACGATAAAGCTAACAAATGGCCCAACTGATTTATTCGGAAAACAATTACCTCTTTTAATATTAGAAGACTAATGATTCCCGGTTATTGCTTCTGCCTATTTACTGCTCGCTTAAATTATTTTCAGTTTCTGAAATTAATGACTTCTGTTGGAAGTCGTTAATCTGTCAATGAATAATTTGGGATTTTAAAATTTTCGACTATAAAATAACTATGCCAATGAGCCGGAGCTCCGCGCTGCTTAGAGCGTTATCACACTTGCGATTCGCGGGCGAGTTTTGTATGGAGGCGAACACGCCGCGAGTTCGCCGCGTACGAGATTTGTATTGAAAAACGCTTTCAACTCGCTTGCAAATCGCAAGTGTGATAAGGCCCTTACTCATGGTCGAGCTATATATGCCACGTGGGTACACAAACGCTTCGTATTAATAACTCGATTTTTGAAAGAAATAATATATCCGACTGCAAAGAAACTTTTGTTGCCACATTATATATTTTTTTTATCCGTTCATCAAACCCTTCATTTTTAGACCCCACACGATAGGCTTTGACAAAAAAAATTAGAAACGTTTGAAATGCCTCCAAAAGGGCAGACATTTTGTTTTTTGCAATTTTGATATACTCTCACAAATCTAACGACACCTCGCAAGCTAAAATCCATCCAGCCATTTAGGCTATACAGCACGCCAAATAAATATAAGTACATACATACATATACATGCACTCGAAAAACATAATCCTCCTTCTGGCGCAGTCGGGTAAAAAGTGGTGGATCTTTCCACGGCAGCGCACGGCCACGTGACGCACGGACAAAACAATACGTTAGTCGTGTGCGTGCGTAACGTACGCCGCAGTAGGGTTCCAGCCTTATTAAATAATAGCCTAATTAAATACTAGCGTCTGTCCGCAACTTCGCCCGCGTGGAATTCGGTTACCGCGCTCCCGCGGGAACTATGCGCTTTTCTGGGATAAAAAGTAGCCTATGTCCTTTCCCGGGACTTCAACTATCTCCATGGCATTGAAGCGCGAAGAGGTAACAGACAAATGAACAGAAAGACAGACAGACAAACAGAGTTACTTTCGTTACTTTGTTGACAATAATAGCTAGTTAGCAAAAAATACAGGAAAATCTATTTACCTACATAATAAACATGAATTAAATGGTTTAAGAAACGCTTCAGTAACCTGAAAAGTTTAACTGATTTAAGGCGTCCATAACTCCGGAATATGTAAATGAATGGCTTTCATTAAACGGCCAGGGCATTTCAATTTAATGAACGCTTTCTTTGATATCATCAAGTTTCATTTTAATTTATTAACTTGGAACGGGAGCCCCCTTAAGTTTTTTTTTTTTATTATTTTTTGTTATAGCGGCGACAGAATTACCTACAACCTCTGTTAAAATTTCTACTGCCTAACTATCACGGTTCATGAGATACAGCCTGGTTACAGAAGGACAGAAAGACGGATAGTGGAATTTTATTACAATACAATACAATACAAATACACTTTATTGAACACCAAAAAACAACAACAAACAAAGTTAATACAATAAACAAAGAAGAAAGGTGACAACAGGCGGTCTTATCGCTAAAGCGCGATCTCTTCCAGGCAACCTTTGGTAGTAGGGTGTTTGGCTTTTTTAGTCGTGGTGATGTCAGGCTTATAGGACAAAATGTCCGGCTTTTTTCTAAGCAGAGTTCAGGATTTTCATTTTAGGAGATGGCAACCTACTTGGAATACTGGTTACAATGGGTACAGTACAGTCGAAGCCGTGGTGGCCTAGTGGTTCGACCTGCCGCCTCTCATGCAGAGGGTCGAGGGTTCGATTCCGGCTCGCACCTCTAAGTTTACTTATGTGCGAAATTCAATTTGAATTAACCACTGAGCATTTCGGTGAAGGAGTGAGAAGCGTGAGGAGAGGGAGTACGCATCTGAGAAGTAATTCAAAAATGTGTGTGAAGTCCCCAATCCGCACTAGGCCCGCGTGGGGACTGTAGCCCAAACCCTCTCGTGATGAGAGGAGGCATGTGCCCAGCAGCAGTGGGACATAAGTAGGCTGTAGTAGTAGGTACAGTCGACGCTTTTTAGAAACTAGTTCATTGCGAGTCTTCACAGAGCAAGCTGAGGTACGTAATGTAGGAAAAAAATCCCTTAATCAGCCAGTTATTTCTTTTATTCATATACGAGTAACTTCAAATATACATAAAATGAAAGTACGGTGAAATGTAACAGTAGATAATGGGGTAAACAAATAAATTACCCAATCAGCCCCCACCCCCCATCCACCTGGTAAAAAACAAGTTACAAATGTATAATTTAAATTTAATTTATCTTGTCCTTTTAGCTTCCCCAATGCCTCCCCGTCGCGGAGTCGTTACCGGCGAAATTGGAATAAATGTGAGTCCATATTAAGGGAAGTTTGCGAGATAATGCGTTCGGAGCTTAAAGCTTTGTACGATGGTCGCTTATCTCCGTTTCGTTCGAAAGCTTTTTTGCGTATTTCCCAAAGGGATTAATCCTGTTTTGAATTGTTTTTCTTTTGTTATCAGAGTGTTTTTTGGTGTGAGCCAGTTGGAGATAAATCGCTGTTTTTTGTGATAAACACTGAGGCGTAATTTGTTTTAAATTAGAATATTATTATGTACCTATTTTCAAACTTAGAAATTCTAGCGTGCAAACTTGAAAAATATTGTACACGAACTGTTCAATAGATTTATTATTCTAGTTTTTTTTTCCCACAAGACATATGATACTTTTGTGTCTAGTGGACAAATCTTCGTACTATAAATAAAAGGGTATTTTTTCTGTCTCTTTCTTTCTGTCTATCTGTCTCTCTGTCTGTTAGTTAGAATTAATCTCCGGAACTACTGAACCGATTTGAATACAGTTTTCAAGGGTATATAGAGCATCATTTGGAGCTACATATAAACTATGTTTGATTAAAATCGGATGTCGGAAAGAAAAGTTATTGGCAGTTTTATTTTCCACGCAGAAGAAGCCGCGGGGCACAACTAGTCTATTATAATATCATAAATCTTAACAACACTACAAAATGATGCAATGTGCTCATAACCTTTAATATAACAAACTCTGATACTTTGATTTGAACTGATATACAATCATTGTACACACTGTATGACGGGTCGTCACGCGATAAACAATCGAAAAAGGCTATTATTGACCTTTTTTGCTTGTACTCGTACAATCAATTGCACGTCTATATTCCTTTTTCGTTCTTCTATTATAGACTCGTAACTATATTTACACGAGCTGAGAAACAATAAAACAGCAATATTCAAACCATGTTAAGGAACATGAAGCCGTGGTGGTCTAGTGGTTCGACCTCTTGTGCAGAGGGTCGGGGGTTCGATTCCGGCTCGCACCTCTAAGTTTACTTATGTGCGAAATTCAATTTGAATTAACCACTGAGCTTTTCGGTGAAGGAGTGGGAAGCGTGAGGAAACCTGCACGCATCTGAGAAGTAATTCAAAGATGTGTGTGTAGTCCCCAATCCGCGTGGGGATTCCCAAACCCTCCCGTGATGAGAGGAGGCCTGTGCCCAGCAGTGGGACGGGACAAAATAGGCTGTAGTAGTAAAGAACATGCAAAGAGAAAGACACACATCCCCAATTCATCATCATCATCATCATCATTTCAGCCGAAAGACGTCCACTGCTGGACATAGGCCTCCCCCAAGGCTCGCCACTCAGACCGGTCCTGTGCTACTTGCTTCCACCGGTTTCCCGCGACTTTCACGAGGTCGTCGCTCCATCTTGTTGGAGGCCTACCGACAGCTCGTCTCCCGGTATCCCCAATTAAACAAGTCATAACTTTATTCATACTCATTCCACAAACAACTTTACACATCGTTAATTTACGACCCCGCAACAGACTGCCCTAAAACGAACTCTCTAATTCATAACCATAAGGTCGTGAATTTCATGTTTTTGTAGGTTGTATGGTTTTGGCAGAGGCAAATAGGTTCTTTTGCTTATTTAGCCCGCATTTGGAATGGTGGGCATTAATTTATGCGTAATAACTGCGAGGCTTGTATTATAGCCGTGCTGGTGTTGTCAAAATACACAGAACACAGAAGGTCCTTCTATGTACTTAGTGTGCTTGAATATATTTGATTTGCTTAGTTTTCTAGTCTTTGGTTAGTGGTAGGAACTGGTGCTGGGTTCATCCGGGGTGGTACCACCGTCTTTCCCCGCTAACCTGCCTCTTTCAGGCATTCCATCTTAGGCCTCAGGGTGATTTCTTAATGGGGGATCATAGTATTTCGGTGTCCATGGGCCGCAGTGACCACTTACCATCAGGTGGGCTGTGCGCTCATTAGCCTGTCTATACCACTGGTATAAAAAAAACTTAACTTAGGCTACCTATACCTTGTTCACCAATATCATGTTCAGTTCATTTTCTTACAATGTGTGCACAACCATGTTTCCTGTCGTCATTAATTTCTATTCACCGTTATCTCCGTGCTAACGTCCAATCCATTCACACCCTGTTATTGTTCTAGAAAATGTTCTTCCTATTTAAAGTATTTCAATTCAATGAGAGTCATAATAATGCTGATGAAGCCCCTTTGCGATGACTTCCAGCTGCATTTTAGTCCGTAACGAATATCATGTACCGCATCTACATCCTCTATGTGTGAGTTTAGGCTTGAAGAGTTTCATTCGAAGTGGCGGGTCTGTTAGAGTTTATTTCGCGGTACCGGTCCCTCACTGCAGACTTTGTGTAAATTACTAATAAAGAATTATATTTCACAGCGCTCGAATGTTGCCATTTACATTTCCACCATGTTTTGTTTTTCAATTAACGAATTGTTTTGTTTTTGATAACATCGATTTCGGGGAGCAATTGGACGTTGGTTGTTTGGAATTTGACTTTTTGAATGTGCAAAGAAAAAGTGATTTGTGGCGTCGGTTATTTAAGCTGGCCAAGTTAAGAAAATTTGTGGGCGAATAGGAATAATGGGTAGGTTTATAAATTCATCCACAGATTAAGTAAAATACGATACGCATATCAAACCAGGGATGAGACGGCTGTGGTAGTGAATGGAAGAAAATAATCAGAATGTAGTAAAAAAAAAATACCGAGCTTTGCAGAAGTAATATTAGGTTGGGCCAGATATTTTTCGACTAAAAGTTCCGTAAGGCACCGTACAGGTTTGACCTTGAGCAACGATGCAATCTAGATTGCGAGAAACTTGGATTTGAACAAAACACGATGTGAAATGTAACGTTGCGATTAAAATTTCTTAGAATTACTTATACATTACAAGTAAGTCAAAATTCATAGCAAGTTACTTCGTAAATGCTCAAAGCAGATCCATCCATATACCTATACGGATATATTTTCACTTCCTACGTAATATTAATATCATTCTGATATTCTCCAAGCCATATTATGTCAGGCACGCGATTAGTTATTCAGCGAGTGTCGAGTAATGTCACGCGAGGCGTCTAATCCGCCGTGAAAAATACCCCGCGGGCCTGACAAGAGATGAATAGTCTGCTGTGTCAGGATTGACATGAACTGTTTACCACTTTGAATCTAAGAGGACTATTACATCATCAATATACATAACTACCTATATAAAAATAAACCTCCGTTACTGACTGACTATAACATAGCACAGGAAACTAACTTTTCGTAGCGAGCGGAAATTTTTCATGTAGGTTCCGCGGGGAGTGCGAAGAGGATTTCCCGACATTTCCACGGGAACGGGAAACAAAATTGAACCTACGTGGGAGACGACGAGTTATTATAATTTCAAGCAAAGGACTGTCGTTACAGTTACATATTAAGTATAGCATGACGCTATGAGTATAGCGCGCCGCACGGATTAAGCAATCTCTCTACTGTGAGTTATCTCTAATTGTGTCGCGCTGGAACTGTTTGGATTCAAAGATACGTGTGAAGCTCCCAATTAGCTGTTGTAAGCTGTCTATTGAACGAAAATAGTCATATTCTAAAGAATTTAGCTAATCGATTATCAGTGGGCCGATGATATGGTGAGAACTAGGTATAATCGTTGGAGTAGACGCATTCGCGTAAACGTAGCCCGCGAACAGAAATCCTGCAGGTATAGGGAGGTTGTTGAATCGAGACTTTGAAGAGAGAAACGCCCGCCAGAAAGACTATAGATACGGTGGCGTGACGATTTCAAGAGTCATTAGGTCGTACTCGACACAAGTGGCGCAATAAAGGAACGAATAAAGAGTAGGTCTCTCTTTTAGTCTTAAAGGAGGACAACACCAAAATGCTAGGAAAAGGGACGCAGTGGATAGATTTTCTCATTAGCTCACATAGGTTGGAGTTCATGTATAGCAGTGGAATGCTAACCAAGACATCTATTGAAGAAGAAATATGTGAACTCGTAAAAAATTATTTAGATTGTCAATATCATTGGTGGCGCATCGCGATACACCGAAATGCAATCATCTCGCTAGCAATTCCCGTCACAATTTTACCGCATTGTGAATTGGCTACGTTGGCAACTCATTAGGTATATTACACACACATTGCACCTAATTATAGATTTCATATGTTAACCATTTAACTTACGAATAGGTAGATCACGAAACAGAAACTTATCGCATCGTATTTTCTAATAAATTTTAACTGCAGAGACCAGCGGTTTCATGCACAATAACTATACATCTAAGTGTTTTAAATAAAAACTCAAAAGGTGAGTTTAAACTAAGGTAGGATATTTTTAATTTTTACTCTGTAAGTTAAGCCGTGCCTTCATTAAACGATGCAGCTTCCGCGAGAGATAAAAATGTAATTTAAACCCGCGAGGATTCAAATGTGGGTCAGAATATAAATTTACTATTCGTTTAATAAGATTAAAGGGTTTTAAATAACATTTTGTTAAGACACTTTTATACCTCGCTCTTTTTATAAGTTTAAAACTTAAATAGTCTTGATATTAGGAACTCACAAGTTATTCAACCTTCATTCTGAAATAGCATTCATGAACTATGAAGTTTCTTTAACGTGTCTATTAGTTTCTATGCAATTTAATATCTCGAGCCCAGTGCGGATTGGGGACTTCACACACATCTTTGAATTACTCCGCAGATGCGTGCAGGTTTCCTCACGATGTTTTGCTTCACCGAAAAACTCAGTGGTAAATTCAAATTGAATTTCGCACATAAGTAAACTTAGAGAACTAACCTTAGGACTTCATCCTGTTCTTAATCAATCTATGCATACACGTATTTTTCATGCCATAGGCCGGTGTCTATCTTAATTCTTGTCCCTATATAATTAACTTGTGAAAATAGAATAGATACCTACATAAACATATCATTACCTAAGCCACCATCGAACGTTACTTCTAAGAACTCAATATGTAATCATGGCTCTGTAATAGACGTCTATGTCTGGTGTCTAATTGGTTCCTTTCGTTATCCCAGCTTAGGTGATTTACGAAGTCTGATGATCGTATAGCTATGTCTAGTTTCCAAGGAATTAGTACTATTTTGAGCTCAAACACGAGATTCTTGGAAACGATAACGTTGAAAGCGAAGTAAATATCTCGATCGCGTTGATGCTTTCAAATGTGTCAAAACTGATACATATATTTTTTCCTATACCTACCCCAATGCGCAGAAGTCGTGAATGTTGTGTGTTCATCTTCATCTTCAGCCTTCCTCAACCATTTTGGTGTAGGCCTCCTTCAACCTCCTCCACTTGGTTCTATCCTGGGCTGCGTGTATCCAGTTCTTGCCAGCCAACTTCTGGATGTCATCTCTCCATCTCATCAGAGATCTGCCTCGCGGTATTTTGTATCCCCAAGGTCTCCTTTCCAAAAGAGTTCTGCATCAGGAATCAGACTTACGGGCCACGTGTCCTGCCCATTGCCACTTAAGTTTGGCGACTCTCTTGACCTTGTTGTGTAGTATCACGCTGTATATCAAGTTGACAAGGTTGACAGACATCGAAAGATAATCAATGATTGTGACAGCGATTTCAAACGACGTTTCATTGTACCCACTAAATAATATAAATCTTCCTTGAACACTAACAAACACGACAAAAAATATATCCTCTTCTGATGAAGTGCTTCGCCCACCGTTGGGCATACGTCTTTCCGAATTTCTCTCCATCTAGAGCGGTTGTTTGCTTTCCTCATACAGACTAGTCCTGCTGTCGCTTTCAAGCCAGACTATGGCAGTTCATTTATTTAGTGCAGTTTTTAAGTCAGAATCAGAATCAGAATCAGAATCGAAATAATGTTTTTAAGTTATTTACATCACCCTTGGCCGTAAAGTAGGATTACCGCATATTTATATAAACCTGCGATCTGGGACATTTACGAATTCACCACCCTAGGTCTGTAATGTACTATTACAGTTTACTAATACAGTATATTTATTCGTCAAACACTTTCTACATTATATTGTCAGTTCAAAAATAGCTGAAATTACGTTTCATAACTTGGAAGCTGCAAAATACCCACGTCGTTACCTTTACTCTTTTATGCAAACCTCCAAAAATCCTTGTGATTTAACGGAGAAATGCGTGGCACGTGATTTCGCACCGTGTACAAATACGTGAGTATTTTCGAGTATTCTCCGGCCGAGATTTGTATCTCTTTATGGAGATGAGCTGCGCGGAGCCATCGCATACATTACGCTGTTTATAAGGGAATTGGGGGTAACTCCCTTTTCAAGTGCTGAAAAAATTCGTAATTTGCATGACCAGACATCTTCTCCCGCATCAGAAAATTAACTACAAAATGAGATAATAACAAGCCGATGTTTATTTAACGAATTGCCGCGACCAACGACGGCGGTAAGCGATACACAATCTATACATTTCGTTTGATGTCAACTCTACTCACGATCATGCAACTAACAGTTAATCATAGCTGAAACTACTGGCCATAGAATGCCAAAACTTGCCATATACCATAGGATTTAGCGAAATTTCTACGGGAACGTGAAAAAATGCCTACGCGGTTATACCCATTATGGGTCATTATGGGTCGCAGCTATCTCATTGTCATCCCAAGTTACTACACCCCAACCCTCTGCTTGTAATATTTAATTGTACCCACATTTTTTATAGTAAAATGTGGTTAAGTGGGACTTGGGTAAGTGTAAAGTAAAATTTAAATTCATATAGATACATTACTTATAGTCGAATGTTAATCTGAATATTTATATGTTGTACTTATACCTACCGGACTTGCACGTCAGCAGTGAGCAGGCGCGGGCTGTGAACCAGCGCTGGGTCACGTGACCGCAGCACACGCTGAGCCTAAGCCTTTTGCCACACTTTACCTGTAATATATTATGTAACCTTTTATAAATTTAAGTAATTTTGTTTAATTTAAGAAACCTGTAAAGTTTTCCTAAACCTAAATGCGTGTTGTATTTTTTTTTCTCTATCGTGGTGTGTGGCAATAAATGGATTTTTATTTTCAAAACCTCCATCTATCCATATAGCTGGTGAGAGAGAATAGGCGTTTAAAATGTGGCATTTGTTCTATGGATCTTATCTAGTTCCAGCTATAGAGGTAGGTGCTTTGCTAATCTTATACATTACATGAGCCAATTTTGTGTATCCATGTATACAAACGACCTGATAAATGGCTCTTGCGATTTGGACGAAATTTTAAATATAAATGTTTCGGGGTTGACAAATCGATCTAGCTAGGTCTAATACCTGGGAAAACTCATTTTTAGTTTTTAGTTTTTAGTGAAGCCAGATAAGATGAGTTTTAAAACCTAGTTGGGAGCCAATTCGTAAAAGCTCTCCATTTATCAGAACTCCCGCCCATCGATCAGAGAACCGACATATGACAAAGTATAATTGTTTGTCGCGCGCCCGACTCGGGAAGGGTTGAGATTAATGGCTTTGCTAAGACGATATACGAGACATGGCGTTCGTAAAAACTGTTTATGAGATTAGTTTAAAGATAAAATGCGATGGATTTTTTTTCAAAAACTTCCATAATTTAAGATTTGCTGCAATCCATCCTTAATGTTTTATTGAACCATAGAGCGATTATTCATATTTTCATTCAGTAATATTCAGAAATGAATGAAAACAGCGAAATAATTGACAGCTATTTGCGACGTTGCCAACTTTCGGAATGAACCCTCTTAAAAAAGGATTCCATAATTTAATTTTGTCATCATCATCATCATCATTTCAGCCGAAAGACGTCCACTGCTGGACATAGGCCTCCCCCAAGGCTCGCCACTCCGACCGGTCCTGTGCTACTTGCTTCCACCGGTTTCCCGCGACCTTCACGAGGTCGTCGCTCCATCTTGTTGGAGGCCTACCGACAGCTCGTCTCCCGTATTTAATTTTGTATTCTTTAATAAATATATAATAAAAAATAATATCCAAAGTGTAGTGAGAACCAACATTGAGTACTTAATTTTGATGGACATGAAACCAACATTGAGAAAGTCAGGTGGTTTTGAATTTAAATTTAAAGATGTTTTTTGTTATTTTCTGCAGTCGGTTCGCACCTTTGAGTTTTATTTGTGCGCAATTAAATTTGAATTTTAGCTTCGTAGGGAAACATCGTGAGAAAACTTGCAAAAATCTGAGAAATAACACTGGAACAAAGTAAAGTCCCGGATTATAACCCAAATCCTCTCGTGATGAGCGAAGGCCCCAAGCCTACATAAAATAGGCTGAAATGAATGCCACTGAGAAGAATTGTTGTCTTATTCACAGCTATCGCGTGCAAAATCGATATTGAAGACGAAATTAAACAACGGGACGTAACAACTCGTAATAATGCGAAGTCAATGGCCCGAAACGAGAAAAGTTAGCTGTCGCGTGATGTGTGAACTTTAGATAAGCTTCTGGTGAGTTTCGTATTTTATCTTGTAGCTACTATTAATAACATACTGATCATGCGAAAAATGTGTAATTTTTTCTCAAGCCAAAGGCGAGTTTCAAAAATTATAATTAGGTATACTAGTATTGCAGAAACGTAATCCATATCCATATTATAAATGCGAAAGTAACTCTGTCTGTCTGTCTGTTACCTCTTCACGCTTCAACCGCTGGACCGATTGAGATGAAATTTGGCATAAAGATAGTTGGGGTCCCGGGAAAGGACATAGGCTACTTTTTATATATAAAAAAGCATAGTTCCCGCGGGAACGCGATAACCGAATTCCACGCGGGCGAAGTCGCGGGCAGAAGCTAGTTTAATTTTTTACCCGACTGCGCACAGCAAAGGAGGGTTATGTGTTTACCTGTCTATGTATGTATGTATGTATGTATGTTTGTATGTATGTATGTTTGTTCCTTTGTGGCACACTAGAGATCAAACGCGTGGGTCGATTTTAATGAATCATACGTCAATCGATTCGTCTGAATTGCGCGAGTGTCACTGAAGATATGAAATTTATCAAAATTCAAAATGGCGGCTACCAGACGCCATATTGTACAAAATAAAAAAATAAAAGTCAACCAACTATGGCATGTGAGGTATCGTTGAATAGGTATTTAAAAATCATTATTAGGTTTCTTTGACCATTTTTCAGACAAAAGAACCGTTTATGATTTATAACGATTCAAAGTTCCTTTACTAACCACGTAAAGTAGGTACCTACCTATCCACCCAGTAGTACATCCGTTCGAATTAGCAACACAGGAAATAATCTAGACCAACGAGTCTTCAAGCAGGTCACGACGACTATAAAATACTTAATAATAATGTTTTTCATAAATCTCAAACTTCAATCAAGTACGTACGCATGTGCAATGTAGTGTACCAGTAGCGTCATCTATCCGTTGACTTGAAGACTTTTAGTTTCGTTATTACATTTAAAGTGTCAATAGTGTGTGTGATACAGTGAAATATAACCTAATTGATACAGGTACCAATTAGGTACACTAGTCAGTACTCAGCGCTCGTAAATAAATAAAATAGCTACCTAATACTCTTATGTAGTACCAGTAGCGCCATCTATCGGTTGACTTGAAGAATTTTAATAGGTTCAGGCTTATGTAGCGTTTTGAGCCGGGTTAGGTCTCTAGAGGGATTAATAATCAGTAATTTAGATCATCGCAAGCTACTTAATAATCCCCACGATAGCAACTCTCTCCATGAAATGACAAGATTGCGGAATTTACGGTCTTTTAATCCCTAACTAAAAATAATAAAATAAAAAAGTTAATTAAAAAAAACAAAAAACCCGACTGCGTAAAAACTAAAAAGAAAAAAACAAGACTACTTAGTTCAGTAGTAGCTAGGATTATGTTAAGTAATTGATTGCTATTGAGGAATCTAAAGATGCCTACAGTCGGGACCCATTTAAAATCTAGGTTAAAATGTTACAAATAATGGGTCCCGATAGTAGGCATCTTTAGATTCCTCAATAGCAATCAATTACTTAACATAATCCTAGCTACTACTGAACTAAGTAGTCTTGTTTTTTTCTTTTTAGTTTTTACGCAGTCGGGTTTTTTGTTTTTTTTAATTAACTTTTTTATCTTCGAGTAAATTATTCACAATAAAACCGATGAAATATGAAAAAAATATTTGATATTAATATGTCTGTAGACAAGTGTCTCTTTGTTTGTATTATGTCCGATTTTAACTTGACATTTATCGGGTTGGCTGGAAGGTATGATATGTAGATAGGGGACCGTAATTATTATAAAAAAAAAACATATTCCCTTTGGATAAACTTAACCCTTTGGGTAACAACTAGTTCATTATAAACTTTCCAGTCTTAGTCCCTAAATCGTACGGTATTGTTTTAGTAGTACGATTTCCAACGGACGAAATAAAAGTTCTAAAACGCGTAACTCCATTACTGTCTAATAAATGTACTCCCGTTCTTGTCAGGTAATTAGGCGGCGCATTAGCTCGCGAGTGTTGAATCAGCTGACAGCGAGTGGAGTGCGGTTGTTGCCACTTAGTTCGTGCAACGGGAATTGTAGCTCGAAATAGAATTAGAAAATAGAAATAGAAATAGAAATAGAAATATTTATTTGGACACTCGATACATACATATTAAAAAAATAAAAAAAATAAAGAGAAAAACAGTATTTACGAGCACCAAAAAGGGTACCCGCTCAACATTATGCCACGGATAATAATATCCGCGACGTTGATTTTCAGGGGCATCCTGCACGGTGGCGACACGAACGCAAACGTGACAAACGACTTACACTAACATATTTAACTAAAAAAAAAGAAGAACAGATTAAAAAAAAAACCATAATAACAGCTTAAAAAAAAACTAAGACACATGACTGAATATGAAAAAGTAACAATCTAAACAATAAAAGACTACTGCAGTACAAAATTTCAAATGAAATGTAAAATTCTAACTAATATCTCTGTAACATACTAGATATTAATTTAAGGAAATGAAATTACACAATCGGCGCTAGGTCCTGGGACTACAATCTGAACACTCTCGTGATGAGAGGAGGCCTGTACCGAGCAGTGGGATGAGTTGTTGTAGTGATACTCGTAGTGTTAGCATGAAAGGACAATATTTGACGGCCGGATTGGTCCAGTTGGTAGTGACCCTGCCTTCTGTTCCGATGGTCGCGGGTTCGAGTCCCGCTCGGGGCAAACTTTGTGTGATGAACACGAACGTTTGTACTCGAGTCTGGATGTTAGTATTTATATATGTATGTATTTCTCTATATAAGTATTTATATCGTTGTCTAGCACCCATAGTACAAGCTTTGCTTAGTTTGGGGCTAGGTCAATATGTGTGAAATGTCCCAAGATATTTATTTATTTATTTATATAATATTTCATTTAATTGTTTTCGTCAAAAACATGTATAGACATTATTATTATAGACATAGACAAAACATTATTTAACATCCCAAAGGGTTGGTAGGTACATTTTTAACTTAACTTAATATAGCTTATATGTACTAAGACTATGTTGTTCTACAATTGTAGTTTGAATACCTTAACTAAGTATTGGTAGTGAATAATAAATAAACTAAAGAATATTATCAAAGAATCTGTATTTTCACCATTTCTGGAAATAATCGAATAGAATAGAATAGCACGCGCGTAGCCTTTCGTAGCGCTTCTACGCCGCGCCGTAGCGTTTGAAACTTAAGCGAAAATAAATAAAAGTACTTACAGTTTAGTGTTGTCTTAATTACTTTACACCACCCTTGGCCGTAAAGTGGGATTTTCTGCCCGCTACGCAGGGAGAAAATCTCACTTCTTGGCCAAGGCAAGATGTAAAACTTTTGACAAACCACGGGCGGTAATTCGTAAAGCCCAAGATCGCATAGTTATGGCACAGAAACCTGCGATCTGGGACATTTACGAATTCACCACCCTAGGTCTGTAATGTATTATTTTGTTCGCGGATCAAAGCTGGTTTCTTTAAAAGGAAACAGGAGAGTAGGTATTTAATTAAATGTAAAATAAGAACTAGTTAATTGTATTTTTTTACGTTTTAATAAACTGCATTTGAAGAAGAAGAAGAAGAATCATTTATTTGCCAGAACATTTACACAAGGTGATATTTCGCGTGTATTAGGTTAGAATGTTCTGTCGAAGAATCGACATGCAAATCTTTATACATTTACAAAAAAAAAATTACTTTTTTATAATCAACAAATTTTTTGTAACAAAAGGTCAAATATTTGTAACATCGGAATTATTTTAATTGCTAATTACAATCTTGATAGAAAGTTCATGCCAAGTCAAAGCCGTGGTGGCCTAGTGGTTCGACCTACCGCCTCTCATGCAGAGGGGTCGGGGGTTCGATTCCGGCTCGCACCTTTAAGTTTACTTGTGTGCGAAATTCAATTTGAATTAACCACTGCGCTTTTTGGTGAAGGAAAACATCGTGAGGAAACCTGCACGCATCTGCGAAGTAATCATCAAAGATGTGTGTGAAGTCCCCCATCCGCACTGGGCCCGCGTGGGGACTAAGTATAGCCCAAACCCTCTCGTAATGATAGGAGGCCTGTGCCCAGCAGTGGGACGCAAATAGGCTGTAGTAGTAGTAGTAGTAGAAAGTTCATAAAAATAGATCTATTTTTTTTCTGTTTTGTATGCCTACACATATTAAACAGTATCCTCAAGATGTGATGTTAGTATAGTTCTTTGTAGGTTAGACTTGGTAAGGTTCAAACCTGAGAGGTAAGTATTTATTTTCTCCTTCAAGTCCTACAGCCGAATTAACCAATCAAAATTTCCAATTCGACAGGATTTCTCTCCCAAGCACGGTCCACTTAAAACGCTGCATTTTCATGCACTGGTTTGTTCGAGGTTTTCAGCCACTAACGAAGTTGCGCCGGCCAACTACTAACTACCGCCGGCCGCAGACCGCAGCGATGGTAACGCTAAATTAGATTCCGACCTAACATGCTGTTTATAGTTGCTGCAAGTTTACTTTATCTAGACACGCGGGAGCGTGTCAAGCCAAGTTCAAGAAACAGAACTGGCGAGCCGCACCGTGTGTAATATTACACGAACCATTTAGAGACACTTTTGACCCCCTCATAAATCAAAAACTATTTTACATAAACGTATCAAATTTGGCTCATATATTGAGACTTGCGAGATACATATGTGTTCTAAATTTCGTAAGCTTATCTCAAACGGTTATTTAGATATTAATGTCCAAAATTCCTCATTTTTATCATTGACTGACCTATAGACCAAAACTCTAACCCAGTTCCAGATGACCTAGAGAGTTAAAATTTGGTATGCAGATAGGTAATTAGATGAATACAAAGGCATAAATAAAAAACTGGCAATTTTTAAATAATTAGATTCTATTATGAACGCTTAACATAAATACCTAATATTACTTAGGGTACCTACGTTAATTAACTGGGATTAATTATTATTTTTATATTTAGCGCACATCAATAGTGTAAAATTATTACCGTATGGGAAAACCAGCCAAGTCAGCCCTTAGACTACATATTTGGATTTTGCATAGAACTTGGCACTCAATCTCAGATCTCCATTCTTTTTGCGGCGAAGCCCACAGCAGAGAATAATTTTTGTATTGAACTTGGCTCTCCTTTTTTACATTTATGTTTTTGGTGGGATCAGTCCACTGCTGGACCAAGGGCACACCACTAAGACCGGTCGTGTGCCTTTCGCATTCACATAAGTATTTTTAATATTTCTACGCCGCACTGGCAGAATCTGATGGTCTTGACATATATTATCCACCCATTGTAATACCATATTTATGAAATTAACTATTCATTCATTCATTCATTCTGAATCATCCACGAAACTGAAACTGAGTCGGACCTTTTTGTCCTGCTGCAGCGCACTCATACTTTTTCTTATTCCTAGGTTAGGTTTTTTTATTGTGAAGTCTATGTTTATTTGTGTTCTTTATTATTTTTATGTACCTACTTATGCGATGTTTTTATGTGTATGTGTGTGTTTGTAGCAACAAATAATTGTTATATCTATCTATCTATCATTCATTCATACATACATACATTAATTCAACAATTCATTCATTCATTCACCGCGTTCCAGCGACCGTTTTACAAGATCGTCGCTCCATGTTGTTAGAGGCCTACCGACAGCTCGTCTCTCGGCTTGCTTGCGGACGGCACTCAAGGACTCTTTGGCCTCATCGGCCATGAGTCCCGCGAGGTCTCATGATGAAAAGAGGTCTGTGCCCCAGCAATGAGACGTAAATCTAAATTGAGGATTAAAAAGTGTCCATTTATTTATTACAGACATAATTACAATGTGTCAAAAATAATTCAAAGGCCTACATTTTTTGTACGCAAAATGCAGGCAGCGTTTCGGAGGGTATTTAAGGCTAGTACAATCGACGTCATAGAGATAAACCTTGGGCATACAATGAAATAAGAGTAAACATATGTATACAATAAAAAGCCGTGGTGGCCTAGTGGTTCGACCTACCGTCTCTCATGCCGAGGGTCGGGGGTTCGATTCCGTCTCGCACCTCTGAGTTTACTTACGTGCGAAATTCAATTTGATTTTACCACGAGCTTTTCGGTGAAGGAAAACATCGTGAGAAAACTTGCACGCATCTGCGAAGTAATTCAAAGACGTGTGTGAAGTCCCCAATTCGCAGTGGGCCCGCGTGGGGACTATAGCCCAAACCCTCTCATGATGAGGGGAGGCCTGTGCCCAGCAGTCGGACGCAAATAGGCTGTTGTAGTAGTAGTAGTAAGAGTAAACATCAGTATGGCGTCGACCATACCCCTACAGTTAAGCTACGTTGCTAATTAGGATAATATGGATACACGTGATATCCACCACATACAAATATATCTAACGTATAGCATAGATCAACTTAAGTGGCTGCCTGAATATCTATGCAAGATTATAATATGAATCTGTGATAGTTACTCGTAAAACCATTTATAATCCTTTGATTAATATATATTTATACTTTAAACGCGCAAATACATTTTTTCTATTTATTTATTCATCCAAGCGATCTCAGAAACGGCTCAATTTGTCAATTAGGGCCTTGGGTTTAGCTATTTTGACCCGATCAAAGCTCTATTCTAATAATTCAATAGTCAGTTAGGTATAACTTTAATTACTACATCAACTCAACAGCTTCAAATAAAAAAAGAACATCTCCAAATAACAACATCAGTCGCAGTTATTAATTCGCAAATTGCAATACATTTCCAACCGCAAAACGAAACATAAACATGTCCCATTTCAGTTACGACGTTATTGTCCTCAACCCGCTCAAATCACAAAAGGAATTCTTAAGAGACCCCAGTACGCTCCTTTCTCCATACAAACGTAGTTACGTTTTAATCCGCAAACTGCTTATCAGATTGGCACTAAATTTTACAAGTACCTAATAGTGGAGCAGAGATATTAGTGTCCAAAATACACTTTGATTGTAATAAATTGAATAACAAAAAAACTAGGACCATTTTAGTTTCCTCTAAACAAACTTAAAAATTCAGTTTTTTGGCTGTAATTTAATATTGTTTTTCTTATTTTACAACGGTATTTACTAATTTCGGAAACTCACAATAATGATTTTGTCATGTGTACCAAGTTTCGAGTCAATCTGTTTAGTAATTTGGGAATAAAAGCGAAAATACGTTTGTATGAAAAGTTGAGAAACGCCGTGCGTACCTACTGGGGACTCTTAAAGAAAACCTCGTTTATAAATTTAACTAGATAGCTCTTATTACGTTGGTAGTGAATTCGAGTTTTGCGCAGATGAAATTGTAATGCCTTGAAATGTTTACCGTGTCTTTGCCGCAGCTTTGTCAAGCTGCAAGAGATCACGTGATGATTAATTTAAAAGTAGGGAAATGATGGAATGTGTCTTTATTTGGGAATTTTGTTTTAATTTAGTAATTAAGTACGTACTTAATTACTAAATTAAAACAAAATTCACATTCACAGACTACGTAGTCTGTGTACGTAGTATTAGTGGAGTTTTGAAGAATAAACGAAGCAATTCTTATTTTTCTACGAACTTCAACCGATGTTTCGTAGGACTGTTCACACGCTACCCATGTTCGGGTATATGTTTGCAACATTAAATTTAAAAAAAACATGGTTTTATTCAGAAAATAATAGACTTAAAATTTACGTACCCGATGGTACTACATATAGGTAGTTATAGGTATAGAAGTAACTAACTGGTTTGACCCGTAGAAAATCCGTTCCCGTTGAAATATCGGGATAAAAAGTATTCTATGTTATTCTCAGGTGAGACCCTATCTCCAAACCAAGTTTCATCGAAATTGGTCCAGTCGTTATGACGTAAAGTAAACAAACAAACACACTTTCACATGTATAGTATTAAGTATGGGTGATACGATATTTGCCCGTCCTGGGTTATCGTAACGTGGTACGATTCCTGGGCTGCGGCTGAACAGGCGTCCCGTCCTGGAACCCTATGCCACAGCGGTTGTTGCTTCAGCTGCCGCCACCGTCCCGGTCTGCTGCAGACGAAGAATGGGCCACCACCGGCTCTTGTGCCGGAAAAGTTAGGTTACCTCGTGCCCCGCACAATGAAACCACATAAAACTGGATACACGCAGTTTAATACACTGATAATGAAGTAATTAATAAACTGAACTGACTGAACCGTTACAATCCTGGTTTATTTTAATCAATTTCTCTGAGCGCCACGCTCCTTGAATCCTTTACATGACCGTTGAGTTACAAAAGAAGAAAATTAGTACATTGAAAAATCCGCGCGAGGGCGCTGCGGTTGTGAATGTTGCTACAGCGAAAAACGATTAAGTTTAACGATTAATTTTTGCGAAGGGTCAGTCTTATGTAGCTTTGAGCCGGGTTAGGTCTCTAGAGGGATTAATAATCAGTAATTTAGATCATCGCAAGCTACTTAATAATCCCCACGATAGCAACTCTCTCCATGAAATGACAAGATTGCGGAATTTACGGTCTTATAATCCCTAACTAAAAAGAGTAAAATAAAAAAAGTTAATTCAAAAAAACAAAAAACCCGACTGCGTAAAAAAACTAAAAAGAAAAAAACAAGACTACTTAGTTCAGTAGTAGCTAGGATTATGTTAAGTAATATTTACCGTCGCCATCAGATATATGGAAGCGAACAATGTGATCATAAATATCTGGACACGATCTTACTGTCAAGACGTTAGACTACATGCTCAGATATTTCTGATCATTCTTGCTTGCTCATATTACGTCTAATGGCGATCGTACCTACTGAGAAATGACACCATGGAAATAATTTCATGTTCGACACTAACATAAATCAAATATTGATTGCTATTGAGGAATCTAAAGATGCCTACAGTCGGGACCCATTTAAAATATAGGTTAAAATGTTACAAATAATGGGTAATATTACTTAACATAATCCTAGCTACTACTGAACTAGTAATCTTGTTTTTTTCTTTTTAGTTTTTACGCAGTCGGGTTTTTTGTTTTTTTTAATTAACTTTTTTTATTTTACTATTTTTAGTTAGGGATTATAAGACCGTAAATTCCGCAATCTTGTCATTTCATGGAGAGAGTTGCTATCGTGGGGATTATTAAGTAGCTTGCGATGATCTAAATTACTGATTATTAATCCCTCTAGAGACCTAACCCGGCTCAAAACGCTACATAAGCCTGACCCTATTAAAATTCTTCAAGTCAACCGATAGATGGCGCTACTGGTACTACATAAGAGTATTAGGTAGCTATTTTATTTATTTACGAGCGCTGAGTACTAACTAGTGTAATTGTTACCTATAATCAATTAGGTTATATTTTACTGTATTAAGTAGGTAAATAACACTATTGACACTTTAAATGTAACAACGAAACTAAAAGTCTTCAAGTCAACGGATAGATGACGCCACTGGTATACTACATTGCACATGCGTACGTACTTGATTGAAGTTTGAGATTTATAAAAAACATTATTATTATTTTATAGTCGTCGTGACCTGCTTGAAGACTCGTTGGTCTAGATTATTTCCTGTGTTGCTAATTCGAACGGATTTACTACTGGGTGGGTAGGTACCTACTTTACGTGGTTAGTAAAAGAACTTTGAATCGTTATAAATCATAAACGGTTCTTTTGTCTGAAAAATGGTCAAAGAAACCTAATAATGATTTTTAAATACCTATTCAACGATACCTCACATGCCATAGTTGGTTGACTTTTATTTTTTTATTTTGTACAATATGGCGTCTGGTGGCCGCCATTTTGAATTTTGATTAATTTCATATCTTCAGTGACACTCGCGCAATTCAGACGAATCGATTGACGTATGATTCATTAAAATCGACCCACGCGTTTGATCTCTAGTGTGCCACAAAGGAACAAACATACATACATACATACATACATACATAGACAGGTAAACACATAACCCTCCTTTGCGGTGCGCAGTCGGGTAAAAAGAAGAAAATTAGTACATTGAAAAATCCGCGCGAGGGCGCTGCGGTTGTGAATGTTGCTACAGCGAAAAACGATTAAGGCTTACATGAAGGGTTGCTAGCGGTAAATAAAAAATGATGTTCAATTTGCGTGAACAATGGGTGTCGCATAAATGAACACTAACGTGGGTTATTCTTTCAAAATTAATTAAGATATACGTAATCTTTGTTGATTGTTTTTTTTTTTGACGTGACGTTGCGCCCACTAAAAAACATGACACAATAGTAGCGTTGTAGCGTTACGTAGCGTTGTAGCGTTACGTAGTGTTGTAGCGTTACGTGACGTTATCACGTATAAAACTATCGTCTGTAAACCGACTATACAGACAACCATTTTTTTTAATAATCGAACCATCTTAATATGCATGCCATTTTGAAGTGACAACGAAAGATATACATTTCAATTCCTCATCAAAGGCATTGCAAATTAAGCGAACCCACATCGCAAACGAGTCCTATTTTCCTACACAAAAAAGCATCTTATTCTCTGAAACTACAATGCGCTAACCCTTGTTCTTAATTAGGCGCGCTCGTAACTGTCTCCGTGAACCGTGCGTCTCCATTAAAGTCAAGAGCGTTTTCATACCTATACTGCCGTGCTAAGCCAAAAAGGCCTATGTCAGCCAAAAAGGCCTATGACATAGGCCTTTTTGGCTTAGCACGGCAGTATAGCTATTTAGCTATAGGTATGAAAACGCTCGAAAGTGGGAAGTTATAGCAGTTATATTTATAACTGCTATGATTTCCCACTGTTGGGCACGAGTCTCCTCTCCGTACGGCAGGGCTGTAGTCTCTAACTCTAGACCACTACTACTAACTATTACTACAGCCTATTTGCGTCCCATTGCTGGACACAGGCCTACTCTGATCACGAGAGGGTGCCCATGCGGGCCCAGTGCGGATTGGGGACTTCACTTCACACACATCTCTGAATTACTTCGCAGATGCGTGCAGGTTTCCTCACGATGTTTTCCTTCACCGAAAAGCTCAGTGGTAATTTCAAATTGAATTTCGCACATACTTAAGTAAACTTGACGACAGGTTTGGCTCAGTTGGTAGTGACCCTGCCCATTGTTCCGACTGTCGCGGGTTCGAGTCCCGCTCGGGGCAAACTTTGTGTGATGAGCACAAATGTTTGTACTGGAGTCATGGATGTTTAGTATTTATATATGTATGTATTTCTCTATATAAGTATTTATATCGTTGTCTAGCACCCATAGTACAAGCTTTGCTTAGTTTGGGGCTAGGTCAATATGTGTGAAATGTCCCAAGATATTTATAAATAAATAAAAACTTACTACCATGAATAAAATAAAATGTACAGGTGATGGATCATTGTATTCATGAATAATTCTTTTTTTATTTATCCTTCATGTTACGTTACATTCACATGATTGCCGTCTGATTGATCACTTCATTCAAACAAAAGTGAAAGCGATAAGGTTTAATTGCTTCTGAAATTTCCTCATGAGCCTCAGGTCAATCACTGTCGTTCATTGGAAAGCTCAGTAGATGTAATTGTGTCTAAGTCGGTATAGTGGTTTAGTGAAGATGTAACAGACAGTTACGTTTGCATTTACAATATTAGAATAGAGTTCAGCAATGGATGTTGTACCACAAGTGCGGTAATAGCTGAGAATCTCGTTTACTCCGAAAGTTGGCAACGTCGCAAATAGCTGTCAAACATTTCGCTGTTTTCATTAATTTCTGAATATTACTGAATGAAAACACGAATTATCGCTCTATGGTTGAATAAAACATTAAGTATGGATTGCAACAATAATCATAGGAATACGAAATCTGTTGAAAACTTTCCATCGCATTTTTCATGAATTTTAAAGTAATCTTATCATTTTGAATGCCTAACCAACAAATATACAACGAGACGCGTCATTCAACCATAGAATGATAACTTTTTTTAATTCAGTAATATTGAGAAATTAATAAAAACAGCGAAACATTTGACAGCGACGATGCCAACTTTCGGGATAAACCCTCTTAACTACACCACATCTATTAGTCTTAAGACACGAATTTAGTGTCGTTATTTAGCTCATAATAGTCATCTCTCAGTTATGTTCTTATCACGGGCTGACGGGGTCGCAAAAGCGAAGTTAAAACCAATTTCCATGTGCAATAGTGCACCGTCACAACCCCACCCATTATTTTTATAAAAGTTCTTATTATCTAAAGTTACAATGCTCCGTAAGCCACTGTCTTAATTAGACTCGCTCGTAACTGCCTCCGCGAACCATGTGTCTCCATTAACTCGACTGCGCCGAGATATTCGTCGGTGGGGAAGATGGCTATTACGACTTCGCCCACAGCGACAGGAGGCGAGAATTTTACCACAACATAATAGCCTATTTACGTCCGACTACTGGGCACAGGCCTCCTCTCATCACGAGAGAGGGTGCTATAGTCCCCTGCGCGGGCCCAGTGCGGATTGGAGACTTAACAAACGTTTTCCTTCACCCCAAAGCTGAGTGGTAAATTCAAATAGAATGTCGCACATAAGTAAACTCAGAGGTGCGAGCCGGATTCGAATCCCCGACCCGAATAATAATAATAATAGTTTATTTCCAATATCAATTTTCTTACGTTCTAGTGCATTCAGAGCATAATAACTTAGTTACAAGTGTTTCTTCATGTGAGCCCTGGCTCCCAAACTAGGATTAAACCTGTATCTTGGGAGACAGTGTTCTATCTAGATAATACAACGAACAGATACATTCAGTATTATAAGCAGCTGGCAACGTTCGGAGCAATTGGAGTAAACTTGGTATAATAAATATTTGCAACTAATGAGAATAATAGAATTTTAACTACATTTTAGACTTTAAACTTAAAACTAATTTTCTTACATATTAATTTAAGTTTCATCATGCGAGGCGGGTCGTACCACTAGGCCACCAAGTCTTCCCCGTTTTTACCGGACTGCGCGAAAAGAGCGTTTTTTGAGTGTATACCTTTAACGTAACTATGTATGTATATTTCCTTGGCGCTCTGTAGCCTAAACGGCTTGAACTAATAACCTCATTTATTTTGTTTTCATTAGAGTCGGGTAAAAAAGGTTAGACCGGAGAACTGTTGGGGTAGGTGCTCGTAGGATCTACTCATCCAGACTAAGCCCACATGCCATAGATAAACGTCGTCGTATCTTAGATAAAGAGACATAAACATGGTCATAGATAGACATTACTTTACTTATTGAGATTTTTTTACGTATGTTTTCAAGATTCATTTATTCTATATATATAAAATCCCAATACATTTCGTGTTGGGATTTTATATAATAATTATTGTATAATCAGCCGTTTAAATAATTTTTACCCTTACTCCAGATCCACTACCTATCTTGAGCAGCTCTCGTGTACACGCAGCCTAACCGTATCTGAAGTGTATTTGTGTATGTATGGGGTCATGACATGATAGATCGGTCCACAGAGAAAAAGGTTATTATTGGGTTGGCCCTTTCATGTTTATTGAGTTACCTTATCTCTTAACTGTTTTATTTTGCTTTTATTTCAGTACTAGCTTCTGCCCGCGACTTTGCCCGCGTGGAATTCGGCTATCGCGTTCCCGCGGGTACTGTGCGTTTTTCCTGGATAAAAAGTAGCCTACCCGGGTCTTCAAATATCTCCATGCCAAATATCATTTAAATCGGTCAAGCGGTTGAAGCGTGAAGAGGTAACAGACATACAGGCAGACAGACAGAGTTACTTCCGCATTTATAATATTAGTATGGATATGGATATACCAGTTGTTTTTTTTTTGTGAAATATCTAAAGTGGACGGAATGTAAATAATTGTTTAAACTAGTAGTTAGTCGCCACTCAATTAATTATATTTTCATAAAGGTTCTCCCATGTACGTTCAGTACGAATAACATTATTTTAGGAGATTCCAAGTTATCTACGTGCTACCAAATTTTAAGGAGTTCCCTCATTTTCTCATGGATCCCATCATCAGAACTAACCCAAATTAATAAGGGACCAACTTGGAAGTATCACCTTTCGAACAAAATAATAATCATCGAAATCGGTTCACGTTTAGGTCATCATTTCAGCCAAAAGACGTCCACTGCTGGACATAGGCCTCCCCCAAGGCTCGCCAATCAGACCGGTCCTGTGCTACTTGCTTCCACCGGTTTCCCGCGACCTTCACGAGGTCGTCGCTCCATCTTGTTGGAGGCCTACCGACAGCTCGTCTCCCGGTTCGCGGGCGCCACTCGAGAACTTTCCGGCCCCATCGGCCATCAGTCCTGCGAGCAATGTGCCCCGCCCACTGCCACTTATTTTTTGGTGAACATGCATAAAAATCCATTCTAATATTATAAATGCGAAAGTAACTCTGTCTGTCTGTTACCTCTTCACGCTTTAACCGCTGGACCAATTTGGATGAAATTTGGTATGGAGATAGTTGAAGTCCTATGAAAGGACTACTTTTTATTCCAGAAAAACGCATAGTTTCACGCGGACAAAGTCGCGGGCATACGCTAGTAAAAAATAAAAACAAAAAGATTCCGATGAATTGAGAACCTCCTACTTTTTTTTAAAGTCAGTTAAAAATAGGCAAGAACTTGAAACGCTACGGTGTGGGTACCTATTAGTAAAAGTAAATGAACGAAGCTACCCACATCTATCAATTTTCATTTGACGGCTATGTCGGGCTACGATAGATTGTTTGCACGTTGTGATATTAAATCTAGTCAATTAGCCGATTTTGGACTAAAATAGATTTGACATTTTGGCGATAGATTTTCAAGAAAAGTTGCCTAATATTTCAATATTTTACAAGTTAAGGTACTGACGTGAATGTTGAACAAACAAGCACAAACGAGACGCGATAATTTTTTTTCAAAAACATCTATAATTGTGGAAGTGCGTAGGTAGTTTAGAAGCTGTAGTGGCCTAGTGATTTGATTTACCAGTGTGCTTTTCGGTGAAGGAAAACATCGTAAGAAAATCTACACGCATCTCGCGAAGTAATTTGATTTTTTTTCTATTTAATTTACAATTGTGAGTATGAATTACCTAATGCAACAGCCTATTTACGCCCCACTGCTGGGCACCAGGCCTTCTCTCATCACGAGAGGGTTTGGGCTATAGTCCCCACGCGGGCCCAGTGCGGATTGGGGACTTCACACACATCTTTGAATTGCTTCGCAGATGCGTCACGATGCCTCACGATGTTTTCCTTCACCGTAAAGCTCAGTGGTAAATTCAAATTGGATTTCGCACGTTGGTTCTAAATTGAATTATTTTTGAGAAATGTTCCGATTCCATAGGAGTGTCGGGATGGTAGTCTAGTGTTATATTTCTATATATTTTCCATCCATACATGCAAACGTATTTCAACTTGAAAGATGCTTAGGTACAGTCGAGTTCGCCAATATATACACACTTTTGCACCTTACCACGTTGTAATAAGGTCCAAAAGTGTACACATATTAATGAACTCGACTGTACATACGGATGGATGGACGTTACATACCTAATGTGGAGACTGGCCGAGTACAATCGGTTAGTTGACACATTCTCTTCCAAAAATAGGTAGTTTTAAGCGTAGTGTGTTTTGTTTAATATTTTTAGTCTTTTTATAATCATTGTAAAGCACGCATCTCTCAAAATATAATATCAATTCAACTTAAAATCTATTATTTATTAATTAGACAGTGTTAGGGCAGTAATAGGGCCAGTCTTCAAGATTTAGATATTTTAATAAGTTAGGCATCGTCTTCGTGTCTTCGGATTCCACCGCTGATCTCCGTGTCTGCAGCATCTACCTGAGCTAACATCAACCCCCCGCCACACTACTTATACATGTTGTTGGATTAAATACTTGGGGTAGGTTACATACTTTCTCATTTTTCAGGCGAGTGAGCAGGCCAAGTATCTGAGATCGCGGCAGTCAGTTGGCTCGGTGGCTCATCGGAGGGTTTCGAATTATCAAAATATCGACGACGCACTGTGATGGAGAGCGGCGAGATTTCGAGAGATTTTATACTTAAAGCATTTGAAATGTGTAAGTAATTATTTTTTTTGGAAATATCAAATAAAAGAATCCGTCTTATAAAATACACTCATAAAAATTTGGAAATTACGAAGGTCATTTGTATCACCAAATAGTGCTAAGAAATTAAATGCCCACGTACATGAAAATACCTTAATTGTATTATGCAAAAAACGAATAGTATTATTTTAAAGAAGTGTATTTACATATCGTGCCTCTCTTTCTTTTTAATGCTATGTGGCCCGGTCGGGGCCGAAGGCATATACAATGTTTTTCCATTGTCTGGTCACTGATCAGTCGGAGGCGGCATTCTGATTTCGCTTCAGGTGAGAAATCGTGCTTAGTGATAAGTAATCCAAGTATTGCAATCATGTCCTCAAATAATAACTCAGTGAAACTAATCAGTGAAACAATACTGCTAACATCGAATCTTGGATAGTTTTTAGGGTTCCGAAGTCCACAAGGAACCCTTATAGTTTCGCCATGTCCGTCCGTCCGTCCGTCCGTCTGTCCGCACTATTGCTCGGAGATGCTTAGGTCTAGAGAGCTGTAATTTGGCATGAATATGCATATTAGTTACGCTGACAAAGTGGTACAATAAAATTTTGAAATATATTTTTTTATAGGGTACCTCCCCTACTCGTAAAGTGGGGATGTATTTTTTTTTTCTTGCGTACCCCATGGTGCGGCATATCGTTGAATAGGTCTTAAAAAATATTATGGGTTTGTTAAAACCATTTTTTGATTAAGTGATGCGTTTGTGAAATATTAAGCTTTAAAGTGCTATTTTTTGTTAGAGTCACGTGTCCCCCCCCCCCCCTGCCAGCTAAATGGTGGTATTTGGATGGCTGAAAAAAATCACGGTTGTGGCATATATAACGTAGTTGAAAGGAAAACTATCAGAGCGAAGTAGGCTGTAGAAACTTACGAGTAATAGTCGACCAACTTATAATGATGATTTTTCTCGAGCGGCAGGGGCGTCGGGCGGGCACGTCATACCACAGGCTAGCTAGATGCTAATAAGTCTTAGAAAGGTACTGTGGACATCCTCAACTTCGGAACCCTATAATTTGCGCGTGGCCCGACACGCACTTGGCCGGTTTTTTATTAATTGCAAATACTTCCAGTAAAGGAGCGCCTTTACTAGAAACTATTATAGTCAGAAATGAATGCGGTAATGAACACGAAGAACAGAACTCTCTCGCCACGTCGCAAAAGGCTTTCATTAATGGAGACTTTTAGTAGATTAAGAAGGAGCGCATTGTGATCAACGCAGGGAGCGGGAAGTTGGCGCGTATTTCCAAGATTAAGTAATTACCGACATTAGCGAATCTCGTTTGCATAATCATAATTATAATTACTGTCGCCGATTTCAATACAGATTCCATGAGGACGTCCATTTAGGAGAGTCTTGGTAGCCTAGCGATTTGGTCTACTCTACAGTCGCTCATGATTGAGGTTCAAATTTCAGCCTGCAATGGTATTCAAAATGTGTGTGATTTGATCAATTCTCAATGGGCTTATGGTAAAGGTTTAGTGAAAACAAAATATGTAGTTTTGAATCTGAAAATAGCCCTCTTAAAACCGTGGAAATCGGTTCGTGCGTTCTGGAGTTATAGCGTCAGGAAGGAAAACCCGACTTATTTTTATATAGTAGATGGGCTTGCATTGGACTCTAATTACACCTGATGGAAAGTGATGATAGGATCTTAAGTGGAATACGCATACCTAATCCACTAGACTAGTTCAGTGAGTGAGCAATGGAAATGCTCAACAATTTATTTGCCTACATGTGCTCTTATTGCCTAGAAAATAGGAGCGTGTGCTGATCACATTGAGCTCTTCAATTGCTCAGATATTTCTGCTTATGACTTTCGAGAGATCCAGACAGACAACAAAGATTTTGTTTCCTTCATGAACACACAAAGTAGCTAAGTCAAAATTGAGCTGTTTCTATCGATTGATATTTATTGCTTGAGGAGACAATATCTATTGCATGATGATGTTAACCTCTCGAAACAGACAAAATGATGAAACTAATAAAATAAATAAATATCGTGGGACATTTCGCCTTCGGCCACTTACGAAACCAAAATTCGAAACCAGATCTTAAATAAGAATTATTTTTCTTCTTTCGAAATTGGTTTCGGTAAAAGAATAATATTTCTTATTTCGAAATCCATTTAGATAAAAGAATATGGTTTCGTCTTACGAAACTATAAAATCAGAATTGAATCCAATCTCTTTAGATGTGTATGAAGTAATTGGATTAGTTCGGCTAGGGCCAATTCCCCGAACGACCACCGGTCAAATTCCTTGTTTGTCCATTTCCTTTTTGGTGCTTTTCCTAGTTCGGCCATTCCTCAAATTTCCACTGCCCCTATGTGGCCAATTTTCTGAATAAATGATTGAATTGAATTGAATTTTGCATGTATTCCTCCAATGCAAGGAAATATTAAATAGTCCACTCAGTCCGTTAGGTAAAAGGTGTGAATGTAGGTTAGGTTTGTTAGTCATCTATATACGCCCGAAGGGCAAACTATAGGGGCCCCGCGTAGCGGGGACCCGTCGACCCAGTCACATTTTATTTTTGATTTTATAGTTTCATAAGACGAAACCATATTCTTTTATCGAAATGGATTTCGAAATAAGAAATGTTATTCTTTTACCGAAACCAATTTCGAAAGAATAAAAATAATTCTTATTTAAGATCTGGTTTCGAATTTTGGTTTCGTAAGTGGCCGAAGGGGACACTTCACACAAATTGACCTAGCCCCAAACAAAGCAAAGCTTGTACTATGGGTGCTAGACAACGATATAAATACTATACATCCATGACTCGAGTACAAACATTTGTGCTCATCACACAAGGTTTGCCGCGAGCGGGATTCGAACCCGCGACAGTCAGAACAGTGGGCAGGGTCACTACCAACTGAGCCAAACCAGCTGTCGTCAAAGCCCATTGATTGAAGTACAGAAGGCGATATATTTAAGACACTATCGTAGTTTAATCAATAACCAAATTCAGCAATCACGCTCCCTGACCACAAATCAACACACATCGATCTAGGGCCCTTTCCACCATCTTGTGTACTATTAATCCTTGCCTGTCACTTCACAGAAGGCAACAACATAGCGGATTAATCTCGCTTCATAGTGCCCTGGGTCCCCGGTTAATTGCCGCGTATAATTTGGCAGCCGTCTATTGTAAAGGACGCAATCTGGTTTCACAGCCTTCATAGGTGGACCGGTTGTTGTTATTGTTTAGCTTGGTTGAGATACATTGTGATTCCCTTCTGTCATTGTAAATGTCTCTATATAATATCACATCATTGAAAAAACGCCTCCAATCCCCAACAGGCTGCGAAGTCGGGTGACAAACTCAAATGAACGTACCCAAAGGCAATGACAATATTCTACTGAACTTGACATTGAAGTCACAAACAGTTCTCATATTTATCGGTTTTGTCATCATGAAAATCTTCACGGAAACCATTGAAACTAACATTGTTGACAAGGCAAGTCCAATGCCTTTGCTGGGGTCTGTTTGTCCGAGTTGTTTGTGCGGAATTCGTTAGCTCCTTGGTTGCGGTCATACCCTTGCTAAGCCTTTCACGAAGGTCTCTGTAACATTAATGTTTGATTTTCAAAATAAGGTTCAAAATATACATCTTTTGTACCCTACCGATCTTATCTAACACAACTTTCGACGATAGTCTCCACAAAATAATATCGCATTATTTTATTTTTAAAATGAAATTTGCGGAGTTCTTTGTAAAATATTATGTCTATTGGGCCACCAAAGAAATCAGGAATGTAAAAAAAGTGGAATAGCTAACGCCTTTGATGTCGAATCAAAAAAATATAAGAACAGATGTTTCTTCGAGTACTTAACAGTGGAATTTATCTATTAGGTACCTGAATTAAAAGTTTATTCTTACATATTTTATTAAGGTTACGCACTTTCGCACGCAAGTTACATATAATTTACTTGATGCATCAATAGCAGCTATTAAAATCTTTCAGTTCGGTGTTTCTTATAATAATTCTGGGTATCCAAAAAGTCAACGTCGAGTTGAAAAAAAAGAAACCGTAAATTTTTGCATATGTTTTCATCATGATCGGCTTAGAATTTAAGTGTGAAAGCATATTTAAGTTAGGATATGTGGAGTTTTGAAATTAATCATTCTTATTCACTCTCTCTCATTCTCATTCTCATAAATTAGATTGGATGACACCTATGTTCTATCTAGATTATGCTATAATTAACTGTAAACATACTTTATTTTATTTTTCATGGACCTTTCCCGTTGCAGAATAATGGAAAATTATATTCAAACTGGTTTTACTTTGCTCTGAAATAACGTTAAAACAAATACGTCTACTATTTTTGTCATTTCAACAAAAAACATTTATTGTAGCTAAGTTTGATGTAGTACGTTGTTGACAGCCTGTTCAAACCATACACAAGCAATATGAAGCTGTATTTAGCCTTCAGAAATCTTAAACAGTCATGATGGTTTAGAAGTCAAGAGTAGGTCCCTCTGGGACCTCTATTAAAATCGGGTCATTTTGAATAGTAAATCCTAAAATGGTTGTATGTGTTGCTCCATTACTTGTCCAAATTATCGATATACTTGAGTTTCGATAGCGAACGTTCGTTTAGTCATTTCGGCGTGCGTTATTCAGATTTATTTTTTAATACAGCTCGGAGGACCCCGGCGCCCACAAAGGTGCCATTGTACGCGCCCCCTGGCGGCGCATTGTGGACCTAATTGAAGCGGTATTCATTAAAAAACCGTTCACATTTTATCGACGGGTCAGTGGGGGAGAGTATTTTCTCCTAAATATTGGTTGTTGTTTTTTGTTTACGTAAGAAGTTGATTTTGAGTGTTCTAAAATGTCGTCAATGTTGTAAATACTGCTTGGTATGCTAATCAAAATTATAATTTTTCAAAAATTTTTGGCCAAAAAGTTTCGTATAAACGCATGGTTCCGAAGGAGTTCCTTTAAAACCTATTTTTAAAAGAGTTTCATTTAACTTTTTGTTCCATGCTCTAGGTGCCTGTTTTAGGCCGTATAGGGATTTCCTCAACAGACAAACCTTGTTTTCTTGACTTTTCTCTACAAGTCCTCGAGGTTGTTCCATGAAAAACTTCCTCAGAAATAATAAAATAAAATGTATTGATGTTTGTTTTACAATGTATTGACAAGAAGTAAAAATAATATCGAATGACAATTTTTAAATAAAAATAAAAAGAAAAAATTATAATTTTGATTAGCATACCAAGCAGTATTTACAACATGCCCCCTTAATCAAAATTATCCAAATCAAAATTTTAAATAAAAGTACAATTCCTAAGTAACTAAACCTATGCTGACTGTACACCGTTTATGTGCAACAGCCCCTAGAGGTTTTGTCAACACGTCGGCGGGCATGTCACTACTCCTTAAGTAATCTAAGCTTATTATATTATCTGACACTTTTTCTCGTATAAAATGAAATCTCGTATCAATATGTTTCGTCCTGTTGTGGTGTACGGGATTACGTACTAGACTTATCGCGCTCTGACTGTCTGACACTAGATCAACACGACGTGACTCACCTGTGATTTCGTATATAAAGCGACGTAAGTAACAGGCTTCCTTTGCAGCTGCTGAAAGTGCCATGTATTCAGCCTCAGTTGACGAGAGTGCTACTGTAGGCTGTTTCTTGGACTCCCAAGCCACTAGCTGATCCACAGTGATTTATTGGGACCTGTAAGTACGACATCTTTTCAGGGAAATAAATACGTTTTATTTTTTATAGATGACTATACTCGCAAAATATTTGCTTACTTTATATCTTCTAAAACACAAGTCAAAGAAAAATTCTCTTTGTTCCAAGTACTAGTGGAAAAACAATTACCTTTCAAAATTAAGGCAATAAGAACTGATGGTGGCAAGGAATATTTAAATAAAGAATTTTCTGACTTTCTTTCTTTAAAGGGAATCGAGCACCAGACTACTACGCCTTACAGCCCGCAACAGAATGGAGTTGCCGAGCGCACCAATCGTTCTATTACCGAAATAGCAAGGGCATTGTTAGCTGAGAGCTCGTTACACAAAGCTTACTGGGAAGATTTTTACAAGTAGCAGTATATTTGAAGAACCGGACACCACATCGAGCCTTAGATGGACAAATACCATATGACAGATGGTGCGGTCGTAAGAGTGACCTGAGTCATTTGAAAGTATTTGGATGTAGAGCACTGGTACATATACCTGCATGTCATAGGAAGAAATTGGATTTAAAAGCAGAAGAAGCAATTTTTATTGGATATTCTGAAGATCCCAACTCATACGTCTTTCGAGATCCTACTAATCCAAGAAGAGTAATAAAATCAAGAGATGCTACCTTTTTCGAAAATTGTTTTACATCATTAAAACATAAGGAACCTAAGAATGAAACTGGAATGGATTCCGTCTTATTATTCGATGAGAATGAGACTGACGGTGAGGATTGTCAATTTTTTGACTGCATTGAGAGTTCTGCCTCTATACCTGAATCCATTCCAATCGTTGATTCGTCTGAGACAAATGAACATAAGTTGCTTATAAATGAGAATGAAGCAGTATCAGTCGATGAGCCAAGATATCCGACAAGAGTGAGAAAAGCACCTGACTTCTTGTCATATAATGTTTCAACTCTGGGTAAAAATGAACCGATGACATTTACAGAAGCTATTAATGCTGACGATGCTGAAAATTGGCTAAAGGCAATGGACGATGAACACAAGTCGTTAATAAAAAATCATACTTGGAATCTTATTGATAGACCTAAAGACAAACGGGTAATACACTGTAAGTGGGTTTATAAACTGAAAAAAGATGCTTATGGAAATGTTATAAAATATAAGGCAAGGCTTGTTGCAAAAGGTTTCAAACAAGTTAAAGGCATTGACTATGATGAGACCTTTGCACCAGTCATTCTTCACTTCGCACGTTGTTTGCGTTAGCTGCGGAGATGGGTCTGAAAATGAGGCATATGGACGTTGATACGGCATTTCTCAATGGAGATTTGCAGGAGGAAGTTTTCATGGAACAACCTCGAGGACTTGTAGAGAAAAGTCAAGAAAACAAGGTTTGTCTGTTGAGGAAATCCCTATACGGCCTAAAACAGGCACCTAGAGCATGGAACAAAAAGTTAAATGAAACTCTTTTAAAAATAGGTTTTAAAGGAACTCCTTCGGAACCATGCGTTTATACGAAACTTTTTGGCAACGAACTCGCTATATTAGCCGTCTTTGTCGATGATATCATATGTTACTTCAAAACTGATTTGACATTTGACATTGTCAAGCATGACTTGGAAAAATATTTTTCGCTCAAAGATCTTGGGAAATTAAAATTGTATTTAGGAATAGAAATCGAACATGGAAGTGATTATATTAGATTAAACCAAAAAGGGTACATATTGTCCGTACTCGAGAAGTTTAATATGCTAAACTGCAAATCGATGAATACTCCTTTAGCTAAAAATAAGTTAGAACGCAAATCAGGTGAACGCAGTGGTGAGTTACCGCAGTACCCATATCAAAATTTAATAGGGTCGTTAATGTATTTGGCGGTTAATACTCGGCCTGACATATCTTTTGCAACTAGTTACTTAAGTCAGTTTAATACTTGTTTTGACAAAGAACACTGGAATGCAGCTAAAAGAATTTTACAATACCTGAAGGGAACAATGAACTATTCATTGACTTACAGGAAATCTGGAGAATCTCTAAAAGGCTGTTTCGACTCAGATTTTGCCAACTGTCTTATTGATCGCAAATCATACAGTGGGTACGTTTTTAAGTTGGCAGGAGGCGCAGTGGCTTGGGAGTCCAAGAAACAGCCTACAGTAGCACTCTCGTCAACTGAGGCTGAATACATGGCACTTTCAGCAGCTGCAAAGGAAGCCTGTTACTTACGTCGCTTTATATACGAAATCACAGGTGAGTCACGTCGTGTTGATCTAGTGTCAGACAGTCAGAGCGCGATAAGTCTAGTACGTAATCCCGTACACCACAACAGGACGAAACATATTGATACGAGATTTCATTTTATACGAGAAAAAGTGTCAGATAATATAATAAGCTTAGATTACTTAAGGAGTAGTGACATGCCCGCCGACGTGTTGACAAAACCTCTAGGGGCTGTTGCACATAAACGGTGTACAGTCAGCATAGGTTTAGTTACTTAGGAATTGTACTTTTATTTAAAATTTTTTTTTGGATAATTTTGATTAAGGGGGCATGTTGTAAATACTGCTTGGTATGCTAATCAAAATTATAATTTTTTTTTTCTTTTTATTTAAAAATTGTCATTCGATATTATTTTTACTTCTTGTCAATACATTGTAAAAACAAACATCAATACATTTTATTTTATTATTTCTTTAAAATTCTAACAGTCAACTTTGTCATTTATGCTTCACTTAGGTACTCCTAGTAATAGGCGTGATATTTACCTACGGCCGCGAGAGTTGTCCTTTTTTTCTGACAAAACACTTGTTCGAAACTTTTGTGCAAACATTATTTAATTTTTATCTTTATAAAAATTGTAAACAAAATAGGACTGATCACTTGAGTGGATCACCCAGGTGATTATATTGGACAAATGTGTCCAGTGAGATCACTCTGGTGATCCTATTGGACGCCAAATCCAGCACGATCATCTGGGTGACCTCACTGGACATGATAATCCACTAGAATCACTCAAACAAATCTTTGATCTCTGGGCGATCCTACTGAATGTACAAGTGTCCACTAAAATCACTCAAGTAATCGTGCTAGACATGGCGTCCAATAGAATCACCTGGATGATCTCACTGGATATGAAAGTCCATTAGAATCACTCAAACAAAAATTAAATTAAATAATCGTGTATTTTTCACCATTAAGTGTTTCTGTAACTTCCAATTTGTTATAAGTTTGTAAGATTGCCTGTGTTATAGAATCAGTGTCTTATGGTCTTAGATAAGTCTTTCTTCATCTCATCATCCAGAGTCTCATTCCACCGCCTGAGTAACTACTTTTTCCGGAGCACTATAATCCATCATTCTCCATTTCCCCTATTCTCTTTGAACGTCGAAATTGCACTGGTGATTCCATGAAGCTGACGCAGTTTATGGGCAGCGCTAATTGCTCGATGGCCGATTATGGCCGATGATGGTGCCTGAAAGTTCTCGAGTGGCGTCCGCGAACCGGAAGACCTGGTGAAAGTCACGGGAATACTGTACCTATCCAAGTACGGTCTGAAACCGCGCTTTGGGGGTAGCCTATGTCCAGCAGTGGACATTATATGGCTGAAGTAATGATGAGAGAGACGAGTCGAAGTAGGAACATTTGTCTTCTTTGAGTAAAATAGTATTCCTCAAAACGACGCTGAATATGGCTCTGAATCAGCGGCCTATGAAGCCGCGCTCACTGGGCGCGATGATTGTTCCCGATGATCGCATTTAAAAGGATTACAAACAGTATAACGCGGCCTTTTCCAGAGACTAATTGAATGCGCTCAGATATACTTTATTTTAACCTCTTTTTTTCATAGAATCTCAGTTTCCACTATCTAACAAAATTTTAATTATCATTTAATTTTATGCTTGCTCAATATGGTCAAAACAAGGAAATCGCTCACAATTTTCCTGTAATAATCGAAAGTCTAATTAATAAGTACCTACCTAAGAATTTAATATGTTTATTTTGCATTATAAAGTAGCGGATCTAAAACTGAAGTAAATCCAAAAGCAAAAAAAACTCCTTTGTCATTACCTGAAAAAGTCACGTCATCTTCTTAGCAAAATAGCCATAAAATAGCGCTTACTTGTCGCGGCTTTAAATAAATTAAATAAAGCTTTATTAATTCACACATTTTCAAAGCTAGAGAAGTGGTAAGACTTCGACAGCGCTGCTAATTACCATCTGTGGAGGAAATTGTAAGCCTTCGCTTAACGCGCGTGCATTCCTGTCGGCTATGGAGAGCAGCAGCCTGAAGGGAGATAGAAAAACCGATCGTTTAAATTTACTGGTTCTTAATACCTACATATTCTACCAGCCTCAAACTGCAAATAAATATAGCAAACAGCCCGCTCACACGGAGACATCGGATTTTTTGCAAGATCGGTTTTTTTGCACGATCTGATTTAGTGACAACAGTATGTCAATGCACGCGTTCACCACGCTTAAAACAAGACTACTGTTGCCACTAAATCGGATCCTGCAAAATATCGGTCCTGCAAAAAGTCGGATGTCTCCGTGTGAACGAGCTGAAATTCATATGTACGACTTCTCAGCTTGCAAGTATCAATCTGCGAATTAAACTGAATGAAAGACGTCAAGCTCTGAACACGCTCTGAAGTCTATCCAAAGAGATGTGACAAAAGAACCAAAGGATGATAAAAATAGGAATTCATGTTTTGGAAGTCTTGCTTGCTTCGTCAACTTAATGATCGTCAGTCTTCACAAGTCGAAAACGGCCTTTAAGAAAACGAGTCTTCGAAAGGTGAAAGTCTAAAGGGACTCACTATACCTATGTAGTGGATGAAATCAAAGAGAATATAAACTAGTTTTACTATATGGCAAAGGAACTTAAACCGTCTGTAAAGCAGTGATAAATCTTCTACTTGAATGGAATTTGCGTCTTTTCGCCTTCTCGTATCTGCGGTTAGTTTCGATCGAATGCGATAGAATACAATCAAACGAGCTAATGTATGTTGTATCTTTTCCTTCGAGATTAAAAAAGATGCAACTCCGACCGACGTGATCGTCTTCCGCCGAATTCGGCGGAATTCGATCAAACTTCGGCGGCATGCAATCGAATTCAGTGGAATGCGATCGAACTGTAGCGTCGGCTACCATGCGATCCTATTCGGTCCGCTAGGTGTGATGGGTGAGACAAACTGCTGCGTTTCCCAACAATCGCTAAAATCGCAGCTCTCTGCGCCCCGGATGAGCGGCTTACTCGGTCATAATCCCGCTGCAGCTAATGTATTTACACGTTTTCAGGCTGACGGGATCTCGTTCAGCCAATTTCACGTAAAATTCAGACTTACCCTGATGAAATAACCACGTTCAACATATTAGTTCTAGGAATTAATTCGCATTGAGATTAAAGGCGAGTTCTTTTAGTGGTTAATTAAACATGTTCCGATGGCTATAGTACTTAAAGTGGTCACTGCTGCACATAGACACTGAAATCCTATGAGCCCCCATTAAGAAACCATAAGATCTCGAATGCGCTGCCTACCCTGAAGCCTAAGATGGAATGCTTCTGTGCCAGAAATTTTATCGGCTGCCTTAACCCTCTACCGGAACACAACAGTGCGAGCACTGCTATTTGGCTGCAGGTTAGCGGGGAAAGACGGTGGTACCACCCCGGACGGACCTAGCACCAGGTCCTACCACTAGCAAAAGAATGAAATATATCTGAATTTAAAGAAATGTAAAAGGAGAAAATTTTAAATCCATCTTTATACATGTTTTTTTTACAATTCTTATTAAGTACGTTTAAAAATTCATTTATTCCAAAATCCAAGAATGGTGAAAACAATAAACAACGCCGCGGACATGTGTGTACTACTCGTAAATATAAAGAAGTTACATAACGTAAATAATACAAAAAAAACAACTTTAATAACAGCTAAGAAAACCTAAACCTCAGCCACCCTCAGCGCAGAAAATTCAAGCGTAAAAACCTAATTTTCTCCACGTAGCTAGCTCAAGTCTAGGTAATAATACTAAGCCCTACGTCATCCTAACATATTACCTGCTTATCCCACCCCGGGTAAGCCCGTATTCCCGGGGCATAACAAAATAATATCCCGAAGGAACAACGCCAAACAGTATCGAGAGCCTTATTTCGGAATTTCATTTTAAAAAGTAATAACTGGATATTAGAGTGCTATAAAAAATATTTTGTATTTTTATATTACGTGACTTTATTAGGTTTCCTTGCTTATATTAGATACACTCTTAGATTTATTTTGTGCTTTTTGTGTAGGTACCTACTTACTTGTATTGGGAGTCAATAAATATCTTAAATTAAATTTTCACAAGGTTAAAATAAGTACTTCGGAAAAGCTAATCCATACAGAAATGTTATATTATTTATTACAGGGGCCGCCAAGTAGCGTACCTATTGCCGGTCGTGCCAATTAAGGTAGAAGATGAACATTGATGTAGGTACTCGTACGGAATGTAATAGAATTTATTTTTCTAAAAATTCAAAATTCAATCATTTATTTAGCAAATTGGCCACATAGGGGCACTTTTACACGTCAGAAAAGAATTTACTAGCGCTTCCTAGACCCATTGCTTGAGAAGAAGCGCCGCAACAAACTCAAGCAGAAGGCCTTTTTTCAAAATATACACATAGTTATAACATTTACATTACATGTATAAAATATACATATAGGTACGTACTAAAATTACATTGAAGGGATGTATAGTCCCTAACTTAAACTTAAATCTAAGATCTTAGAGATGTACGTATAGTCTCCAAGGGTCCAGAAAAAAAATATTATGGAGATGGCCTCCATTGTCAAATAAATATAAATTCCATAGATGTCGACAGTCTCAAAATGTCAATAAATAATGAAATACATCATGTATAAAAGAGTTCATTAATACATGTCAATAAGAACATGATGAGGTCTCTCGCTTAAAATGTTTGACTTAGTAATATATTTAAAGCTAATGATTATTTTTAAACGTCCTTGCAAGCATGAACAGACCGGACCCCACAGACAGCACCCGTTCACGAGCGTGACGCGTATATCAGCCATCATTATGAATAAATTATATGATACGATATGAATATGAGCACAAAAGCGTATCAGAGATTAAATTCTTTAATTGATTGACAGTTCGGGTCTTGCTTTGAGATTTACCGATGGAAAAATTTTATTCACTAACATCTGTATAAAATTGCACACCTTCTAAATTAAGTCGATTCATATTTAACAACTCGCACACACACTCACACTCATTATTACTCGCGTTGACATTGCAATTCGGTGTATGTAGCTTCAATAAAAACAGAACTAGCGCCTTCATAGACAGGTCTGCTGAATTCCTAGGCAAGCTTTATTTGAAGTATTCAATCGGCACTTGACTATTGCCCACGTGGGAGGTCTACTACTACTACTACAGCCTATTTGCGTCCCACTGCTGGGCACAGGCCTCCTCTCATCACGAGAGGGTGTGGGCTATAGCCCCGACGCGGGCCCAGTGCGGATTAGGGGCGTGGGGGGATCACAGTGAAAAAACTCTTGGGATCCTGCACTATGGCGTGTGTGATGATGAAAATTTTTACATTGGTATAAAAAACATTTGAACGAAATTTTCCTAAAGCCCAAAATAATGAAAACGGAAGTTTCATCGCGACCTATCGAATTTCTAACTGGCGTCACTCAATAGAAGTTAGCTTAAGTGTCTGCCGCGAGGTTAGGGCAGTTTTCACCATAACAAGTCCCTGAAGTCCCTTAACAAAAATAGAGAACATGCAAAGAAAAAAAAAACAGTATTGTCGAAACTTAAACATAAATTGTATTATTTCAAAATACTTTTTTTTTCAATGATGAACTATTATAAGTAATATTTTTTATGAATCATCGTCATCATCATTTCAGCCGGAAGACGTCCACTACTAGACATAGGCCTCCCCCAAGGCGCACCACTCAGACCGGTCCTATGGCACTCGCCTCCACCGCGTTCCCGCGACCTTTACAAGGTCGCCACTCCATTTGGTTGATGCATCTTGCAACAAGATGCATTGTTTATCTTAAAAATGCTTTTTTTTTTTAAATGACTTGACGCCTCATGAAAATAATGCAATAATGCGTCTCGCTTAGACGTTGCGGAGTATACGAGTACTACTACTTCTTTTGTAAGGAAAGGAGCGCTAATGTCTATTGAAAAGTGAAGTTCCATAGCATAAATTGTTGCGCTCCTTGACAAATATGAAAAATGCACCTTTGAAAGGTCCATATTTGGTCCATAAATTTCCAAGCACTACGAATGAATTTTGGAATGGTTCATGGATATAACAGAATATGCTCCTTTTTCACTCGCTACTTCCACGGATTAGAATAACGAGGTGCCGCAGTTCTAGTACAATAATATCGAAATTTATTCAAAGTGCATATTCCCTATTCCCCGAAGCACCCAAACAACAATTATGTGGCGTTTTTCTCCTTGTCGCTGTAATAGTGAATTTTGGAGCCCACGGGCGGTAATTTATGTAGATTGGCCGTGAAGAGGCCGCGGGCCGCAAAACTCATTGCAAAAACGAGATTAGTCATTTTAAAACTCTTAATTGCAATTTTAGTGGGACTAAAAGCTAATAGTGTTTGTGAAGAGCTGTTTTGAGGGGAACTTTACTGTGGTAGCTTGACCTACCGCCTCTCATGCAGGGCTTCGAATCCACCTCGCGTTTACATTCCTAAATTGTAAAATAAACACTCTGTGAAATTAAATTTGAATTAACGACTTGAGTTTTTTGTGATCGAAAACATCGTGAGGAAATCTTAACGCATTGGAGAAGGAATTCAAGGATGTGTGCGAAGTTCCCAACCCGCACAGAGCCCGCTCGTGGCGGGCTCGCGGGATGCCCAAATTTTCAACTCGTATGCTGTTTTCTTAACACTTAATTATTATTAAGAGCACTGAAAAAACGTCTTTAAATACGAAATTAAAGTAAATGAGAAATCATGAGGGTTTGCCGCGAAAGGAGGACAAACGGGACAATTCTTGGAGACTAATAATATTTGGAGAATTTCGTTAGGTATTAGGTATGAAAATTACATTCTAGGATTTTTTACGCCATCGTTCGTGAAACTTTTGAAGGACCAACACCAACGCGTCATTGTCTAAGTAAAGTGCAAAGTTACATTACTTTTGATTTCATTGTGTTTTCGTGTGGTCTTTATTATACCTTCAACATTTTACTTATATTTAAGACGAGGCGGATGTTGAGAATCCCCTGGACCGCCAAGCGCACAAATGTGTCAATACTCTCACAATTGAATATAAAAGAGCGTCTTTCGACAATATGTTACCAGCGAGTGCTCAGCTACTTATGAGACGCGGAGACAACAGCCTCGAAAAGCTAATCGTCGTTGGTAACACAGAGGGGAAAATGATCCAGAGGCCGCTCACCAACCAGATGGTCCGACCAACTCAAGAATCCGGACACACCAGCATTTTACACTGTCGCTAGCATAGCGACTGACAGGAGCCGATGGAGACACTTCATCCGTTCCAGACTATAATCCCACCATGACCACGATCTTCAGACATGAAGGACCGACCAGAGAGAGAGAAGACGAAGAAGCGAGGGAGGTATGCTCGGATAGAAGCAGATGGTGTTCTGTGGTATCTGCCTGCCCCGACGGGAAACAGGCGTGAGTTTATGTACGAATGTAAAATTAAGAAATGTTCATTAATCAATTTGTATATATTTAGTTACGACACCGTCAGTTTTTTTGTCTTCAATTTGCCAGAGGAATTCGAATTTGAGTTACACTTGGGCAGTTCCAATTTTATCCCTTTAAAAACCTATGCTTAATTATTTTAACATATTTTTAACGATGTAAATAGTCCTAAAACATCGTCCACAAACCGTTTTCCTATCTTATCTCTGTATTTTGCTTCGCACAAATTACCATAAATGTTTCCTGACTTGAAATTAATGTCGAGTTAAAATAACAAAATGAAAGAGACTTAAGATGTATGCAAATTGGATAATTTTAAACGTCTTTGCCTCTTAAATAAGCCAACTGCTGATGCCTAACTGAATATAAAGCATTAAAAATGTAACCAACCATATTATATTATGGTTAAGTAGTAGAGAATGACTTATATGGAATTCAGTTCGCCATTTGTACCATAATTTTTATTTGCAATACAGATTCAGAAAAGAAAAAAAAAATAGGTTATGTACCTACAGGCAGTACGACAACAACTATGAGTATAAAATTAATGAAATGATGAATTCTCTTCTACTCTTATTAAACATTTTCTTTTTGTGAGTGAGAATAATTAATTTAGTTATGCGAGAAATTCAATTTGAATTTACCACTGAGCTTTTCGGTGAAGGAAAACATTGTGAAGAAACCTGCTTTGGAAGTAAAGATGTCTGTCACGTCCCCAATCCGCAATGGGCCCGCGTGGGGACTAATAATCAGCAATCAGAAATCAGAAATATTTATTAATATTTTTATAGACAAACCCTCTAGTGATAAGAGGAGGCCTCTGCCCAGCAGTGGGTCACAAATAGGCTGTAGTAGTAGGTATGGAGATGGAGGCAGTTCATCCGTTCCAGACATGTATCCCAACCATGACAACGATCATCGAACATGAAAGCCCGACCAAAGACTGAGAAAGAAAGACGTAAAATTGTATGTACGAGTAGGTAGGTACGAGAAATCCGTCAGCTATTAGTTTCACTCCAGACACATAGAATGGGGTTTCAAAAAATGTTATCATCGTTTCATCGATATTGTTCGGTCCAACTTGTTAGAGGCTCTTTATCAACGAAGCATCGTGTCGTACGTACTTCAACGATTATTATTATTATGAGCCTGTAGTGTCCCACGGTTGGGCAAAGGCCTCCCTCTCATTTTTCCACGCTTTTCTGTCTCTTGCGACATCCGGCCAATCATTGCGGAAGGCGTCTAGTTCGTCCCGCCATCTCCGTCGGGGTCTACCGCGACGCCGAACTCTATTTTGGGGGTACCTATTAGTTGATATAGTGGCCCATGAATCGTCCGGCATGCGGCAGACGTGACCAGCCCAGTCCCACTTCAGCTTAGCGGCTGTCAGGGCTACATATCGGCGACTAGGGTCTTGGAGCGTAAGATGGTATTTCTGACTTCAACGATAGGAAAATTAAAACTACAGACATAATAACCACCAAAATGTCTAAATATCATTTCCCACGATGTCCAAACACATTCCCATTAAGTTAATACATCAAGTACTCCTTCTCGTTTCCACCATTATCCCTCCCTATCACCCATCAGTTAGGTAGGTACTACATTATTTATTCTGTAAAAAGCCCGTCTCCGCGTAACGACCCTGATCGTGTTACTGATGGCATGGATTTCATCCAAACCAAAAGATCATAAGTCTCTTAGACGTTGTCCGACAGTATGTCATTTTTCTTCAGAGTGAGTCACCGCTGTTGACGAATTAGACAGAAGCAAAATGACATAAGTCCTGTGAAAATTGTAGGAGATTGTGACGTTTTGTTTCTATATAGACGGACTGTTGACTCAATCGACCTTGGCTAATGGTAGCGAATCAAAACGCTTTATTAGTCGTCTCTGCTTTAATGTACGCAAGTTTGATGGTTTGTTGGAACTGTCTGACATAAAAACATATAATATTATATAAAAATTTACAAACAAGTGCCATCATATGCATGATTTTTTTAGGAATAATGTGACAATAGCTGTCTTACATTGCTGGCAGATGGAGTGACGACCTTGTAAAGGTCGCGGGAACGCGGTGGATGCGAGTGGCACAGGACCGGTCTGAGTGGCGCGCCTTGGGGGAGGCCTATGTCCAGCAGTGGACGTCTATCGGCTGAAATGATGATGATGATGATGATGATTGCTGGCAGGACTAATGGCCGATGGGGCCAAAAACTGCGCCTTGGGGGAGCCATAGGGACTTTCGGCTAAAACCTATTAAGAAAAACCGGCCAAGTGCGTGTCGGGCCACGCGCAATGTATAGGGTTCCGAAGTTGACTGCGGTATGACGTGCCCGCCCGACGGCGCCCCTGCCGCTCAGTAGTATGTATAATGGAATTTTACTTTTCCGTACCTACGCATTTTTGCTTGCTTGCAGTTGGGCGACTATGACCCGGAAACTTGTATAGCCTTCTTAGCTGTGATAGTTTTCCTTTCAACTACGTTATATATGCCACCGCCATGATTTTTTTCAGCTATCTGAAAACCACCATTTAGCTGGCAGGGGGGGGGGGGGGGGGCACTTGACTCTACCAAAAAACAGCACTTTAAAGCTTAATATTTCACAAACGCATTGTGTAACACCCCACCCCTCACTAACCTAACAACTCACTCCTAACTAACGGATTATAACTCTGTAAACGGCTCTTGGTCTTTATTAACCTAAATTCTTATATATTCAATTTATTTTGGCCAAATAATTCGTGATTGCAATCGTCTAGTAGTTTATAGAACCTTATGTTATGAACCGTAAATAACTCAAGGACTTTTAACGAGAATAGGAATGGTATTTTATGGATTAACGAATGATCTATTATTAAAGTTATTAAGCAAGAGATGATTATTGTTTAATTTATTTAAAAGATATTAGAATTTAAATAATTATCAGATTTCCCTACCTAATTCCCCTACCAGGAGGTCGGATACAACATTGATTCATTTGGATATAGGCATCAATACTTGTAACTAGATTTCTAGAGTTTCATAAGCTTTCTTGTCAAACAACATTATAATCACATCTCCAAATTAATCCTTGTTTTGGATGGGGTCTGACCAGCTAAGTTCTTTATTTAAAAGCCATTCTGAGCTCATATAAAATAATTAGTTAAAGACAAAAATTGGTCAGCAGATATATTTGTTCTCAGTTCTAGCTTCAAGTTTTCTAACTGAAGTAAGTAGACACTTTTGTCTTTCTATAAGAATAGATTTTCCACTTAGTTCTGATACATTATGACTGAGGTTATTAGCATAAAATAACAAATGATTAGTCAGTGACTCTGTCGATCAATATGTCTGATTTCGAGCGACCAAGACAGGGATTGAGAAGGTACATATGACCCAGTATGACTCAATCAATTGATAAAAATATACTTGAAGATTCGTGTACTTATTTTGCGTACAAACAAATCATAATAAACCAAAACTTTGATTACTATTTAAAATTATTGATCCTCAGTTAAAATTCTTTCCACTAGATGAGAAGCTGCATAAGGTAAACTACCTTTTATGCTTTGAAGATTAGGTTAATGGAGATTTGTAGTAGTTAATGAAGATTCCGTATCCTACACATAGTTCCCTGATACCCTAGGCTAATGTTTGCAAAGCTAGAGGCCACGCCGCGCCTCACATTTACTTTTAAACGTGTGATGTGTGATGTAACTTAACTCAGTGCAATGTTAAGTTTCTAAGCTGATATAAGGCTATTCGGTGCGAGGTTCGGGTTACCTCTAAAGAACCTGACACTATCACCCGGTGTTGTGCCGCTGAAATGGCGTTAGGCCCCCACAGCAACCGAGAGGGTTGGGAGAGAAGAGGGGCCACAGGATTCCCTACTTATGTTGTGCGAATAAATAAATATATAGATAAAGAGGGACCACGGCAAGCAAGTACAGTTGAGAGAATCACTGTCTAGACCCCACATACTGTCCAGTACTCCACCGTGTGTGGAAGATCTCATGAGTTGCGATTCATAATAACCCATGGTTATCATTCATAGCAATCATGCCCCAAAAGAGCCACATCTTGGGGAACTCAAACGGATGAGTTTTAGGAGGAACTTCGTTGTCACAGTCAGTTTCCATTCCAACTAAAGGCCCCGGACTACGCCAGCCCTAATGCAAAACAACAACAAAAGGCAAAATCCATTTTGTTATGACATTTACATTTACTATGGTTCGCATGTTCCAACTGAACTGAATGCTAAACCCTTGCACCATCAATCCATCTGAAACAATCACATTAATACACAGAAATACAATAAAATATAAGAAAATACTGCACTCTAAAACGATACAAGGGAGATGCTTCCCATACGAAGACCAAGTAAAAACTAACACCTGTCAATCAAAATCCACCGCTATTTATACTAAATTCCGTTCGCCACGTTCGCCTCGTTCGCTTCGTTCGCCTTGTTAAATTACGCCGAAATGGCTGAACAGATTTTAATGAAACTTGGTATATATATACCTCCGAACCCTGGGTGAAACATAGACTATAGCTCATCCTTGGAAAATGTAGAGAATCTGCGTAATCAAGAGAAACCGTTCCGTTCGCTGCGTTCGCTTCATTCGCCGCATTCGCTCCGTTCGCCACGTTCGCCTCGTTCGCCGCGTTCGCTCCGTTCGCTTCGTTCGCCTTGTTAAATTACGCCGAAATGGCTGTACAGATTTTAATGAAACTTGGTATAAATATACCTTGGAACCCCGAGAGTAACATAGACTATAGCTCATCCTTGGAAAATGTAAAGTATCCGCGTATTTGAGAGAAACCGTTCCGTTCGCTGCGTTCGCTTCGTTCGCCGCGTTCGCTCCGTTCGCCACGTTCGCCTTGTTAAATTACGCCGAAATGGCTGAACAGATTTTAATGAAACTTGGTATAAATATACCTTCAAACTCTAGGAGAAACATAGTCTATAATTCATCCTTGGAAAATGTAAGGCATCCGCGTAATCGAGAGAAACCGTTCCGTTCGCTGCGTTCGCTTCGTTCGCCGCGTTCGCTCCGTTCGCCGCGTTCGCCTCGTTAATTTACGCCAAAATGGCTGAACAGATTTTAATGAAACTTGGTATAAATATACCTGAGAACTCTGAGAGTAACATAGACTATTTTCCATCCTTGGAAAATGCAAGATTTCCGCGCAATCAAGTCTTCCAAACTCCACATAAGCAATACCTATCAATAAGTCTTAGTATCCCAGTAGTTCGTCCTTCCACCTCTCATGCAGAAGATCATAGACTCTTTTCCGGTCTGCTCCTCAAGTATCACTTATGTGCAAAATTCAACTTCATGAGGCCAACAGAAGGGCCATCTCGCTCTTCGATGAAAGTAAACACCATAAAGAAACCCGCACGCATCCGAAAGGCAATTCAAAACGCGCGCGAAGTCTCGAATCACTCTGAGTCTGCTGTGGAGGAGGTGGAAGTCTCGACTCAAGTTAACTAAACTACAAATCCATATTAATATTATAAATGCGAAAGTAACTCTGTCTGTCGATCAATCCGTCTGTCTTTCTGACTGTCTGTTACCTCTTCACGCCCCAACCGCTGAAACAATTTGGACGAAACTTGAAACGGAAACAGTTGAAGTCCCAAGAAAAAACACAGGGTACTTTTCATCCCGGAAAAACGCATAGCTCCCGCGGAAGCGCGACAACCGACTTCCTCGCAGGCGATGTTGCGGGGAGAAGCTAGTATTCAAATAATAATAAGAAGACTTTATCTATTCCTTAAGAAATCTAAAATATTTGTGATGTAACATACAGCTTAAAGCAGTCTGTTCTGTTACAATTGTTTAATCAAAAAATGTTTTAACACCCACAATGTTTTTCCAAGACCTACCCCACATCAAGGGGTACGCAAAAAAAAAATACATCCCCACTTTATGAATAGGGGAGGTACCCTAATAAAAAATATATTTGAAAATGTTATTGGACCACTTTGTCGGCGTAACTAATATATATATATTCATGCCAAATTACAGCTTTCTTATGTCCTTATGTCCATTAGCCACAGCGACCATCTTACCATCAGGTGGTCTGTGTGTTCGATTTCTTACCAATTCGATAAAAATACGCTACTGTACGTTTTACGACCCACCCACACTTAATTTCCTAATACTCTCGTTCATTTTCTTGTTTGATTGCCTTCAACATGTCCTATAAAACCTCGTTACGCCCAAACAGCTATCCAATAACCCGTGCACAGCTGTGGCTTACCCGGCTTGATCCGGTAGAACTTTAAGCAGACGTCATTATATTGAAGTAACATGATGGAATATTATCAAATTTCCAATCGCTAAGGAAATTTGGTTTCAGATGCTTTTAAAACTCCTCCGCGTCTTTTTAAAAGGGTCACTGTTAGGGAATTGACAGAAGCTACTCGACAATTTTTTTTTTGGTAATCTGTCAGCCACCACAACAGCGTATATACGTTCCGCTGCTGGACACAAGCCGCCTCTCATTACGAGAGCGTTCGGGCTATATTATAGTCCCCACGCGGCGGGCCTAGTGTGGATTCAGGATTGGGGACTTCACACATCCTTGAATTACTTCTCAATCCATCAGCAATCTTTATTATTTACATCAAAAAGTAAGTAACAATTACCAACACAATCCCTGCACACTAGGTACGTGTAAAGAACGAGAAAACAAAAAGCAATAGAAAAGAAGAAATCGGTTTTTTTTTCATATCAGATATTTTGAAAGAGAAAATTATGTATTGTGATATGACCTTTCAAAACCGACGGTTAGGAATTTATACATTTTTGATATTTCATCATGAGGCTTACTTTGATTGAAAGTACACGTTTTCAGAGTAACAAAAACAATTTTTGCTAAACAGACACTTTATACTTGTATCTTTTCTATATCCAATTTACTCTTATTTATGTCAAAACGTTTCGACAAATTGTGTGTCAGAGTACTACCATTTACCATTCAGATTTACGTAGATATCTGGCTTCCGAAAAATCCGATGATTACAAATACAGCTTTCCATTGAAGGAAGTTAATTTTATTTCTAAAGGAAGATATTGAACGAAATCGAACGAAATTGTTGCAATTTCATTTGGACGTATTCAAAGTTTCCTTTCAGCCGCCAATATCTAATAGGCTTTGAAGGAATCGACCTGATACTGGATTGGATTTAAAATTCCATCGACGCTCGCTTCAGAAATAAGAAATCGGAATACGCTGGACAAACGGGATTCCACTGATTCAGAATAAACTAAAAGTTATTAGCTCTCGTTGGACAAATGAGAAATGCAGGATTTTATTTAACGGCCAATAATAATACCATGTGCTTTCATTAACATGTTTAATGCTGTATTTTAATCATGTTGCGTTAACAACACACATGGAAATTGTTTGCTGGTTAAATTAAACATTTTGTTAGTTATTAAATTTTCGTATCATGTTACAGAAAAAAGGAAATTGATTGAATTGGAAATGATTTTCGTTACTAAAATTAAATAATAAGTCTGTAGCAGTCAAGTGACCGTTTCCAACTCGAGAACTACTGGTCGAATGAATACAAGATTGGTATCGGTATAGATTATATTATAATACGCGTCAGCATGGGCTACTTATTATTCCGGAAAATTGCATAGGTAGTTCCCGCAGGAAAATTAAAATGAAAATATTTATTCAGCAAATAGGCCACATCTGGGCACTTTTACACGTCACTTTTAAATGAATTTAACAGAAATGAATTTATTATACCAGCAAAGATCTAATCAAATTCAATGAGGACGAAATCGCAGCCAGAAGCTTGTCGTTAATAGTTGTGCTTATTGTAAAACAACGCAGAATTGTATTCACTAATCCGTAGCCCGATACTAAAAATGTAGTGTACATCCAGCGAATCGAGAGAACCACAATATGAGTCAAGAATTTCCAAGCACAAGAATTAACTATTTTTATAGAGTCGGTTGAGCCAGAATTCACTCCGCAATAAACGTACTGTCCATAATAAGTTTATGATGAGTTTTGAAGTAAGTACTGTGGAGACTGGCCGAGTATAATCGGTGAGTTGACACATTTTCTTTCAAAAATAGGTAATTTTAAGCGTAGAATTAATTTGTTTAATATACTTGGTCTTTTTCTATCCTTTGTAATGAAAACATCTCTGAAAATATAATATGAATTCAACATTTAATCTATTATTTCATAGTTAGGGAAGTGTTAAGGGCAGTAATAGGGCCAGTCTTCAAGATTTAGAGATTTTAATTAGCTAGACATCGACTTCGTGTCTTCGGGTTCCACCGCTGATCTCCGTGCCTGCAGCATCTGCCTGAGCTAACACCAACCCCCCTCTACAGTACCTAACTGCGAAAAGTAAGTAGTATCCTTTGACTCTGAAATTAAACTTGAAATCATGAAAGATTTTTGTATTTACAACCATGGAATCGCGTATAGCTCAAACTCTCCTCGTCTTAATCCCGTTTTTTAGGGTTCCGAAGTCCACAAGGAACCCTTATAGTTTCGCCATGTCCGTCCGTCTGTCCGCACTATTGCTCGGAGATGCTTAGGTCTAGAGAGCTGTAATTTGGCATGAATATGCATATTAGTTACGCTGACAAAGTGGTACAATAAAATTTTGAAATATATTTTTTTATAGGGTACCTCCCCTACTCGTAAAGTGGGGATGTAATTTTTTTTTCTTGCGTACCCCATGGTGCGGCATATCGTTGAATAGGTCTTAAAAAAATATTGTGGGTTTGTTAAAACCATTTTTTGATTAAGTGATGCGTTTGTGAAATATTAAGTTTTAAAGTGCTATTTTTTGCTAGAGTCACGTGTCCCCCCCCCCTGCCAGCTAAATGGTGGTATTTGGATGGCTGAAAAAAATCACGGTTGTGGCATATATAACGTAGTTGAAAGGAAAACTATCACAGCTAAGTAGGGTGTACAAACTTACGAGTAATAGTCGACCAACTTATAATGATGATTTTTCTCGAGCGGCAGGGGCGTCGGGCGGGCACGTCATACCACAGGCTAGCTAGATGCTACTAAGTCTTAGAAAGGTACTGTGGGCATCCTCAACTTCGGAACCCTATAATTTGCGCGTGGCCCGACACGCACTTGGCCGGTTTTTTTTCGTTCCCGTAGAAATTTCGAGAAATCCTTTCTTCCCCGACTCTCCCATAGGAGCCTGTATGCCACAGCTTTTGTTACCAGTAGTTTCGGCTGTGCGATGTCTATTAGTCAGGCATTCAGGCAGTAACGGATGAGTTTTATAAGTACACTAGCTTCTGCCCGCGACTTCGCCCGCGTGGAATTCGTTTCGTTTATCGCGCTCCCGCAGGAACTATGCGTTTTTCCGGGATAAAATGTCCTTTCCCGAGACCCCAACTATCTCCATGCCAAATTTCACATCAATCGGTCCAGCGGTTGACGCGTGAAGTGGTAACACACAGACAGACAGAAAAAAAATGTAAATGAAAAATGAAAACCGCCTTCAAACTCCGACTTGACTGCGAAGTCGGTGTCAAAGTGAACCGACCCAAATTTTAGTTGATATTGTTTTATAATTCTCCACCGTTGCACCCAGAACATGCAAGAGTGTCCCGATGTGACCAATCTCAACAATTAGGTTTGACTTTATCTTCGTAAGAATCTGCCAAAATGTATTAAATAGTTGTTTTGTGTACTTTTAGGTGTAAACATTAAATCTCAAGTTTCGTTTGTTAGCTTAAAACTCGTAGTGAAGTATTAGCTTACTTCTCCAGGAGACGTCAAGCCCGACAGGTGACTTGTTATTTGGAGTTACGAGGGAGCTTTAAGCATTTTATAGTGGAGCTTATTCCCTGGACAGCTGCGAGCTTCGGGCGATCGGCCGGAAGTTTTTACTAGAGTTTTCCCTTTGTTTATATTTAAAATAATGAAAGTTTTCTTCGGAACAGCTTTTTCATTGCGACCATGTGGCTCTTTAAAGACCGTAAGTTTGGAAACTTGGACTATTAAGGAACTTGCTGATGTTTTTAGTCAGAGCATTACAGTAAAACTAATTCTGGATAGTAGATGCCAGTAAAACCTCCCTTCTGTGAGATCTCTAAGTAATTTTATTACTGCTTTAAAAAAAATATAAACGTAAATCTACACGTACTTTGATGGTTTTGACTGATAAGAAAAACATCGCTACAGTCATATACATAACATCGTATTATATTTTCACAATGGGTTCACTATGCAGAAAGCCTGTGCCCAGGGTGGAACCACGGTGGAACGTAATAAGAGCTACCGAGATGGATGGATCTTTGGTACTTTTAAAGCAAAAATCATCAAGCAATTTTAGTTTAAACGTTACAATACCTTTTGTTATGCTTTGAAATGCCACCTGACATACCAACCAACGCCATCGAGACACGCTACGTGAAATATAAATAGCCTGTTTAATCTGCGCCTCCACACGCTCCCGGCACCAAACTAGTCTATATCCTGTGGCCCCCGCTCAATTTCCGTCGATACGGTGCGCGCTGGTGTTACTACGCTGTTTTGGAAACGTACAAGGTTTTAGGTGAATCGGTTGGTAGGCAAAACTAAAAGTCAGATAACTTCTACAAAACTTGACTGACTTTGAAGTCAGACACTGCTATTGAAATCAAATAAGTCAGGGCGACTTTAAAATTACAACCGCATTTGAATTTGTTAGTATGAATAAAATAAAATAAAGCGCAAATGATGTACGTACCTTACTACAACAGCCTATTTACGGCCCACTGCTGGGCACAGGCGTCCTCTCATCACGAGAGGGTTGGGCTATAGTTCCCACACGGGATGAAAAGTGCCTAACAGAATATGTCAAAATATATAGAGCAAACTGACATTAGAAAATACGTTCCAATATGTGCTCGAGCTGTTCGGACACCCGTTTTGACGGAGCCATTTTTCTGTGGCTGATTGTGAATCCTTACTTATTAGATCAATGGAAAGTAAACATATTTATCTGTTTCCAATTAGTTGATTTCACTTGATGATTGAGCATCAACATCAGAATCGAAAGGGCAATCAAAAATGTCCAACTGGGGATTTATTGAAGTCTCAATATCGGGTTAAATTATGCGCTGGAGTCGTCCTAATGGCTCGTTAGAGCCACTTATCATAATCGGAGGCTGGGGCTGGAGTCTCGGCCACAGCTGGTTGGGAACGGCTGGGATACTCTTGTGCAAGATTGCATCTTTTTATACATATTTATGGTTTGATAAGATAAGATAAGATAAACTTTATTGTCATATCATAACTGTGTACATTTCTCTATATCTCTATATTTTGATACCTTTTTGTTTTACGGAGATTGTCAGTGTCTGCGTGTTAAAGATTACTAAAGTCACCGTATGAACCAGTGCCTTTTATTTAGCAGACCCAATTAATACTTCTCAAACCCCGAACATGTAGAACAGGTGCTAGGTAGTAAGTTTACTAGAAAGTTACCAGGTATTTATTATAGTAGATACAATTAATTCAATATACATTTTAAACTTATAAATAAAAATGAACTTGGTATACATAGATAAACATAGTATTAACAAAAAAAAAACTATAAAAAATTAAGTAAGGTACTTGATTTTCTTATTCTACTTATTTAAGCAAGTACCTGGGCGACCGAACTTCATTCGGGTAAAAAAAAACTAGAGCCGATTTTTCTCAGATACGATACCTAGCTAGATTTGTCACCCCTGAAAACACCTATATTTCCAATTTTCATCAAAATCATTAGAGGCGTTTCTGCGATCGCTTGTTTAAAATAAATAAACAGAGAAATATACAAGTTTAGCGCGTTTAAAGTTTAAATAAATAACACAGTTAATAATACAGAGAATTGGCATAATATATTATACATGTAAACTCAAACAGACTCCGAATATATGAAAAAAAATACAACAGGTTGCACTCCGGGAAGTGAAGTGAAAACTTGAATATGAACGTTGTAGAAAGAGAGGGGGATACTTCCTCCCCTACGCCGCGCCGGCGGTCTACTGGCTTCAATGACATTGTAACAGTTCTGTTTTTCGACCACCGGTGTCCGTCTTACGGTCACGTGATCTGTCGCGAGTTCAACATTTTTTTTCCCATCACAAAAAGTGCACAGCGCCGCTAAAGAAGTTTTCACTTCAAAAAACGTTGGCCGACACCAGCGCCACTGGCGCCCCTGGCGGATAGTGACCCTCATTAGCTGATTCCCCGTCGCGTGGTGTCTGTCCCGCGCGATGCGGCGCCCGCGCCGGCGCCGCGTGCCCGGAATATCTCCCGCACGTTGTGCCGGCCGGCACGTGTCGGACGACTGGGCGGACAGAGCTTTAGGCAAGTTACAGGTAAGTAGACCTGGACATCTATAGACAAGGGGAAAAGAGGACATGGTTTTTTTCCTATTGCTAAATAATAATGGGCAATCAGGCAGTCGAGCCTTTAGTTAGATGGAATGTGTCACTGCTTTTGAGTATTTTTTCAACCGCCGAAAAAACGGAGGAGATTCTCAATTCTACGCGTATATTTGTTTTTTTTTGTCATGTATACTACTACTGCAGCCTATTTGCGTCCCACTGCTGGGCACAGGCCTCCTCTCATCACGAGAGGGCTTGGGCTATAGTCCCCACGCGGGCCCAGAGCGGATTGGGGACTTCACACACATCTTTGAATTATTTCGCAGATGCGTGCAGGTTTCCTCACGATGTTTTCCTTCACCGAAAAGCTCTGTGGTAAATTAAAATTGAATTTCGCACATTAAGTAAACTTAGAGGGTGCGAGCCGGAATCGAACCCCCGATCCTCTGCATGAGAGGCGGTAGGTCGAACCACTAGGCCACCGGCCACCATATGTATGACCACGCATAATTTCGTCAATTTTGTTAAGCGATTTTGATGATTCTTTTTTCATTCGAAAGGTGGTACTTCCAAAGTGGTCCCATTTTAATTTGGTTCAATTTTGATGATGGGATCCATGAAAAAATGAGGGAATTCCTCAAGACTTGTTAGCACGTGTATGATATTGGCATCAGTTTCAAAGACGGGTTTTTCCGGGATTAAAAGTACCTAGCCTATGGCCTTTCCCGGGCCTCCGACTACATACCAAAATTTCATCTAAGTCGGTTCAGCGCAGCGGTTGAAGTATGACGATTTAACAAACATACAGGCAAACAGACAGAGTAACCGTCGCATTTATAGATAAGTAATATTAAGTGTAGACTAGCTTGTGCCCGCGACTTTGCCCACGTGGAATCCCACTATCGCGTTCCCGTGGGAACTGTGCGTATGGAAATTATGGATAGATATCAATGTTACCATTTTTAACGAAGCTCACTCCATCTAAGACGGCATATCGAATACGAGGAGAACTTCAGACCAGCCAATACCCATATGGCAGTACAAAGTTCGCAATCATTTAATGTAAGGCCATAAAAGACTAAGTACTACATCGACTACCCTTTTAATAACCTCTCAAATAGAGCCTTTAAGCATATTGCGCCATTTCAATACACATCGTACAAGTAACGTCGATCGAGGCCAAATGTAATTGTGCAAATGGCCCATTTTATGACCTGGAATGTATCGTTGATAAAGTTGTAATTTAAAAGGAATTCTCCGACTTTGCCTGTTTCGTAACATTATTTCAATACTTGCTGCCGTGAAGTTTGGAATTGTGGGAGATTAAAAATTCAAATGGTGAAGGTTTTTTTCTGAAGTTTCTGACAAAATAGAGCACTATTTTTGTTTAATGCAGACTTCAAGACTGCCAGAAGTTTTATGATGAGCAATAAGCAATAAGTATATAACATGGATAAAGAGGCAGAACGCTGAGCTGTCATTAGAATCACGGAGAAATAAAAAAACCTACTTATAGCGAAAACGTAACTTACGAGTAGTTGACGGAAGTTTTGATCGTATAAAAGTCAAAATTCTATCGATACAAAAAAGTTGCCAGAATGTGTATACATTCATTTAAACCTGTGTGTCGTATCAAAAACACATACATGATGAATACATTTCATCCATAAATAAATAAACATAAAAATATGTATTTTATTTATGAGAGCTACAAATAAATATCAAGAGCAAAATTAAAAAATTAAATACGAAAAGACAAACAGAAACCCGAAATGTTTCATTGTCGATATCCCAATTGCCTCGCATCAGAAATAAAGCATAAATCATGTATAATTTACGTGTGCGGTGTTTACGATGGGCTCTAAACGGCACTTATTTGTTTTACGACGAAATAACGCACACAAACGTATCGATACCGATAAAGGTAAAAGACATGAACAGGGATGGGAAATGTCTGAAAGATTTTTTCCGTGCAGGAACGAAGAAAGTACTTATAAGTTTAGACAAACATAATCTCTCAAGATTAGAACTCACGGCTAGGTGGTAGGCTCCCGTGTTCGCCTGGATGGTTACCAGCTCCAGTGTTAAGTAGGATATAGGCCTCGGAAACATTTACTACTACTACTACTACAGCTATTTGCGTCCCACTGCTGGGCACAGGCCTCCTCATGAGAGGGTTTGGGCTATAGTCCCCACGCGGGCCCAGTGCGGATTGGGGACTTCACACACATCTTTGAATTACTTCGCAGATTCGTGCAGGTTTCCTCGCGATGTTTTCCTTCACCGAAAAGCTCAGTGGTTAATTCAAATTGAAACGGAAACATTTAAATTAAACTAATAGGAAAGAAAAAATAATATTTGAATTAGAGAAGGCTTGTGATCCCTGTAGGATATATAGGCCTCACTCAAGGCTCATCACTCTAACCGGCCCTGTGCCACTTGTTTCCACCGTCTCCCACGACATTTACGAGGTCGTCGCTCCATCTTGTTGGAGACCTACCGACATGTTGTCTCCGGTTCCCGGACGCCATTCGAGAACTTTCCGGCCCCATCGGCCATCACTCCTGCGAGCAATGTGCCCCGCCCACTTTCACTTAAGGTTCACAATTCTTCGGGCTATGTCGGTGACCCTAGTTCTACGGCGGATATCCCCAGATCCTATAACGCAAAGAAACCCCGAGCATAGCCCTCTCATATTGTCCTTTGTGTGATTTTGAGACAATAATAAAATTTAATACTTTACAGAAACTGGTAATAAACTGATGAAATTAGTGAAAGTATATATTAAGAATATTACAAGACCATCACTACAGTAGGTATGTTACTGCCTGTCGTCCGCACTGACGTTTCGTGGCTCTGCCGAGGACGTTCTTGAGTTGAACTTTTTTAAAGGAAAATATGAAGGTGCTTTTAATATCAAGCTAATATTGGAAGTTTATGGTTCGACGCCGGGAAATTGACTTAGTTACAAGTACATTTTGCGTTATTACCTGCTTCCATTTTGGAGTATTGAGCGATAAATTTTATCGTTACGTAAGTAGCTGTTTGTTACTCTTTTTATTTTATGAGTTCTAATAATAATATTAATGTGTATCTGAGAAGGTATTAAAATATGAACAATTTACAAGTGCACCGTATTACCTACGGAGATCGTGATGTCGTGGAAAAGTATATAATTCAAAGTATCTTGTTTAATTTTAGTTTAAAATACACTCAAAGGCAATGAAAACGGTTCATTTTGTATAGGATTTTCCATACAAAGTGACCCGTTTTCATTGCTGTTCAGTGTAGGTAATCAATATTCTTACCAAATTTCGCCGATATCCGTTAAGCTGGTAAGGCGTAAAACCTATGATATATATCTAAGATAAGAATATTATGACGAATGTGTTCTCTCTGTAAATGACACTTACCTGGAATGGAACTTTGTACTTATTTACATTTCTATTACGTAGTTTAATATTATTGCTGCTGATACGTCAAAAACCGTAAAATTCGATGATCCAAGATTAGGACCTTATCATGAATGAGTAAGGGGCAAAAGTGTGTTATATATTGGAGAAATCGACTGTTCAGAAGATAAAGAACAGCACAATACTCAGTCACTTGACTCAGGCTGCAAAAAGGCCATGAGTTTAAATCCTCTTTGAAAAATATGGATAATTTACTCAATTTTTTTTACTCCTCCTATTCGAGCAAAATGCAATTTTGCTCCCTCTTCATTTTTACCCCGCAAACAGGGAGCAAAGTATGATTTTGCTCACTAGGGAGCAAAGTACAATTTTGTTCCCCGCTGCAACTGGTTTTCTCATAGGAGGACTGAAAAACAGAGTGTGCAACACGGTAGCAAAATTATTTAAACGTTGGGTGACAGCTTGAATCCCTCGCTAGCTCAAGATTCCACGTCAGGATCCCTCGCTCCGCTCGTGATTCTATTTTGGAATCTTTCGCGTCGCTCTGGATTCAATCCGTCACCCACGGTAAAATATGCCATTTTGCTCCCTATTCACACAATACTATTTCCACATAAATGAAACTTCTAAAAGCAGGCGTATAATAAATAGCTCTTGTTGTCTCTAAGATCTGATGCGCATCATATTTTGGACGGCGGTGGTCCTTCCAACGACGTGCCGGTTATTTTTCATACGAGGGACGGTCAATATTAGCGGTGTCGGCAATAAAGCCCCGCCAAATAGCTCGATATGGATTCGGTAGACCCAGAATTCACCCTTGAGAAAATTGCGTAAACAATGAAAATATAAGTTTGGATATAAAATAATAATACAGATAAGTTTTTAGAAATATCCCGATATTTTTTTGATGTGACGTGAAAATCACAAATGAACTATTCTTTGATCTCGAAGACATAGGTCAATCAACTACGCTATCACGTGGCTTTTCGGCCACATGTTATAGATATACATACTCATTTTATTCCATACCTATCTTCATTGATTTCGTTCATACCACAAAAATAATGCATCAGCATTATGTACTGTACTGTACATTACTGTATCAACAGCCAGTCTTAATAATGTCCTAATCGAAGAAAAATTCACGTAAATATAACTAAACGTACAAGTTACAAATTCGTAGCGAGAGACCAAACAAATACAAATAAACCACAAGTCATTTCCAAGTAATTGAATCAAACCTTGAAATCCTCTTAAATTAAACGAGTCACGATCAAAGATTAGATTTTTACCTTTCCCTTGAGTTAGGGAACTAACTTTGCTTTAGGTGCTTTTTCGACCTAGTTGCGTGATTTATTTCCGAAGCTTCGAGCTTTAGTTTGACTTCGACTGATCCCTTTGTCAACGGGAACCTCTCTTTTACGGATGAAAACCATTTTTCATTATTTCCAAAGTCGCAATGTCAATATTAAAGGCAATTGTTGCAAACTCTTCAGTTTTATACCTACGTCGTGTATTTTATTAGTTTTCAATTTTGGTATAAGTATAGGTACTCTAATCACGAGAGAGTTTGAGCTGTAGTGCCCATACTGGCCCAGCGCGGATTGGGGACTTCACTACTACTACTACTACAACAGCCTATTTACGGCCCACTGCTGGGCACAGGCCTCCTCTCATCACGAGAGGGTTGGGCTATTATAGTCCCCACGCGGGCCCAGTGCTGATTCGGGACTTCACACATATCCTTGAATTACTTCGCAGATGCGTGCTGGTTTCGTCACGATGTTTTCCTTCACCGAAAAGCTCAGTGGTAAATTCAAATTGAATTTCGCACTCGGAATTCGGAGAATTCACACATAATATTTATTCTTTGAACTCAAGGCCACCACGACTCTCACGAGAGGTTCGACCTACCGCTTCTCATGCAGATGGTCGGCGGTTCGATCCCGGCTCGCACCCCTGAGTTTACTTATGTGCGAAATTCAATTTGTCAGATTTTAGGTGAAGGAAAACATCATTAAAATGTATCCTGAAATAGGTAGATACCTAAACAAATAAACAGTTTCAAGCCCAGAGGCCTCGCCTAAGTCAAAATGAAGTCTATAGTTTTCTAAGTACGACCCTTGTCATTTTGAAGTGGTTATTGCGTCATTCAAGCTCAAAGTCATGCTACAGGTACAGAATACTAAAAACTTCGCGACCAATTGTAGGTTACTCGTAAACTAGACGGTCGGGCATCGAGCATTCCTCTCACGAAAGTTGGGAAAATCTTCTTGTTTGAGTTGCCAACTATTCTGGCCTCATCAGACCGTGGCTCAGGTATCTGTGTTTGAAAATAACTAAGGAAACGTAATTTAATAGAACTGCAATAAATTTGTAAATTGTTTGGGACTGCGCGCTTAAAAATATGGACTGTGTTACATACGTGCATGTACAGGATAAGAAAATGCAAATTACCTCAAACTTCACTGATCTGCAGGACATGTTCGTAACATAGAATAGATATTTAGTAAGTAGTGTGATTATAGTGATTATAGTTTTTTTTTCGTCGTTCCCACGCCCTCGGAATCTATCACAGATTTTACCATGAAGTGAGTTATAAAAATATATACCTAACGCATTCGTATACTACAACACAAATTCGACTACCTATTCGACACCACAAAATAAATCCAAGTTACTCGTAATTTAAATAACACCCGAAAAAGTTCCGAAATTTACCAGCCAGGGTAACGAAATTACAGCTCACAACGTTATTACTGCCGGTGGCGCAAAATGTAGCTCGATCTGCCACTTGCTTATATATCTCTATAATTTTGGGACCAGCGCCTTCGGACTGCAAAGATATAATGGTTATATCTGTGTAGCTGTTACTTTTCGAATTACCAAGCTTTATGCATAGGAATAAGGATGAAAAAGCCGGATCAAAAGTCTTCATATTCGGCCAGCAGCTATTATTCAAATGGGAAGGCGTCGGAAGAAACATGACTGCCACATACAAGTCGGGGAATAGGAATTAATATTTTTCATGTTTTTATTTAGATCTTGTGCGCGTATAGAATAGTAATAAGCGAGCATGTGTTACAATTTGTTTTATCTCTCTTTTATGGTTTTTGAATCGCAAAAATCTGCTGTGCGAATTTTTAATTTAGTTTTTACAGATAGGAACGCGATGAGGTGGTTAAGATTGTGGTCAGTTGTTGTTTCTTGGGGGGCATTAACTGTCTTCATCGGTGAACGGTTTTTCTTAAAATCTACGTAGAGGTAAATATATCAATTTATTTAAACTTTATTGCAAACTAGCTTCTGCTCGTGACTTCATCCGCGTGGAATTCGGTTATAGCGTTCCCGCGAGAATTGAGCGTTACAGATTATATTCTTAAGCATTCCTCAAGAACCATTATATCTATTGAAAAAAACTGCCTTAAAATTCGCTGCATCGTTTTAAAGATCTAAGCATACATAGGGACAGACAGACACCGCAGCGACTTTGTTTTATACCTACTATGTACTGATAAAGAAACTTAGTTTACAAAAGGCGAGCTTAATGCCTCGAGGCATTCTTTACTAGTCAACTTTTAGACAAGAGCAGAAAACGGTTAAGGACAGTGCTAAATGAAACCGAAATCATTCGGCATGATGATGGTGGTAAGTAGATTATTCTAGTTTATATAAACCAACCTACACCATCAATGTTTGTTATTCATAAAAATACACGTGATGTCAGATTGAAGGAGCATATGGGCTACAAAAATATTCCCCGTTTTTGCACGTTTTCCATGATTAAAATTCGGAATGGGAATGGACGAAAAAAAGGATTCACACGAGCATTAATTGAGCGCGGGGAAACCAATGTAAATCGCGGACAAAGCCGCAGCACGGAATTGTGTTATCCGGCCGTGTCATTTATTCCAATATATGGCGAACATTTCGGATACATTGTATTTTGAGCTCTTATTTACTTATTTGGAAACAACCGCCTCAATTCTGTACCAAAAAACCGGCCAAGTGCGTGTCGGGCCACTCGCAAAGTATAGGGTTCCGAAGTTGAGGATCCCCACGGTACCTTTCTAAGACTTATTAGCATCTAGCTAGCCTGTGGTATGACGTGCCCGCCCGACGCCCCTGCCGCTCGAGAAAAATCATGGGTTTTTTTATCATTTCATAAGTTGGTGGTATGACTCGTTAGTTTGTACTGCCTACTTAGCTGTGATAGTTTTCCTTTCAACTATACGTTATATATGCCACAACCTTGAGTTTTTTCCGCCATCCAAATACCACCATTTATTTGGCAGGGGGCGGGGACACGTGACTATAACAAAAAATAGCAATAATTAATCAAAAAATGGTTTTAACAAACCCACATTATTATTTTAAGACCTATTCAACGATACGCCGCACCATGGGGTACGCAAGAAAAAAATTACTAGTAGGGGAGATACAATAAAATTTTTAAATATATTATTTCAAATTTTTATTGTACCACTTTGTCAGCGTAACTAATATGTATATTCATGCCAAAATACAGCTTTCTAGAACTAAGCATCTCCGAGCAATAGTGCGGACAGACGGACGGACGGACGGACGGACGGAGACATGGCGAAACTATAAGGGTTCCTTGTGGACTTCGGAAATCTAAAAAGGGCGTGTCGTAATTTGTAATTTTTATGAATAAACTTTTGTAAAGTGTTTTTGATAAGATGTGTGGTATGTGGCCATTAAATAATACAGTCAGCAGCAGAAGTAGATAAGCTGTCCAGGTGTTCAAAATGACCCACACACGCCCTTAACGTCTTAAGAATAAGGTCGTGTGTAGGTCATTTTCAATCTACTTCTGCTGCTGACTGTACATGTCGTCTGATTGATTGCTTTTCTTATTTTATTCATTTAACACTATTTTACAAAGACCGACATTTCTCTCTATATACCAGGCAAGACAAACAAGAACGATCATAGATAATGCAAATACATATGTTACAGTTGTTATACAGATAAAACGTGACACTTACGCCCGGTTCCTATATCCAAACAACGCCTCGTTTTGCCTACGGACGGTTAAAATTTGACAGATTCTCTATGGAACAAATGTCAAAAATCAACCGTCCGTAGGCAAAACGAGGCGTTTCGTGGATATAGGAACCGGGCCTTAGTCTATAGACTAACTATAGTTATTAGGTAAGTACTTATTTAGTATGGGAAGCCGTGCGGTGGCCTGGTGGTTCGACCTACCGCCTCTCATGCAGAAGGTCGGGGGTTCGATTCCGGCTCGCACCTCTATGTTTACTTATGTGCGAAATTCAATTTTAATTTACCACTGAGCTTTTCGGTGAAGGAAAACATCGCGAGGAAACCTGCTCGCATCTGCGAAGTAATTCAAAGATGTGCGTTAAGTCCCCAATCCACACTGGGCCCGCGTGAGGACTATAGCCCAAACCCTCTCGTGATGAGAGGAGACCTGTGCCCAGCAGTGGGACGCAAATAGGCTGTAGCAGTAGTAGTAGTAGTAGTTAGTATAAATGTACATAGTAACACAGTTTCCTTTTTATCCGGATATATCCACGGATAGGGATACGGGACACGGGTAATATTTGTGGCTCACTACTTTGTTTCTACTACTACTCGTATAAGCCTCGCATCTATAGCATTTAGCCTGTTAATTTAAAATGATACATTTCATGGATAACTGATTAAAATTAAAAATAACTTCGCAAACTCAACCGCCATAACTCTCCTTCGGATATGACAACGCATTAAACCGCCATTAGAATTTTGAATTAACATTTAACAATTTACAAATTTCCATTATATCATCCACATAACAGCAAACAAAACTACGCTCCTGTGGCACAAATTTGCATCAAAGAGTGCAACGTCCTCCCTTTGTGGAACGATTTACGAGCCAGATTAATTCCTTTGAATTATTATGCTGCTAAATGCGCGATTTTATGCTATGTCTGTATCGGACTTACTAATATCTGAGAAACAAACGGAAAATAGAAATATTCTCACAAACAAACAGTTTAAACTAAATCACAGAATAATTACAGTAAATAAATAAAGGAAATGGATGATTCTACTGTTCTCGCAGCAAAGTAAAGCGACGACCAGTTCCATAAATAATGTACGCGTACACGGTGGGTATCGTCACTTTAAATTTGCGGCCATAGACATCAACCACGACATCCTTAAAAAACATCTTTGATCTATTGAATACTCGTCGACCCGGTGAACTTCGTATCACCACGGATATCCATACAAAGCTTTTTTTAGGTTGTTTTAGGTCCCAATTTTATTTTATTTTTAAACCTTCCCTGAATCACAGGGAAAAAAGAAAAAGAAACAAAGAAAAAAAATGAGCTATATCGGCCCAGCAGTTCTCGAGCCTTAAAACCAGTAGACTGGTATCGAATAACCCAGAACGAAAGAATCACCCAGATACCATATCTCCCGTACTCGTAGCTACTCATACTTACTACACGAAATCTTATATCTAATATTTTCTTTCCATTCGGCTTAGGAAGATAATCAAATATTTCCTTTTCATTTCCCGAGAGATTTTTTGGTGTGGAAAATAAGAAATGGGTCATGGTATCGTATGGTGAGATTTAAAATTGATTTAAGTGCTGTCAGTTAGGGAAAAAAAATGCCCTTTCCGTAATCCTAGAATTCCATGTAAAAAAAATACTTAATTAAATTGGTAAGTATGTATCTTGTTAAGGCCCTAAAGCCACGGCAGCGCACGCGCACACGCTAAACATGGTTTCATAGGATACGGACTAATTTCGTCATTTACAAACCAATTTCAATGATTCTTTTTTTAATCTAAAGGTGGTACCTCCGAATTAGTCCCATTTTAATTTGGTTCAGTTCTGAAGATGGGATCCATGAAAAAATGAGGGAACTTCTCGAAATTTGTTAGCATGTGTATGATTTTAAAGACTACAGTGAGATTTACGTCCCGTCGTACACATTTTTGGAAACTATAGCCGAAGAAAAAAAATAGAACCGACTGCAAACTCCGACAGCCTGTGAAGTCGGTGTCAACTGAATTGCCCTAAAGCTATGACTATCTTATAGTGAACTTGACACCGCCTTCACAGGCTGTCGGAAGTGCCGGAGTTTGAAGTAGGTTCTATTTTCTTATCATTTTTTTTTTACTTTTATTACTATGATAGATGTGAGCAATGAATGGTAGACTAATTGGCTTGACCTACCGCCTCTCATGCAGAGGTTCGAGGGTTCGAATCCAGCTTGCACTTTTGAGTTTACTTATGTGCGAAATTCAACTTGAATTTATCATTGAGCTTTTCGACGAAGGAAAACATCGCGTCGCATCTGCGAAATAATCCAAGAATGTGTGTGAAGTCCCCAACCCGCACTTAGCTTGCGGAACCGTAGCCCAAACCCTCTATTGAAGGGAGGAGGCCTATGCCCAGCATTGAGAATTGAGATATAAATATACTATTGTGATGGTAGCTTGGATTACAGGAATTGCAAATATTATGTTTGATGTTCTTTCTGACTGATCCATCAGTGTCCTCAATTTGATAGTTTCTGCCTCTGTCAAACTCTCGACTAGTTGGAACAAAATAAAAAAAACTTTTATTAAAGGGAGCCTTGAAAAGTCTCGTCTGTCGGAACTTAGGGAGTTTTAATTAGTTCCCCTCCGAGACTTTGTCGTTTCATACGTGCTGGAAAAACTTCTCTGTACGTTCAAATGAAATTACTTGCTCATTAAAATGTATTAAGACAGCGCGAGCGTCACAGATTTCTTTTCAATCAAAAGTTGCGTAAAGTGATTAGGATACAAGCTCGGTAATAAGTAAAATGGCTTATTTTGTTGTTTCCAAGTTAAACAATCTTTGCGACATTGGAAGCTAAATTTATATGCCGTACAAGATTGTTTGGAACGTGTTTCACGATCGTCGTGCATATTATTATCGTTGCTTGTATAAGTAGGGCCTTCCTTCTATGTTTACATTTATTCAGTTTTCATATTTAGATGGTCTGGTCATGATTTCAGGAGTTTATTTTTGACAAAATCTGAAAATTTTTACACTGTTTACATTCCAGGAACTACATTTCTTACTCGTCGCGAAACATCATCAACTCCACAAATAGGGATGATGACAACTTTTTTTTCCTTAGCCTATCAGGAAGATTATTGAAAAGTATTGGACAAGTATTTTTTCTTTTTTCACGTATGTAATTAAACTTATACGGAGATATATTGAGTTGAAATGTCGCGTGACGTAACGGTTAGGTACGATTTATACCTAACGGTGACGTAGTTAGCCCCCACTCTCCAACTTTAATGCGTTTTAACTTAGTCATTCTTTGCTAATTTGATAAAACAAAAAATACGTGTCTAATATTTTTTTATTACCTGACTGACGGACTAATTATAATTTCGATTTCTTCACCCTGTCGTCATCCCTATTCATGTGTCTTCGTATCATGAACATTTTCTAACCTATTTTTATTTGCATAAAATAATGCAGTCTTTCTTTAGGTACCTACCTAAGTTTATAATAAAATGCTGTAAATAATCATTAACTTTATCATCTTTATTTCACTAAACAGCAGAGGCAATAGGTTTTGCAACCAGGTCAATTCATGAGAGGCTTCCTTTGTGCCTGCGAAAATATCCTAAACGCCAACAACATGCCCAGCTTATTTCCTTGATATTAAAGAAATATCCTCTTTTGGGGCTTATTCCAAAGGCGTAGAGTGAAAGTAGTCACATGTTGTAGTCCGGGACTGTACACGTACGACACAACAATGAGCATGGGTCCGTTCGTTTTAAATATACAGTGAACGGGACGAAGGGCTAATGCTGAGGGCAGTCCGACCTGCTCCCAGGGGAGGGGATTCAATAACGTTATCTGCTCCTTCAGGGAGGACGGCCAGGGAAATGGCGAGTCTCTGAAACAAAATGGTATTTTTATTATGCAGCTGACAAGTCATTTTGTAACGTTTGTTTCTATCCTCCCACTCTTCTAAACTCCCATTCAACTCTCCTCAGCTATACATCCAATGATCCATCAACTACCCATAAATTTTTAGTAACCGATTTTTTTAACAAGGAGTATTTTTGTCCATAAAAAAATAATTTATTTGCCACACTTGGTTGATCAGAATACCAAATGTATTTCTTCAAATGATTAGTATATATTTAAGGAAACGGTCAGAATTAAGAACATAATTATTTATTAAGGCGACTGGTGAGGCAAAAATGCAAATTCGAGGCGTTTTTGTAACCATTTTTCTATAATTGTAACAGGTTGTCATCTGCAAAGTTTACGAATATGGATCACAAATATAGTCAATTAGAGTTTCTGGTATTTTTTATCGTCTTATATGTAATGATTTGTACTATGGATGTCATTTAAGAAATCCTTAATCCTCCTATATGTAACCATTTATTTCCGCTTAGGAAAAAATCTACGTTGCCAAATTTTTTACAAGTACTTTTCAGAATTTTATCTAGTGCCTCACCTCCTAACTTATATGATAAATAGCTTTTAGACGAAAAACCTATGTATTCCTTAGTGTATAATCCCAAGTATCACAACACACATTTGCTGCGCTTGTTATGGTAGGCGCTTTGTTGAATTATGCGGCGTTTTTAATATTTTTAAATATTTTTATTTATAAATTTAAAAATATCTAAACTATCATGATTACTAAAGAAAGAAGGAGAAAAGTTCGTTTCATAAATTTGACTTTTATATTGGATTTGAAGTCGTGTTATTTTTCTATATCTATAACTTCATTGCATAAAGTTGTGGTTGTAAACAAGGCGACGTTGCGAGTTTCGGCACTCGTGTTGTGTACCTCGCAGTCGCGCGCGCTGTTGCCAGTTAGGTAGGTAGGACAGAGGACGCACATCATGGTCGGCCTGCCGGCCGGCACTCGGAAATGAGTGATTAGCTGAGTAAGTCCAGTGGAGTGATTTGTCTCGAGGATTTGCATTTTATTGTTGTTATAGATATTTTCTCAAACATGCTCGGAAATGTTCGTGTTACTTTCAAAAAAAGAAGACGCGAGGCTGTCCATTGCCGGCCTTGGCCAGCAAAAACATTATTGTCGTGTGTGTTTTTTTTTTAATTCGCTTGCTATTTGAGACACCTCTGTAGAGAAACTGACAAATCCATGGAGGTAATAAATACAAATCAACCACGGTCATGGAAGTAGTAAATACTGATGTGGGGTAAGTGCGCCTAAATTTATTTCGCCCCTGTGCCTTGTAAACAGCCAACTACTAGTTGAGTAATTTATAGGTTTCGATATAAGTATTTATGTTAGGCGCACTTACCCCATCCTGGCGCACTTGCCCCGAAACTGACAAATCCATGGAGGTAATAAGCACAACTTCCATGGCCAAATCATCCACGATCATGGAAGTAGTTAATACTGATGTGGGGTAAGTGCGCCTAAATTTATTTCGCCCCTATGCCTTGTAAACAGCCAACTACTAGTTGAGTCATATTTATAGGTTTCGATATATTTATGTTAAGCGCACTTCACTTACCCCATCCTGGCGCACTTGCCCCGAAACTGATAAATCCATGGAGGTAATTAGTACAACTTCCATGGCCAAATCATCCACGATCATGGAAGTAGTAAATACTGATGTGGGGTGAGTGCGCCTAAATTTATTTCGGCCCTATGCCTTGTAAACAGCCAACTACTTCCATGGCCAAATCATCCACGATCATGGAAGTAGGGTCATTTCGCCCTTTTGCGTCCAACCCCCAGTTCGCGTCCATTTGACCGATCTCCTTGTAAAAAAAAATCATAATAAGTATACTAACAGACTAATTATCTCAAAATTATTTTCTATTAATACCTCGATATATAAGAGGCATACAAAAATAGACAAAAGGTACGTGCGCACAACCCTTCCTATTTAGAAAAAACAATTAGTCTCAGCTTTACGAGAAATGAGTGCCGGCGTTCCAAATGTTAGCAAAAAAATAGTAAGCAGTCGCGTGTGTCATGGTAAATTTGATATAGTTAAAATACAGGATATGTTCAAAATTTACAGGCGAGCAACCTTGACGAAGAGTTGGTGGACGAATATATTAAAAAAAACGTTCACTTAGGGGCTATTCTCACAAAAAAGAAGTAGAGGTACTTTGACCTGTGGGAATTCTATTCTCGAAGAGGACTTGAAAACTCTCCTTCACCTGATTCCACAGGAATACCACCTTTTTTACACTGAACTTATTCCAGACCAACGGTTGAAGGATGATGACCTGGAAGGGTATTCAGGACAACTTGACTTTGAAGTAGAAGACATTTACTAACACGAAAACTGGAAATTATATATAAAAAGTTACAGATTAATTCATACGTTTTGTTCGAATTCTCTTTATGACTAAAGTATTGCAGTTTTCGTCTCTGTTGAAAATTTTGGATGAAATATTTTGTTTTTGCTAAAATCTTTTCACGCTACAAGTTTGCCTTAGTATTTGTGCCCTTTTTGATTAAAATTCATTTAAAAAAACCGTGTAAATATAATTTTCCCTTATTTTTTTATTAAATAAACAAAGATCCAACCCACATTCGCATTTTTATTAAAAAGATCCATTCCCATTTATTGGTTCTAAATCAGGTAATAAATGCTTTTTGCAACAGATTAACATAACAATTAATAGAGCTAGCCATCTTCTATAATTGTGCATTCAAACTTAATTAAAAATATTTATAGAAAAATTTGTACACACATTTTTAACAAAAACGGCTTTTTCTCAAAACTGTCATGCTGTGGGTTGGATCTGGTTTTCAGAACTGCGTCCATTTGACAAAACAAGTGGGCGTTTCATTTTTGGGTTTAAAATTTCTATCAATGTTAAGAAAAAATATTCTTGAATGTTTTATTAATTATAATCATGATTTTTAATGTCAAATATTCTTGAATAAAGTCATTGTTAAAATCCGATCATTCTGTACAATTATCTATATTCAGATTCCTTCAATTCAGATATATATCAATTCAGATTCCTTTTCTAAGTTGGTGGACGCGAACTGGTCCATAGGTGGACGCAATCTGGATTAAGTGGACGCAAACTGGGTAAATCGCCTAATTTGCCTATTTGTGTCGTTTTTTTGAAAACCACCAAATGTTTCGGCCAAAACTATAAGTTGTATTGAAAAGGACTATATAATCAATACATTACATCCCTTTTATAATCAAAATTTCAGTTAGAACATTTTTATTTTCGCCTTCAAACTTGCCAACTCCACTAAGTGGACGCAAACAGGCGAAGCGACCCTAGTAAATACTGATGTGGGGTGAGTGCGCCTAAATTTATTTCGGCCCTATGCCTTGTAAACAGCCAACTACTAGTTGAGTAATATTTATAGGTTTCGATATATTTATGTTAGGCGCACTTACCTCATCCTGGCGCACTTGCCCCGACTGACCTTACGTATTTCCTCGCTGTTTAAGAAAAGCATTATATATACCTCGGCCGCAATTGCGATTGCCGGACTCGTACTAATAGAATCGTCCGGCAATGCGCTACTTGGCGGCCTCTGCAATATTGTACTATTCCCCGCAACTTCGTATGCGCATAAATATTAAAATGAAAGATTCCGTTTTTCTCGTTCCCGTGGGAATTTCGGGAAATCCTCTCTTAGCGCTCCCATACGTTCCCTAAGGAACCTGCATGCCAATTTTCAGCCCGATCCGTCCAGTGGTTTGGGCTGTGCGTTGATAGATCACTATGTCAGTCAGTCAGTCAGTCACCTCACCTTTGAGTTTTTTATATTTAGACTAGCTTTTCCCCGCAACTTCGTATGCGCAGAAATATTAAAATGAAAAACCCCGTTTTTTCCCGTTCCCGTGGGAATTTCGGGAAATCCTTTCTTAGCGGATGCCTACGTCATAACATCTACCTGCATGCCAAATTTCAGCCAGATCTGTCCAGTGGTTTGGGCTGTGCGTTAATAGATCACTATGTCTTTGAATAAATAAATAAATAAATAAATAAATAAATGTCAGTCAGTCAGTCACCTTTGAGTTTTATATATTTAGATGTACAGAATATATATTTAGATTGTACAGAATGATCGGATTTTAACAATGACTTTATTCAAGAATATTTGACATAAAAAAATCATGATTATAATTAATAAAACCATGAATTTTTTTTTTCCAGACAGGCCAGTTTTCCTGCTGTTTGAACTTTATTATGAATGTAGTCATTTATCGGGGTTTTACCCTACATACGCATAATGCCTAATTGCATTGCATATTCTTAAACTACGACTTTGATACGAAAAAACATTAAAAATATCTAAATATCACTAGTACCATGTTCAGCATGTAAATTAATTGAAAAAGTATTCAATTCATAAAAAAAATATACAAAAAGTTATTATAAGCGGTGATTTGAACCCGCGCCCCTCTTGCGCTCTCATGTCATGATGAATTCGGACCGCTGGGCCACGGTAGACTTAATATAGCGGGCGAAATTAACCATTGCTATCGTTGTAATTTACGTTAGCGTATTTGGCGCGGTTATTATTGAGAGGATCGGGCTCAAAACGCTCAAGGTCATCGACGGCTACAGGCGCCTTAAACACAAATAGCATCTAACTAGCTTTTCTGCCCGCGACTTCGTCGGCGCGTGGAATTCGGTAATAGCGGGAACTATATGTTTTTCCGGGATAAAAGTAGCCTATTTATGTTGACCAGCATTATAAACTACCTCGATACCAAATTTTGCTGCAATCCGACCAGTAGTTTTCGAGTTAAATCCGAACATACATACATACACAGTATTTTTTTATAAAAACCGTTTTTTCGTGTTTAATGTCGTTTATATATACCTAGTCCCCTCGACTTGATCGTTTCCCTTTATTTTCAAGTTACAGACGCGATTTCGCGATTCGCGATTTCGCGATTTACGCGAGGTGTAATTATATATATTTAAATATGTTTATTTACATTGTATGTATATTTCTTCTGCATATCTTAGTACGAAACACCGCCTACCAACCTAGTTTGCTTTCTTCACCTCCATTATCCAAAGGTTATCTGGTAGAGATCGCTATTTAGCGATTAAACTGCCTGCTGAATGCCATACTTCTTGAGTAATTACGTTTATGTCAATAGATACTGTTTGTTGAATGTGTGGTATTCAATAAAGTGTATTGTAAAACAGTGCTTATCTTTGGCTTCAATGTCTTTTTCGTCAGGTCATGTTACCTCTATCACTGCTTTGCATCTTTGTCTAGAATAATACTAAAATCTCGCTCGTCGTTCATCAGCGCGTCTCGTGGCCCGCGATCATTTCCCTCTTATCAACACATTCCCACTCTTTTGACAACAATAGTGCCGTGTCGGACACGTCTGTCGGACCTTTATTACATTTAGATGCGTATCGCGGCCCCTGCGATCTCGCGGGATCTGGATAGACACTTTGTCGCTTTGCTTGGGAAAATATGGTAAATGAAATGGTGAAAGCTAAAGGTCAGTCTCACTTGACAATAGTAGGAATTGAGTGGGATATTTTTATATTTGATTGAAACAGGTACCTACCTGTTATAAGGGTTTGGGTCGTTTAACCTTTTTGTATAATTCTGGCTGCTATTGACAAAACAAGTGGTCAGATGGACGTTTAATTTTGACAAAATTCTTGGAACAGAATAAAATCAATAGAAAACTTAGTCGAATGTAAGTACATTAAGTACTCGACATTGATGTGACAGAGAGAAGTTGAAATATACAGCATTTCAAATTAGCTGAATGACAGAATAGGCCTAATAACGGCAACTAAAGTTCAAGGAAGAACATATTTAGTTCTACTTTTACATCTTATTTTATGTAAACCCAATGATGATAGGGCACAGTTTTTGCTTCATAAAAAACATTATGTACTGGGATGTGCAGATAGCAGCTCACTTAACCAACCCAACGTAACTGAGCAATTATAGGCAGCGTATTAACAACCGGCCCAAAACCCTAGGGACCTGTAAGAATTTATATAAAAACAGCTTTACGGCGTTCAGAAGTGTCGATAAAACCGTTAATTGCATCTTTTCGCGCGCGCACCCTCGTAAAAATTTGTGGCTCTCCGCCACACAAGGTAGACAATTACACGCGTGCTCGAAATGCCTATTTCCCTTTTTTAATATTGGTGATAATCAAATTTATGGCAGCCTCAAGTATACGATTTAATTTCGATTTGTTCTCTTTTGTGGCACCTCTTTACCAATCTGCGTGGGAAACGCAATGTAGATAACATATGGTGTTTTTTAGGGTTCCGAAGTCCACTAGGAACCCTTATAGTTTCGCCATGTCCGTCCGTCCGTCTGTCCGCACTATTGCTCGGAGATGCTTAGTTCTAGAAAGCTGTAATTTGGTATGAATATACATATTAGTTACGCTGACAAAGTGGTACAATAAAATTTTGAAATATATTTTTTTATAGGGTACCTCCCCTACTCGTAAAATGGGGATGTAATTTTTTTTTCTTGCGTACCCTATGGTGCGCCATATCGTTGAATAGGTCTTGAAAAAATATTGTGGGTTTGTTAAAACCATCTTTTGATTAAGTGATGCGTTTGTGAAATATTAAGCTTTAAAGTGCTATTTTTTGTTAGAGTCACGTGTCCCCCCCCCCCCTGCCAGCTAAATGGTGGTATTTGGATGGCTGAAAAAAATCACGGTTATGGCATATATAACGTAGTTGAAAGGAAAACTATCACAGCTAAGTAGCCTGTACAAACTTACGAGTCATAGTCGACCAACTTATGAAATGATTAAAAAAACCAATGATTTTTCTCGAGCGGCAGGGGCGTCGGGCGGGCACGTCATACCACAAGCTAGCTAGATGCTAATAAGTCTTAGAAAGGTACTGTGGGCATCGTCAACTTCGGAACCCTATAATTTGCGCGTGGCCCGACACGCACTTGGCCGGTTTTTATCTTAAGTTTCATCCTAAAGAGGGACTAAAAAGTATTTATTTGGTAGATCATAAAAGTGGCATTTATCGAGTGCCGATAAAACCACCCCACCAGCCTATTTTACGTCCCACTGCCGGGAACAGGCCTCCTCTGATCTCGTATGAGGGTATAATAGTCCCAAACGCGGGCCCACCGATTGGGAACTTCACACACATGCTTGAATAATTCGCAGATTCGCTTGCACTTCACGATGTTTTCCTTCACCAAAAAGCTCTGTGATTAATTTGATTTACCAATTAAACATTAAAATGTAAAATGACAAAGTTAAAAAGCGCTTAGTTATTTTATATAAAGGTTTATGGTGATAATATAAGAGTTTTTGATGATACCAAAAATTTTAAAAGTCAGATAGACGAAGACTTCCTCGAAATACAAAGTATCATTCAATCAAAATTGTTTGTCCTCACACAAAGCTAACTCCTTGACCAATCTCAGGCGCCCGGCATCCAATCAGCCGCCCTGCAAAGCCTTCGAAAAAGGATCTCATTCCTTTGTAATGGCATTATAAACCTGCGAGAGCCTTGATTATTTACGTGTTAAGGTTCCTATTAAATCCAAGTACGATAAGGAAACCTTACACTTAGGTATAGATGCTTCTATCTTGGTGGTATCATATGAATTGTAATGCAGTGAATAAGAATTGGCTATAAAGTAGATACATAGCTACGAAGTCATTTAGGTATATCTGAATTTCAGATATACCTAAATGACTTCGTAGCTATGTAAACAATTAGCTCTGAAAACAATAAGCACAAAAATAATATCGAATTCAATCAAAGTCCGACCAGGTAAACCAAAAGAGTGTTGAAACTATGTTCAACACATAATAATTGTGTCCAGTAGATGTAACGTTCGAATATTCAGCGTTACCAATGTTGCTTACAAAATTTTAGTTTTAAATTGTTTTGTGAGATTAACAAATACGTAGAACGGCTAAAAATTTGTCTACGTTTCTAAGTTTCGCACGCGTTTTTTGACTTCAAAAGCACAATATCCTACTTGATGGCGATTAATATTTTACTGTTTTTTTTATTGATGGGCACTCATGTTTAGAAACAATACAGGCTCGTGGTGTGAATGTTACAGGTAGTAAGAAAGTTACAAATAGCCGATGACCCAAATAGAAAATAGCTTAGAATAGAAATGCCATTTGACAAGGAAATGTTATTCTTAGGTCTTTATACCTATATTAAAATGATTTCTACTTTACAAGAATAAAAATGAATTATGTAACAAGTTCAAGATTTTCATGAATAACTGATTTAAAATCTGGTATCATTATCATAATATTACGAGGCGGGATATTTACGGTTTTTCCGATGAGTTCCTTTCGGATATTAACTAATAAAGCTCCCAAGTAAGTCTGAAAATAGCCAGCGGTTTTTGAATTACAAAGTAGGACAAAGAAAATCCCACTTTGTCGTACGAAGTAACTGAAGGGATAAACCGATACAAAGAATTTTAGTACTAGCTCTACTTACTTCTTTACCTTACTCAGTTACATTGTTTCTCTTAGGTTATTTTCGCTTTTTCAAACTAATCTATTCTGTTACTTGTAAGTAATTAAAGTGTTTCCTTTGTGGCGTAGTATGTAAGACTATATAATCCATGTGCCTAGGCTAAGACAATTAGTATTAACTCAATATTCAATCTAACAACACGTTTCATTTAGATCACCCGCTCGATACCCTACACCTTCCAGACAGGCTTTCTCCATAATTTTCTAAATATAATTTGTCGACTACTTGATAAAAAATATTAGGTAGGTAGGTACAGCACAACACAAATTAGAAGCACTTAAGTCGTTGCCGCAGAGTCTATTATTGCTTAATCCAAGCGCCTTCTTAGTTGCGTAAACCTGTACAAATAGGTAGGCAAGTCGTTTTGAAACTTCCTTTCTGCTTTATCGAAAAGTAAAATTTCTGCATATAGATTATTTAATTCTTTGTTCTTCCCGGGGACTCCCACTTTTCCATACCAAATTTTAGCTAAATCGGTCTAATGGTTGGAGCGGGAAGAGGTAACAGACAGATTCAAAATATTACTTATATGTATGCAAGTATAGATCCAACGAAAGAAAAATCAGCCGGCACTCAGCAACTAGCGCAAGGTCAAATTGAGGTCATAAAGTGATCAATAAGATTACTGATCTACTTGTAAAGGTAAATCAATCTACATAGGTATTCGAATTCAAATAAGCTCAATTACCTTCGGCACGGCTTACTATCCCTACTGACTAAACCCTTATTAAATCCTTCCATTGTCGCAAATACCTCAAATTCCAATAACTAGGAAATTACGTACACCTCAAACGAGCTAAGTTAATGAAGCTTTACCTCAATTAGTTCACGTTCACTATAAGCGGTCTTTTAAATGACTTCATAAAGCACTTGGATTCTTCTCGGTGGCATATTGTAAACCATAATGTGAATGAAATAGAGTTGGGAGTGCAGAAAATGTGGGTTTTCTTAGGTAGCTTGCAAGGCTGTGATCGCTCATTAATATGAACGCGCTAAGGTATTGTCAATTAGCTTTCCTGGGGAGAGGTATATTATATAATATTACTGTATACTTATAATCAGTAACCCAACGAATGAACTTACCTCAACAATAATAATACATAATAAGGAATCGTAGTGCCGCAGCATCGCACCGGTTGTGGTAATTGATGTAGATGGTGGTGGTGGTGAAGAAGATAGTTATGATCGTGATACTTACGATGATGATGATGATGATAATGATGAAGAAGAAGTATGATGATATTGTTTTTTTAAATATTAAGAGTGAAAGTAGAATGAATGCTACCTACTGCGTGATACTCCGCCACTACGTTCAGGCTCGGTTTGAAAGAAACCCGGCCGATTTAACATCGAGCGCCTAATTTCATCTAAAAGCACTCACATTACATTAGCGAACTAAAGAACGACAGCGGGCCGCAAAAATTAACAAGAACATAATGTGAAATTACGAACACGTAAATCAAGAAACCGCAATTAAGTAACAAGTTTAATGTCAAGATACTTTTAAAGGCATTAAAAAGGAGTGAAGAAAGAATCTACGCCGCATTTCATAGAAAGCCAGATCTTTGATCCTTAGTGTCATTACCATTCCATCGTTACACATATTTATGTAAAATAATAAACATCCCATCGATGTCGACTATTTTTCATGGTTTTGGAGCTCGATAAAAAAACTCCTTTCACCTGCCTTACCTTTCTGGTCCTTTTTGCCATACAGTTAATACATTGAGTTTAAAGCGAAATGAATACAAGTTCAAGCGACCGTGGAATTGCAGAAAAGGACTAAAAAGGGTGCCTTTTAGCATTTGGTGCGTAAAATCGGACCGAGACGGTTAAGTTTATTAATTATACGTTTTTGTAATTTTTTTCTTGGTCTTTTCTAAATTATACGTTCATTGTAACATATGAGAATTAATATTTTTCTAGCTACACCTTTATATAATTAGTAAAAATGAAAAATATGAAGTTTTTTTTAACTTGTTTTATATTTCAACCTTGCTCTTTTAAGTCGAGACCGAATATCATCATCATCATCATTTCAGCCGAAAGACGTCCACTGCTGGACATAGGCCTCCCCCAAGGCTCGCCACTCAGACCGGTCCTATGCTACTTGCTTCCACCGGTTTCCTGCGACCTTCACGAGGTCGTCGCTCCATCTTGTTGGAGGCCTACCGACAGCTCGTCTCCCGGTTCGCGAACGCCACTCGAGAACTTTCCGGCCCCATCGGCCATTAGTCCTGCGAGCAATGTGCCCCGCCCACTGCCACTTGAGGTTCGCAATTCTTTCCGAGACCGAATATATTTTATTGTTATCTAGTACAAAAAAAATATGTAAAAAGTAGGTACATCACCAGGGACCTGTCCTTTACCCTATCCTTCTATCCCAACGCAACGCAACAACGACGATCAGCATCACAATGGTGACGCCTCTGTTGTTACAAATGTCTATAGGCGGCGGTGACCACTTACCACCAGGGTGGGCCATCTGACTGTTTGTCAATCTTTTTCCATAAAAAAAAACATCTTTACAGTGACATTCTTTTGCGCAAGAGAGTTTGGACGAATAACCCTTTAGAACTTGTATGTCCTGTGGTTTGTATTACTGCTCAGAGAGCAATTAAACAACAATAAATTCGTCATCTATGTCTATAACAGGTTACTTTGTATTAATAAGGACCCGTATTGTATCAGTGTAAAGAATGGCTGAATACGTTATCTAGATCATTGACCTCGACCCTACATAAACACCTAAATTCTTCTGAAAATACTTTGTTGGAGCCATTTTCGTTTTATTTTCTTCTATTGATTTAGGTATCGATTTTCTAATGTTAAATCAATACCAACAATTATTTAACTTTCTGATCTCCTCAAATTCATTTACGGTAGAATTGTTTGTTTCAGGGGTATTCTCAAGGGAGTGAAAAGTATTTAATTGAAAATGTTCAAGAGTGGCCAACGGAGGTGACGAACCTTGTTTACGAGTTTACGTTAACTTGGTCACGACTCACTGGGTAAACAATTTACAGAACGGTTAAGTCTTTGATAAACAAATTTTCACCAACGATTGTCTAATGAGGATTTTACTTTTCACTGAGAATGAGAATGGGAATGAATGAGAATGAGATCTTTATTTGCGCTTCGTACACATGATACATGCAAATATATTGGCAAGTACAAAGTTATTATTAGGATTACAAAATTGCTATAGGTGTCGATGAGTTAATAAAATAAAATATAAATTAAATGGCCATAATCTTAATTTACATGCTACATATATTATAAATTCCCTTAATCTAACAAGTTGGCTAAATATTCATTAATTGAGTAGTATGGCCGATTTATAAAATATTCTTTCAATTTTCTGTCAAATATGGAAATATGTTTATAGCTTTTCAGTTCTGTGTTTAACTTATTATATACATAAATTGAATTATTAACAAAACTTTTATTAAAATTACTAAACTTTGATTTCACTATAGCTAAATCTTCCTTGTTTCTAAGGGTAGAACATTGTCTAGCTTTTGGTAGATGCTCTCTATTTTTATGCACATATAGGCATATACGATACATTACTGGTTTTGATTAGATTTGTCGATAGGTTTTGAATGTTTGTCGTCATGCATCCAGTAAATATCTCTACTGTTTTTTATTACCTTAGCTGATCATATAGTTAAAAGAACATTATGTACTATCTTCTGGCAGCGACTTTGCGAGCGTAGAATTTGCCATCGCGATCCCGCTAGAACTATGCGTTTGTCTCCATCTCCAATCTCCATACCAAATTTACTAAGAATAAGAATCTTCACAACCTCTCATTCACATACCGCAAAATAAAAGCTTCTTTCAAGGTTTCCTCCGCCCGATGCTACCTTCGGTATCTGCGAGACTTTTACAAAAATTACAATCTAAACTGGGTCTTCGCCTTCGCAACCCTACTTGCATCTTTAATGCTTCAGTTCCCCAGAAAATATTAAAAACATCTAGCTCCTCAAATTAAAAACAGCTTGGCTCCTCGTGAACTCGCCAGCATTGCTTCATAAAACACTCAAAAAGGCATCCATTTCTGGAAGCAGCTCGGCCGACGCCTTGCTATCGGCGAGATGGAGAATAAATGATTTATCGTCGCGACGGTCATTACGGTGGAGCCTATCTCAGAGCTCAGTGATATATAGAGCCAGTTTTTAAAACAGATTAGATTGGATATTGGTGAAGCCGTGGTGGTCTAGTGGTGGGTGGATCGCCTCTCATGCAGAGGGTCGCGGGTTCGATTCCGGCCGGCACCTCTAAGTTTACCTATATGCGAAATACAATTTGAATTTACCACTGAGCTTTTCGGTGAAGGAAAACATCGTGTGGAAACCTGCACGCATCTGCGAAGTAATTGAAAGATGTGTGTGAAGTCACCAATCCGCACTGGGCTGGCGTGGGAACTATAGCCCAAACCCTCTCGTGATGAGAGGAGGCCTGTGCTCAGCAGTGGGACGCAAATAGTCTGTAGTAGCAGTAGTAGTAGTAGATTGTATATTGGGGCAAATTATAGGTTAGGTACACATTTCATTTGTTTTTCTCTGATTTGACTTGTCACATTGTCACATTCACCCCGAAGTTCGGGGGTAGAAATCTTAGCTCGAACGTCTGAATTTATTTTTGGTAAAGTTTGATTTACCACTGTATTTCCCGAAGAAGGAAGGAATCGTGTGGAAACCTACAGACATTAAGCGGCAACAGCATCGGTAATGGGCGTTATTTATTTATTTAAACTCTTTATTGCACAAACAAAAAAAATGCAGTGTACAATAGGCGGACTTAATGTTACAAGCATTTTCTACCAGTCAACCTTGGGGTGAAACTGAGAACATTTACTTAGGAGCAAAGAAGTACGTACAGTCAAGGGCATTAATATGTATACACTTTTGCATCCTGTTCCGTTGTGTTAAGGTCCAAAGGTGTATACATATTAATGCCCTTGACTGTACATAATATCAAGTAAACTGAGAAAGAGTTCATATTAAATAATATCTTGGTTTGGCTTGGTTATCTTGGTTTTTGTGTTTAAAAAAAAAACATTATAAAAATAACGATGTAAAGATATAGACAGTAATGAGATCAACCAAACATTCCAGTTTGTGGTTGTGTTCAGTTTAGTTCCGCTTTGATGTCCCTCGATTTAAGAGGTATTGTGTTTGTTTTATCTGACATTTCCTTCTCCATGTACATATACCGTCATTTTCCCATAATCCCTTGAGTATTTGTTGCTGATCTGAGGCCCATAACCTTTTACGAGGAGTCGTGAGCTTCCGTCTGGACGTCCGGTTCGCGTCCGGATGAGGCACGCCGGGACAAACAAGAAAATAAAACCGGATGAAAGTGAACGGATGTAGGGCGATAATGGACACGCTAAGGTGTAAATAGTTGCCGAGGAAGCAACAAACACTTTAAAATTGTCTTCAAACAAATGATTTATAATAGGGATGACGACAGGGTGAAGAAATAGAAATTCTAATTAGTCCGTTAGTCAGGTAATAAAAAAATATTAGACACGTATTTTTTGTTTTATCAAATTAACAAAGAATGACTAAGTAAAAACGCATTAAAGTTGGAGAGTGGGGGCTAACTACGTCACCGTTAGGTATAAATCGTACCTAACCGTGACGTCACGCGACATTTCAACTCAATATATCTCCGTATAAGTTTGATTACGTGAAAAAAGAAAAAATACGTATCCAATACTTTTCAATAATCTTCCTGATAGACTAATAAAAAAAAAGTTGTCGTCATCCCTATTATATAAACAGTTCTTTTAGTTAAGGCTTTATTGTTTTAAAATTATATAAGCAGTCAATCAATCAATCATTTAATCAAGAACAATACAGTTACTGTGTTCGACGTTAGAACATAATACATTATTTCCTACTACTACTACTACTACTACTACTACTACTACAGCCTATTTACGGCCCACTGCTGGGCACAGGCCTCCTCTCATCACGAGAGGGTTTGGGCTATAGTCCCCACGCGGGCCCAGTGCGGATTGGGGACTTCACACACATCTTTGAATTACTTCGCAGGTGGACGTCACGATGTTTTCCTTCACCGAAAAGCTCAGTGGTAAATTCAAATTGAATTTCGCACATAAGTAAACTTAGAGGTGCGAGCCGGAATCGAACCCCCGACCCTCAGCATGAGAGGCGGTAGGTCGAATCACAAGGCCACCACGGCTTCCATTATTTCCTAGTTTACAATTATTATATCTACAATTTAAACATTTACATTTATAGTCAAAATAAATAAATAAATTAAATTAAAATAGGTACTTAGGTAAATTAAAGACACTTTAGTTATGAATTATCTAATCATTCCGTGATACTACAAAAGCACCCTTTCAACAAAAATGCATTTAGTTTTCAATGAAAAATCTTATAATACAAAATCGATATCAAATCAGTTGGAAGATTATTGAAAATTTTAACTGACTGATGCCTCGCACAGTAATCTTCTAATCTGGGCTTTGAACATAATTTATACTGAAGATTTTTTGTACGTGACTCGAGAAGCGCAGCGCGTTCCTCGGTGGTCTCATATGATGAAATATTTTTCACAAAATCTGTTAATAATACAAGTACGTATAAGCTAGGGACCATCCAGAATACCCAATTTTGAGTAATGCTCTCTACTCAGTTCGTTTACTTAAGGCTTTATATATACATAGTTTTAAAATTATGTTATATTCTTTTAGAAGAGTATTTCGGTCCGTTTTTTAAGCTAATCATCGCGTTACCAAAGATTTTAGTAATGTTTATTGGCCTGTATTAGATTTAAACGTAAATCCAGGATTCAAATCGTGAAAGTCAATTATACCATTAATGTCTAGCTTTTATTTATGAACATCGTTAGAAAGTACTTTTACATAAAATTAAGCGTTCACTTTTCAAAGTCCAACATATTCAGTCAAAGAACCTCTTCATTTCTGGAAACATTAAACTCGGCCGTAAATTCCCAAGACTTTTTGTCTAAACTGTACGAGAGGAATGCTTTTATCGAGACCTCGTTGCAACTCTCATAAACTTTTATAACTTTTTAAAGCTTTTCAAATGTTTCATTCCCGAAAGATACATTTTCTTAAGCATTTAAACGTTTCATCTGTTACGGAATTCCAAATATACAGAATGAGGGAATTAAGAGTTTCTCTGCATTTTCAAAGGCTAAAACTAAATGTACTCCATACACTGTTAGTAATGTACACAGTACTCGTATACTCGTACGTAGGAGGTGGGACATGCATTTTTGATAATAAGTACTTGTATGGTATGTGATTTAATCCAATTATTGGGAAACACATTTTTAGGTCGTCTGATAATTCTGAGTTAATTGAACTGCGCTTTCGTAAATATCATGGAAAATTGTATTATATTCGTGTATGGAAATGGGAATGACCTTGGATTGATTTAACGCTTTTACATCCATCGTATGGTGTCGATGCTAATCACTCTATTATAATTCCTCTAATGTTATGGCTTCGTTCAAAGTTGATATTTTGACAAATCCTCAATACCGACACAACGTTGCGCGCTGATGTAGATAATAATTATTATACCCGTGTTCGGTTGTATGAAGCTCCAAGAGTGAAAAATATCATTACCATGAATTATGGGCGTAATCCGTTGACTGAATACGCGTCGTGTGGTTCCGGCGATGATGTACGAGGTCCGGCTTCACCCACCCACGCAGATGTGAATTATGTACCTCCTACTTTATTTCAAAGGTTTATGGTGGTATATCGTTCTCTTCTCCCGACTCAACGTATATAATTGTATTTTTTTACGGCTTGTTACACACACCCAAACAGTGAGAAATTATCTTTGGTCTTTATGACATGAGTTAAGTTTTTTATTAGGGTAAAACGGGACCTTATTACTAAGACTCCGCTGTCCATCCGATCGCCCGTCTGTCCCTCTATCACCAGGCTGTATATTCTCATGAATCGGGATAGTTCAATAGTGAAAAATTTCACAGATGATGTATTTCCGTTGCCGCTTTAACAACAAATACTAAAAAACAGAATAAAATTAATATTAAAAGGGGCTCCTATCCAAAAAAACGTATTTTTTTGCCGTTTTACCATTATCTATATACGGAACCCTTCGTCCGCGAGTCTGACTCGCACTTAGTCGATTTCTATATGCGCACGCATCGTTACGCGCGGGGTTTGATGTCCAATTGATTTTCTGCGCGTGTCGTTACAAAATAAGAATGTATGAAGCCTCTTTCAGACACCAACAGGCGCGTCAGCGTCAAGATCGCGCGAGACAACGCCACTTCATAAACAGTATCATGTGTCGACACTTGTTCGATTTTGTCGCTTGACGCGCCGCAGAACTCTCCGCGAGGCTAAGAGAAAGAGGCCTGACATACAAAAAGTGGCCAGAAACATTACCCAACACCCTTTCACAGCCAAAACTTGGGGTAAAATAGCCTGTAGAACAAACAAAGGCTCCAACTTAGTCCTACAGGCTGCGTGCCTAGACTTAAGTATATGTCCTCAAGTTTCTGCGGCTTCGGCACATAAAATCCTGTTCCAAAGTGCCTCGACATGTTTTAGGATTGTTCGGTTTAGTTCAGATCCCAAACTAGTACTAAAACTATATCGTTGTCTGATGAATCTAAGGCCTTGTAAGAACTGTAAGAACCCAAAAGGTAACAAAAAATAGACAGAAAACTACATTGTAAAATTGAGCTTCTAAAACTCAGTCTAAAGTATCTAAAAGTGAGGACTATACTTATATCGATCGAAAGCAATTTTATGTATCATCTGCTGGGCCGCATTCAAGAAATAAAAGTCCTATAGTATCCTTAGTACTATTTTGTACAAGAGGTTGTGCACCGTGTACATTGTTTTGAAATTTCTCACGCAGTCGGATTTTGTTACTGAAAATCTATCAATGTTTTAACTAGACCGGTCTTAGTAGCCTGCTTTGAGCGAGGTCTATGTGCAGCAGTATAGCATTGCGTAGTTCGACACGAGTTGGATTTGCGTAAAAATACTCGAAATTATGTGGGCTATAAATCAGTTTCACCGGATTGGACTGGTTATCCCAGAGCCCCTCTTTTCCCGGTGAAGCGGCTGCCTCCGTCGACCGATGTCAACCGTTGTCGTTCGTGTGGATACTCGAATTTAATTCTATTCCTAGTAATTTTCGGTATATAATCTACTTTTATTGTATCATACTATAAGAAAAAACAACTTTGGTACTGTACAAAATAGAATCCAATAATATAAAATATTTGAATATTTTTAACAATACTTCTAATTCTTTATTTCCAACAGGTATTTTATGAAAATGAAGATTCGTTTCGGTTTTATTCAAAAGAAAGTAAATTGTCCAAAAAACACTCAATTTAAATGTACAGGCTAGAATCCTAAAAGTTGTTACCTAATCAATATGTACCTAATCTAATCTTATTGTTTTACGTCAGGAATACGAATCCTGAAAAACTTCCCTACTTCTTATTAGCATCCTGCTTTTACATAAAAACTCACAAATAATTTTATACTTTGAAAAGAACATGAAAAGTTTCTTCGATCATTGTGATGCATCAGGAATCCACAAACACTATCCCTTTTGAAGTCTCCAAGTCGCGTATAAAAATAAACCACCCCTCAAACTTACACACGACGTGTTCGCATACTAACCAGTCTAACAACTTACAAACCTAACAGAAGATAAGAGAACCGTAAAGAAGACCTAAGCGGATTGGCTTAGACTTGATTTTCGTTTAAAAATGTGGACTTCAACATACTGACCCACATAACGCGTCCGTCGTGTTTTTGGGTGTGCTTCATCTAGATTCAAAACATTTTGTTCTTTCCAAATTTGAAAGCACTTAAGACCTTTAGGTTAGCTTTGTGTATGAAAATACTTTTGTTTTCTTGGAAGAAAACGCGAATGCCTGTGTCCTAGTGAGTGAAATTTACGATATTTTCAGTAAAATACTAGGATCTTATTAAGACATCTTTGTCTAAACTTTAGTGACGGTTAAGTTCGATAAGACATTCGTTTTTGGAAATATTACAGTTTTCGCTATTATGTAGATATAACCGTTTTGAATAATTTACGCATATTTTTCATACGTTTCAAATACCTATTTCCTCATTGCAACGGAGCAATTGAGACCTGTATCATTCTTCACAAAATCTGAGTTATCTGCTCTGAATAATATGGCGATAAAAATGTCTATAATACTCAATGTCCTATTCCTGGATGAATCGACGATAGAAATTCTAATAAATGGTAAAATTATATCTTATTTAGTTCCTAAATCGTCTATCATTTTTCGTCCCTCGGTTATCGCTAGTGCGAATAATAAATAATGCATTTAATAATCCAGAGCAAGATTCAAGGTAAACGGAGTGTTGGTAAAAGAAAAATCTCTTAAGATTCTGCGTCAATTCTTTCGTTCAGCTGCGTCAAAAGTGGTAATATTAAAGCGATGATGATCGCCAAACTTCGATACTCCTGTACACCAACAGGAAGAAGAATCGCTAGATTTGCCCTATCATCTGGCTATCATCTAATCTTTAATTGTTAATAGTTCGTAGCCGTTAAGATATTTTCCCTTGCTTGTCAAATGATGCAAGTAAATACCAATTTTGCATCCACTGTTTATCTACATTGTGTAAACATTCCCTGCCATTTGACGTTATCCGCCATGCAAATTTAGCCCGTTTTACATAAGGCACAAACAGAAGGCGTATTTGACTGCGACGTCGTGCTCAAGGCTTGAGATTTTGGCCTCACGGCTAACTTTGAGGAACTGGCGTTTGAGTTTATCGTCCATTTCAAATGCCGTAGACAAACTACGTAATACTCAAGAACTAACTTATTTAGTACCATCCGGTTTGCTTGTCCGCAAAAGGAGGTAGTGGCTATATAAAAGTGACAATGTTCAAAAGTATCTTCGTTAATCAACAGTGTTCGGTTAATATCAAGTTACGTATAAAACATCACCTCTATTTAATAGCTCGCCAGCGTTCTAATCATGTCGAACAAGACGCCACGAATAATTACCGTTCATAAAACTAGTTCTACTTTACATTCAACTGGTTCTAGTTTACATAATGCAGCTGGAAATTAGTGCAGGTGCTGCTAGCGTCCAAAATTAAATACAGGCTAGCATGCTCCTGTCCACTTAGAACATTATACAATACTTAATAAATATTTATGCTAACTGTATGTGTATCTATTATATCTGTTTCTTGTGCAGTGACACTACTTAGATGTAATGGAATTTGGTATAAAAGTAGATAACCAAGGATAGTTAATGGTCTTATTTTGCGGGGAAAACAGAATATCTCGTGATATCGCAAGACTAAGGGTCATGTAGCACCGCATCGTCTTGCGCGGTTAGTATTAGAATTCCTATGGATTAGCGTGGAAAAACGGTGATGTTGATGTGGTGAGATGTGACCTCAATTTATGAAAGATCGTAACACAGTCTTCCCATGCCATTTAAACTCCAAGGGAATACGAAATTCATTGATAAAATTATCTTTTCTATCCATATTATCTTATCTTGAGACTGTGGGGTCCTTGCGGATACACTTCGACCCATTGGGATCTTTTGTGTAATTACCCCTCTCCGTGCAGCTAATCCATTGCTTCCTCCACCTTCACCAGTAGGTTAATGATGGAGTGCAATGGCAGTGCTTTGAAATCCCCTGGTTCAGGGTAACCGTTACCTAGAAGTTTCATTCTGAGCCTGGCGAGTGCGTCACATTCGCACAGGATGTGTCGCATTGACTCATCCTCTTCGCCACAAATTCTGCAAGCTATATCGGTACATAGTCCCATCTTCACTAATTGGCTTCTCACGCCGAAGTGACCCGTGAACGCTCCAACTATATATCGCAGCTGTCTTCTGCTGAGACTTAGGAGTTTCCTAGTCCAGCCTGAGCTAACTCTTTCGATGAAGAGTTTAGAATGCCTTAGACCAGACATGGCTATCCACTCTTGCTGGTGTTTATCCTTGGTGTGGTCATTTATGGCAGTTTTAATGGTACCCGACGAGAGCCCCACATATGGTTCGGGTCCAGTAAAGTCTCTAGCTGACCCTTCCCGTGCAAGCTCATCCGCTTTCTCATTCCCGGAGTAGCCCTCGTGCCCTGGAATCCATACCAGGTTTACCTTATTGTTCCTACCTAATTTGTTCAAGGCCTGAATACCATTGAACACAAGTCTAGAGTCAACTTTGGGCGACGTAAGCGCTTTCAGTGCTGCTTGACTATCACTGAGTATGTAGACACTTCCTTCCCTTACTTTCCTGTCTATATTCTCCTGCGCACAGGCACTTATTGCATACGTCTCCGCTTGGAAAACCGTTGCATAATTGCCCATGCTGGTGCTGCTGCTAAAGTCATCAGTATAAATACCTGCACCCGTACCAGTCGTCATCTTGGATCCGTCTGTGTACCAAACAACACTGTCACCGTCTGGTGGTTTTAGTCCATCGGTCCATTGGACCCTCGTTGGAACATGTACCTTGAAGTTTCTGTGGAACACGTATTTGGGTTGCATTCTATCGCAGCCCATTGACGTTATTTTGTCCAGGAAACCATTCGGTTCCATATTCAGATGCTTACTCTTCAGCGTTTTATCACTCAACACGCCCATCACTTTCAACCTGTGAAGTGATTTACGTGCTTCGGATTGAATGGCAATATGTAGCGGTGGTAGGTCCAAGAGTACCTCCATCGCTGCCGTTGGTGTCGTACGAAACGCACCGGTTATGGCCATGCAGGCGACTCTCTGAACTTTCGTTAGTGAGTCCCTACATGTGCTCATTTTTGTCCTTGGCCACCAGGCCACACATCCATACATCAATATTGGCCTTACCATCATGGTGTATATCCATTTGAGTACTTTGGGGCTAAGTCCCCAAGATTTGCCATAGGCCGACCTGCACATGCCAAATACCCTTAGGGATTTTGTTATGGCACTATGCACATGTTGTCTCCACGTCAGTTCTTTATCTAGTATTACACCTAGATATTTCACTTCATTGGAGAATTCAAGTTCTTTGTCATACAGCTTTAGTTGCTGCATAGTGTTAAGGGACCTTTTCTTAGTGAAAGGTATAACCACAGTTTTGCCCGGATTGATGGATAAGTGGTTTAAACTGCACCACTTTTCTACCTTCCTTAGTGCGCCTTGCATGATTTCCGATACCGTACTCGGGAACTTCCCATTTACAAGTATCACAAGATCATCAGCGTACCCTACTGTGTAAATAGGGCCCTTGTTGAGGTCGTCTAGGAGCGAGTTTACCACCAGACTCCACAGAGTCGGTGATAAAACTCCCCCCTGTGGGCATCCTTTAGTTGCTGTTGCCAGCAACTCATCTCCCAGCAGGGTCGACTTTATGAGTCTGCTGTTAAGCATGTTTCCTATCCATTTACGTATGGTGGGCTCAATGCCGTGGGACGCCGCTGCCGTGTTGATTGCAGAGAATGTTGTGCGATCAAACGCGCCTTCTACGTCCAGAAAAGCGGCTAGGCATATCTCCTTATTTTCGATAGCCTGCTCTGCCTTGCTTACTACATGGTGAATAGCCGTATCAGTAGATTTTCCCGGCTGATAAGCGCATTGCAACTTGTGCAGTGGATGTCTCTTGAGTGGACCATCCCTTATATGTCTGTCAACCAACTTCTCCAGTGTCTTAAGGAAGAAGGAAGATAGACTAATAGGTCTGTATGACTTGGCATCACTATAGTCCGCCTTGCCTGGTTTCGGTAGGTAGATTACCTTAACCTGCCTCCATGCACGTGGTACGTGTCCGAAGGCAATGCAAGCCCTGTAAAGCCTGCTTAGGTGCGGAATAAGCACATTGGCGCCATTTTGTAGTAGAATTGGGTAAATTCCATCCGGGCCAGGCGCCTTGAATGGCCTGAACGTAGAAAGTGCCCATTTCAGTTTGTTATGATCTACCACCTTCTTGGCTGTATCCCAATTGTGCCTGGTTGTACAATTTAGTTGTTCAGCCACGCTTATTGGTTCAGCCTCAGGTGCGCTCTGATGTATAATCGAGCCCGGAAAGTGTGTATTACACATTACCTTGAGGGTGTCTATCCCTGTCTCTGTCATCTTACCTGTGCCGTCTCGTATGTTCGTCAACGGTAGGGATTTCGTTACGGCTAGCGCCTTTGTGAGTCTCATGCCTTCCGGTATAGAGCCTATACTATCGCAATGATTTCTCCATGCTCTCCTTTTAGCTTTCCTAACTACTTTGTTGTAGTCCGTGAGCTTACGTGCATAGTTCTCGAAGTTATTCGAGGCCTTTGCGTCATTGAAGATCGCCCTGGTTTCGCTTCTGAGTTTCGCAATCTCGGAGCTCCACCACGGTGTCTTCTTTGGTGTCACGATCTTCTCCGGGCAATTCTTAGTCCAGGCGGTGTAAACTGCCTGTACCAAGTTGTCCGCTTCGAATTCAATATCAATAATAGAATTGAGCTTACCTTTTGGATCTCCAAGCTCCACTTTGAGGTCACTTTTAAAAGATTCCCACTCGGTGTTCCTTGGATTTCTTTTACGCACAGTTTCAATTGTTATATTAGATCTGTACTTAAAGCAAATATATCTGTGATCTGATAGTGATATTTCATCTGATACATGCCACGAGACGATGTCCTCATAGACGTTATTTGAGCACATCGTTATATCAATCACCTCCGCCCGCCTTGCATTGACGAATGTCGGGTTATTGCCTTTATTTAGTAATTGTAAAGAAGAGCTCACCAGAAAATCCAGTAACTTCTCCCCTCTCCTGTTGACATCCGAGCTGCCCCAGATGACGTGGTGTGCGTTGGCGTCGCAGCCGATGATGAGGTCGATGTTCGGCTGGCTTCCAAGGTCGACAAGACTCCGTAGTTGCGGTGTGATCGGGTCCGTCGCCTCGTACGGGAGGTAGGCCGACGAGATGATGAGTGACCTGCCTCCCCCCCTCCGGATCTTAACAGTGCTAAGATCCCTGGAACATAAATCAATTAAGGGCATGGCATCAATGCCATTTCTGACATATACACAAGTCCTCATATCGCGGTCAGGGCAGATATAAAATATTGTCCCTCCTGTACCGCCCAAACCTCTGATATCGCCCTTATACACATAGGGTTCTTGTATGAGGGCGATATCAAATATATTTCTCTGTAGCTGCCGTGCCAGAAGGGCTGTGGCAGCCTTATTGTGTTGTAAATTAATTTGTACACACCTTAAGCCTTCCATCGTGGCACTATTGTTTCATGGGCTTGGGGATGGTTAGATCCGTAGCCCCCTCGATTACTCTCCCGTCTTGAGACATGGGAGATGTGCATCCGTCAAGGTCCAAGTCTGCCAGGACACGCAGGTCATCGGTAGTTATCCCCGACAGGGGCGACGACTCCCGATCCCCCCGCGGCCCTTCAGTGGTACCCACCTTCTCTTCCTCCACTGCTTCCATCGGCGCCTCCCCTGCCGCGGTTGCTGTCGCAGCCTCGCCGGGGGCACCACGCTGCTCCTCGTCAGCACTCCTCAAGCCAGCTTCAGCGTCCTCCAGCAGCTTGAAGGTGCTGACGTCGATCCCGGAGTGGAGACAGTAGCCGGCATCCCGGATGACATCCACCGACGCCCGGTCCATCAAAATGATGCGCCGGGAGGTAGCGTCTGCCATCGAGGTGTCGACCACCTTCCACTCCTCTGTGTGTAGCCCAGGGTTGCATTTCTGCAACAACCTCAGCAACACCCTATTGTCCTGGACGCCAATGATTTTCGTCTTCCAGGCCATTTTGACCGGTTTCGGAATATCCTTGGCGTCCACGACCTTCAGCTTCAGGCCAGCAATTACCCCCTTTCCAATTACTGACCTGAGCCATGTGACCGATGCCTTGTCGTCACAAGTGACATGCAAGGCACCTCCCACAATGTTGCCGAACGTAGTTCTGGGCACCGGGCCAGAGACATCCAGGAGGTGTCCGATCACAACCTCCTGGATGGCCCCGACATGGCACGCCAGGACTTTTCCGGCCGGAAAGGTCTCCGGTATTATTGCTACCCTCTCCCCAGACAGGGCCTCCGCGTATGTCACCGCCTTCGCCCTCTTGACGTCGCCGCCCGTCTGAGAAGATTCTCCGCTTAACACCAGATATCTTTTCTGCGACCCCACATGGGGTACTTTCGCGGGTGCGTCTAATGACGTCACCTCCGCCTGTCGCCGAAGTACCTTCAGTTTGGCATTCTCCCTCCTCTTCTGCCTCCTGCTGATCTTCTTCTCCCACTTCTCCTCCGCTCGTTTGCCCTCACCCTGAGGTTCGGGCTCACTCGCTCCGGAGAGCGGTTTGAGAAGATCGGGATTTGGAAGTTGAGGGACAACACCAGACACCCGGCTACTCGCTCCAGTTCCGCCGCCCACAGCTCCAGCACCGACACCCACCGTGCCCCTTGCGGTATCCATATTATAGAGACAACTTCCTTCCACTTATGTCCGATTCTGTCATACTTGTCTCGAAAAATTTATAAATATTAGAAGCTGGCCGGTTAAGAATATTGTTCACCGGCTTTCATTCAAAACATCGTAAAAATAATATGAAAATATTCACCTTGGTTACATTCTTTGAAATCCTTCCGAAAACTATGTATACAATCATATACAAATGACCTTGATTTGTGACCATTGTAATATTTGTAATTAGTAAGTATTTTGACACTGTATATCGTTTTGACCACTTTAACAAGTGTCTAGACGTAGCACATTTGTAAATTTGACATATTTAATTTTAGCACTTTACCTATAACTTTATTTGCATTTCTTAAGTATTTTATAAATTCTCATTAATGCATGTCCAATTCCTGCATTACATATTTGTACACCCGTTGCAGGTAAAATATAGCGACAAGTTATTATTATAAACCGCCTACCACCTTTTGTAACCTATGTTTTACAAATAAATAAATGATTGATTGATATACAAGGTACCTAAGTTTTTTTAGAAAAACAACTCAATTACTGCTTTGTGGCATGCTAGAGTGTCCGTCCAGTATGCAGCCTTTGTCCTAATGAACGCCCAGCATGTTGCCAGCTGCTCCATTACGCCGATACCCAGCTCTCGTATTTATTTGTATCACAGGAGACTCTGGAGTGTGCTTCGATAGGAAGGAAATAGACACGGCAGAAATAACGAGGTCGGAGGTAGGTGTACGAGTATATTAATTAAAAAACGTGTGTAACTTTTGAATAGGTAGTCAAAAGTTTATTCAAAAAGTTACTCAGAAATAGAAGCAGGGAAAAATCATAGCCGCTGTGAGTTTCCCTACTTCTATATAACTTTTTTAGATATTACCAATTAAGTAATTAATGCGAAAGAACCTTTTGCAAACGTTTCAATCGGTAATATATTATTTGAAGTAATCTTGCCTAGGTCAAAATAGAAACGATATTTGCACATAGCAAAATCTAACAACGACAATGAATTTAATCACTAACATATTTTATGATAATTTGACAGTTATAAAACAAAGCAACTTACTTTAGAAACACACATTCAGTGAACCGATTAATAATTGATATTGTCACAATTATCAAAATTTACCTAAACGCTAGAGGAGGAAATATTTTCTGGGCTCTGTTGAAAATATAGGCTCAGAAAATTAATATACTTATATGTATATGTAATTCTCATATTGCTCCTTTGAGCTCGCACGAAGTACAGTCCCTTTGAGCCGAAACGGACGTATTTTTTAAGCGCTTTTAATTGCCTTCATCGAGGTTGAAAAAACATTAATATTTATTGAACAGTAGGTAAAATGGTTTTTCCATTAAAGATGAGTAATTTATTCTTTGACGTTACAGTCACTGCGTGTATGAAAATGAATAGGAATAATGGAACGATTTCTACTTACCGTTTAAACGAATTGATAGTCATACTAATATATTTACTATAATCATGTATTTATAGAGAAAACCACGTGAATTTTATCGTTGCATCAGGAATTCATCGAATTCAATAAAAAATCGATGAAACATTTCGTTACACAGCACTAGAAGAAAAAATATAATACACTGAACAGCAATGAAAGCGGGTCACTTTCTATAGAATTTTCCATACAAAGTGACCCGTTTTCATTGCTGTTGAGTGTATCTCAGACCGGTCTGAGTGGCGAGCCTTGGAGGAGGCCTATGTCCAGCAGTGGACGTCTTTTGGCTGAAATGATGAGTGTATACTCTTAATAGGTATGAAATCTGTTTCCTTGTTAATGAATATCTAATTATGTTGTCTATATATTTTTCAATCATTAAATAAACTCTGTTTCAATATTTAACAAAGTTTCAACTAAAGGCTTTATTATTTTTCATTCGAAATTACTACCTGTTCCCATCATTAGACATTTTGAAGTAAATTTTCTCGTTTTAGATATGAATGCCTCAAATACCAATATGATTCATAACTTGAGTTCAACCTGCTTGGAATTCAAATTGACATTTATTTAACGCTTCGCTGAAATCGTGTCACTCAATAAAATCTTAAAAACTCGACTTTTTCATCACGTTCGAAGAAATTTATTATTATAGAACGAATTCTAAGTGAACAAGTGATCTTATTTGGTTTCACAATCAGAGGGCGTGTAGGGACCAACCGTGATGAGATTTAACTTATGTCCACGTGAAAATTTTCATTTTCACTTTAGAAACAATCACAGCCACACCAGCGTACCTATTTACAGCCCACTGCTGGCAAAAGAACTCTTCTTGTGAAGCATCTTCAAAATTCTTCGTAGATGCGTGTTTGATCATGATGCTTCAAATTGTTTTACATTTAATTTAATTGCAGATTAGACCCCGATCCTCTTAGTGGCTGTACAGCTTTTTGAACCAAATGCCGACTAACGCTTTAACTAACATATAAACAAAGCAGATCACACAGAGAGCAATGGAGCGTACCATGCTGGGGATCTCCCTCTGCGCCAGAATTCGGAATACCGAGATCAGAAGGAGAACTATAGCCAAGGTCTTCACTCAGAGAAAAAACAGATGAGAAGGGCTCATTTGCCGAAGGCAGGATAACCGGTCCCCAATCCGCACTGGGCCCGCGTGGGGACTATAGCCCAAACCCTCTCGTGATGAGATGAGGCCTGTGCCCAGCAGTGGGCCGTAAATAGGCTGCTGTAGTAGTAGTAGTAGTAGGATAACCGGTAGGCGTGAAGGTACCTATTCAAATGGAGACCCGGTACTGGTCGCAGAAATGAAGACAGGCAACCCGCAAGATGGATAGATAGCCACCTTCCCTGAGAAATGGTTGAGGGAAGCGATGGCTGATAGACGCGTCACGCTCGTGAACGGGTGCTGTCTGTGGGGTCCGGTCTGTTCATGCTTGCAAGGACGTTTAAAAGTAATCATTAGCTTTAAATATATTACTAAGTCAAACATTTTAAGCGAGAGACCTCATCATATTCTTATTGACATGTATTAATGAACTCTTTTATACATGACGTATTTCATTATTTATTGGCATTTTGAGACTGTCAACATCTATGGAATTTATATTTATTTGACAATGGAGGCCATCTCCATGTTTTTTTTTCTGGACCCTTGGAGACTATACATCTCTAAGATCTTAGATTTAAGTTTAAGTTAGGGACTATACATCTCTTCAATGTAATTTTAGTACGTACCTATATGTATATTTTATACATGTAATGTAAATGTAAATTTTGTAACTATGTGGAAATTTTGAAAAAAGGCCTTCAGCTTGAGTTTGTTGCGGCGCTTCTTCTCAAGCAATGGGTCTAGGAAGCGCTGGTAAATTATTTTTCTGACACACTTTTACACAAAAGTGCCCCTATGTGGCCAATTTGCTGAATAAATGATTTAATTTGAATTTGATAACACAAGCAAGATGGGCATAGAGACAAGTAGCTGGAAAGGGTTGGAAGCAAAATGCCCAAGATTGCAAGGGATGGAGTTACTCAGCATTGGGTGGATAGAGGTTGAAGAGGGTTCCCCTTGTTTACGCATATTTTTTTTTGGCAGAATTCGATTTTGCATAATCAGTATAGGTATAATAGTGTTTACGCAGAAACTAATCTCGCATAACGATTTTTCGTCGAATTCTATTGTGTCGTCGAATACTATACATAATCTATTTACGCCGAATAGTATTCACGCATAATTTTCGAATTCCGAATATTATTTAGGCAGAAAATTAGTTTCGCCGAAATTTGTTACGCCGAAAACTACTTTCGCATACCTTTATTTTCGCCGATTTAATTAAATGAGTATCCTGTATAACATCGATGATTATCTAAATAGGGAAAGGGGGGATTTTTACTAAATGATAATTTCGTTTACTTATATAAAAAATAACCTAACCTAACCTATGCGAGTCGACTTTGCTCCAAACTTTGGTACCACCGTGACCGCACACCGTGAACTGCCGAACTCTATCTAATACAGATAAGTATGTTGAACAAATTATATCATACAAAATTTTATACTTAGCTAAAATCGTTTATGACATACGTTTTCGGAATTCCAGTTTTCGGACTAGCAATTTTATATGAACTTTGGCGCTCCCTACATTAAATGTTGTTTCGGACATAAATTCGGACAATATTTCGACCTATCAAAATTCTGCTAAACTACTAGTATGCCAAACAATATTATGCATAATAAAATTCGGCCAAGTCAACATTATGCCAACACAATATTCGGGTAAACACCCATTCGGCCAATTAAGAATTATGCTTAATAAAAATTCGGCAAAGTCAAGATTCGGCGTAAATAAATTATGCGAAGCCTGTTATGCGTAAACAGTTTCGGACAAAAAGAATTATGCCAAATAGATGGCACCCGTTGAAGAGAGAACATATAAACCGATTGATTATTCCCCTCTAAACCGTTACAACAACACTGCCGCTCGATATTCCGTGCATATTTGAACGACGCTTCGCAGTCGCGGCTTGTTCGACCTTGAATGTTTGGCATTTCAAGCCTCTTGCCAGTAGGTATTTGTTGTTAGTGAATAATAAAGATGTTAGCGAAAATAATCAAATTTTAAAAGCTTGACAATAACAGCGTTGGCTTAGAATTCAAATAAAGAAAGAAAAATAAAATGTAATTCTTCCAGTCTTCCAAAAGGAAGACTCTTTGTTTCCTACAGTAAACCATTCTGATAACATCTCATCTGATTTGTTATTTTAGAAATTTAATCTATCAAATTGATGACTTAAGTACCAAACATTTGTACTAGGTTACGTTCTCAGCCAAATTAAATAATATTATCAAGTAAAATTCTCAACTAAAAATAAAACGACCGCTTAATTATGGTACCAAAAAGACTTCCCACCATAGACATATATAATACTTCGTATAGACCGGGTCTACGGACATGACATATAACCCCACTTTATTGGTGCCCAATCCAAGTTTGGTCACCACAATCGTGACACAGTGCTCAGCGAGACACCGGCGAATGCGAATGTCAAACAACATATACGCAACCCTTAAAAAATGCCGACTTGCGTGATAAAAGGCTGCAGAAATCACGTAGGCAAAGTGAAAAAGTGTCATGAAATATCGTTTCATCGGTGATTAACATTACCTTGTGTTTATTCCATCAATCGAAATATTTTTGTAAACAATAAATTTATGACACGAAGTCGCCATATATACGCCATGTTACGGAGTTGCCATAGTTACGGAGACTGCTTGTTAAAGTAACCTTGTAAGGACGTCATTTTTACACATGAAGAATTTCACGTGAGATGTTTAATTTGGACTTCTAAGAAAATATAAATAAATAATTATTTTGTCAATAAATAAACAGAAGTTGATTTTTGAATCATGTTTTATTAGAAAAAATGATATTACAGCATTCACGTCGCTTGTACTGAATAAAATAAAAAAGCCAGCAACACCTCTCGTTACGTCACTGCGAGGTTATAGCGCGCAAAACATTCTCGTAGTTCATGCAGTTGACCACCAGACGGCGCTGTATTTCGTTGTATGAAGAAAATGGCGACTGAATGTTCGGATGGGCCTATCCTTAAGTATAAAAATCATTGCTTCCCACTGAAAACGCCCGCGTTCACACCCAAAATTCAACTCACAGATCACTAAGCCGTTCCATTTAGCAAATTTCCAAACGGACTTTAAGTTCTTAAATCATAACCCTTCTTTGATCCTGGCCTAAAAGGTCGGGCTCTGTTTCCACTTCGTGAAGACGGGGAGGGGTGTTCGGAAATTCATCTAAATTCATGAAGACGTTAACAAAGCTATTAGGCGTCGCGTGCGTGGCACCTGCGTCGGGGGGCTGACTGAAAACGCCGATGTCACTTTCGCTGTTCTAGCAGCCATTTTGAGCTCTTAGTTTGCGTTAAAATTTCAGCTACCAGACGGCACGAAATGTTCGTTAGTGCTCAGCTTTGCGTAGTTCTAACTATGACTCAGCCACCAGTGCGTTCAGAGCTGTTCTTGTACTAGATAATATGAAATATTCTTCCATCTGAGATCGACGCATTTGATACCATCGAAGTAATGATTGGTTTGGCCCAATTGGTACCTACGTGACATTACTTTCTCTGTGCTGGTACAGTTCGATTAGGACAAACAACGAGTAGGTAACGAGAATGTTTTAACCTGAGATCCATTTTTAGGGTTCCGAAGTCCACTAGGAACCCTTATAGTTTCGCCATGTCCGTCCGTCTGTCCGCACTATTGCTCGGAGATGCTTAGTTCTAGAAAGCTGTAATTTGGCATGAATATACATATTAGTTACGGTGACAAAGTGGTACAATAAAATTTTGAAATATATTTTTTTATAGGGTACCTCCTCTACTGGTAAAGCGGGGATGTAATTTTTTTTTCTTGCGTACCCCATGTTGTGGCATATCGTTGAATAGGTCTTGAAAAAATATTGTGGGTTTGTTAAAACCATTTTTCGATTAAGTGATGCGTTTGTCAAATATTAAGCTTTAAACTGCTATTTTTTGTTAGAGTCACGTGTCCCCCCCCCCCCCCCTGCCAGCTAAATGGTGGTATTTGGATGGCTGAAAAAAATCACGGTTGTGGCGTATATAACGTAGTTGAAAGGAAAACTATCACAGCTAAGTAGGCTGTACAAATTTACGAGTCATTAGTCGACTTATGAAATGATTAAAAAACCAATGATTTTTCTCGAGCGGCAGGGGCGTCGGGCGGGCACGTCATACCACAGGCTAGCTAGATGCTAATAAGTCTTAGAAAGGTACTGTGGGCATCGTCAACTTCGGAACCCTATAATTTGCGCGTGGCCCGACACGCACTTGGCCGGTTTTTTTATTCTATATACATTTCGATAATTTTCATATCGCTATCTACATATAGAAATTGGAAAAGTTTAAACTTATCAAGGATTAAGGAATGTCGTACATTGAATCGTTTTCCTCATAAATGGATCGAGACGGTGTCTGGTGTCTGTCTGTCTTGTCCTGGGAATTTCCATTTAAGATCGGTGGCTATTTTGATAACATCGTTGAATTATATAGTAAGCTTGTAATTACCGGGTTCTTATTTAATGATATTAACATTTTCATCTTACCTGATCACTATCAACTGCGGTAAAGGTATAACGCTATACATTCAAATGTACCGGCAAAAGTACCTACACATCGAGAAAAGTAAATTCAGAAGGACAATTTTAGCTGAATAGGTACCTATTGCCAGGTGCCGTGGTGGCCTAGTGGTTCGACCTACCGCCTCTCATGCCGAGGGGCGGGGGTTCGATTCCGGCTCGCACCTCTAAGTTTACTTACGTGCGAAATTCAATTTGAATTTACCATGAGCTTTTCGGTGAAGGAAAACATCGTGAGGAAACCTGCACGCATCTGCGAAGTAATTCAAAGATGTGTGTGAAGTTCCCAATCCACACTGGCCCCGCGTGGGGACTATAGCCCAAACCCTCTCGTGGTGAGGGGAGGCCTGTGCCCAGCAGTGGGCCGCAAATAGGCTGTAGTAGTAGTAGTAGTGGGTACCTATTTCTAACATTTATCCGTCATTAATTTCATACCATTCAATAACAAACTTGAACACTTTAATTAAATATGAGTTTGTTTCTCTTTGGTGATTTCGTATCCTCATGTAAGCTTCACCTGTACGTATGCGAAAGGAAGAGAAGTACATTATTATAATATTTATTACACGTTTATATTTAGCTAGCTAACTAGCACGTGTAAATCGTCCACGGAAAATACTCATGTAAAAATACATAGTTATTTTGGAAAATAAGGTTTTATAAACACATTTATTATATCACACACACACGACACAAATGTGTTTAAGGGCTCGTGTCGACGAAAGACGTTAGTTGAATGTTGTATACTTTAAAGTTACTATGGTGCGACGTATGCGACCGCCGTACCACCAGGCACGCACACTATCGCACCTTAGGTACCTACCTATATGAACCACAACCAAGCGCCGATAACTAAAGCAAATGAAAGATGTTCATTTTTATCACTGTCATTCTAGCGCGACCCACTCACCCATACGCCATCGATTGAATGTCCTATACTACAATAACTTGAATAAATATTCTGTAAATGTGATAATGGAAGCATAATGTCAATAACATCCTCCGCTTTGGCAGAACAAAGATAACTATGACGAGCTCCGACCTAAAACAATACTGGGCTTAAAACTGTTCGACCGAATCTAATAAAATACCTTCATTTAGTGACGGCGCAGTCTTTACACAAACCAAATAGTAGACAAAACGTCTATTAAAATTTAGTATTGGAAAAGAATACATCCTCCTGCTCATCGCGTTTGATACCGTAGGACATTCGGAACTAAAAAATTCGCTTATATCTGACAGAGATGTCAAAAATCTAGGTTTGATGTGGAAATCTGTGATAGATAGATAGATATTTATTTCATCAATATAAAATTACATTATAATTTGAGTACATTTCAAAATATATGAATTCACATTGAGATCGTCAAAACAGATACAAATACAACCATGATAAAAACTCGTAGTTTTTCACCGTTGGGGATCGTCATACAAAGGCATATAAATAAAACATTCGTAATTAAAATAGGTCTATGTCAATGTGCAAATTAATAAATTAAAGTCAAAATCTAAATATTCTTTTACAGACTATGAAGGTTTCATTAAGAAAAGGTTTTTAAGGTGGCGTCTTTAAGTTCGGCAGGAAGATGTTCATAGCAAGTTGGACCAACGACGCGAGGGCTTTTATCCGAAAGTGCCAAAAGTGTGTGTAAAATCGAATAGATTTTTATAATAGTAATTAAATGTATTAAACAGCGAATAAAAATGGTGAAAAGTAAGAAGTTCTCTAATAAATCTCGAGGCGTCCGCGCACCGGGAGGCAAATATTACCCACATAAGCATCTGAATCGGAGTTCAGTCTTTCGGCTCAAAGGATGATAATTTTAATGATGCTCGCCTAGATACGAAGTCGTATTTGAAATATTTAGCCATTCACATATTCTTGTCACAAAGAGACCTCGTCGTGCTTTATAAGCACTGCTAAACTTTGGAATTCCCTCCCTGCGTTTGTGTTTCCTAGTTCCTATAATCTTGGTGTATTCAAGTATAGAGTGAATAGGCATCTTCTGGGTAAGCGTGTTCCACCTTAGACCCTATCATTACTTTCCATCCCATTCCATCCAGGTGTGATTAGGGTCAAACCCAACCCCATTCGTAATACAAAGAAAAAGACAGCGGAGTTCCATTTCCCTTTTCGCGACCAGCAGAGCATCTATAAATATCAGCGGCGGTGACGGTGACCACTTCCTTTCTTTAATAAAAACATCTGGGAGTATTTAATTTGTGCCCAAGTGTTCGGGCACGGCGCTGCTATTCTCGGCGGTTTTCAAAAGGTCTTAAAGACTAATGTAGGGTGAATGACTTGTTAGACAAGGTCGAAGGAATTTTGTGCTCCTATAGTGTTTTAGTGGATTCTTCGTTAAAATAAAAATCCATTAAGCTTTATAAACTTCTATTTGGTATTAGGTACTATTAAAAATCTATTAGGTATATTCTTCTATTATAAAGTGTTGTGTCTTACACGCACCTAAATAAAAATAATAAAGCAAACTATTTTCAAGTTCCTTGTGCTTTGATTTAGGTATTTCTTTCATCCTCCTAAGACCAAATTTTAACGGAAAACAATACACATAAAATAGTTTGTGCAGTCGATAACATTATCATCGTGAACTTGACAACAAAATCGCAGGCTGATAGCGATTGCGGGAATTTTAATCTTATTCATAAAGTTCTAATCGACATTAATTCCAACAGCACTTGTACATATAACAGCACCTCCCTTATGTAGGAAACTCTCAACATAAATAAACGTTGAACAAAACTAAAAGTAGGTAGTAGTAAAGGGAAGCGAACATAATCTGATTAGATATATAGGGGCGATATGCTCTAAATATACCACGGCGTAATCAAAAACTACATTCAAAGTGGAAAACTAAAATAGACCAGTCTAATCTGACCTGTGCGTATATAAATTAGTGACCTCTATGATGTTGTTATAGAAATAAGCAGACGGCTCACCTGATGGAAAATACCAGAGGCGTCACCATCACCGGTCTTGGATATTTAAATAATCATATTGCTAAGTACCAGTTTGGGTAGATTTTCAGTCGTTTTGATGGTCATCTAGTTATCAATATCAAGCTCGAGAAACAAGTTCGAAGGTGAAAGTTCGATGAAACAACTTCTGCTGTTAATAATATACCTGACATTGCTTTGCATAAAGATGTGTTTCAGAACGAAGTTTGGGTATGATGTTTTGGGTTTTCTGTATTATAAAATCTCATGTTCACCTCTACCTTGTTTCTCGGCACAGAAACCTAATTATAAAAACACATTGTCTTGCTTTGTTCTATGGAGGGTTGAAGTAAAAGAGCGCAATCTTTATAGTACCGAATCGGGTAGATTGGGGGCGCTGCGGTCGCCACTCCAGTCAAGCCACCTAGGCGGATAGTCTGCAGTAGCGCCTTCAGATGGCGCTGCTGAAGCGAAAACGGTTGTGAGGAGAGTGTGTTTTGTTTTGTTGCTTATCAAATCCGCTGGACACGTTTTCAACTATTTCGCCATATAAGATTGCGCTCCTTACCAAGACACATTCCACACTCAATACTTTGTTCCACTAAAATGACATTTGTAATTGCTTTGATGTATACTTACATACCAATACATCTTATGAATAAAGTTTACTGAGAGTAATTTAGGTTAAATTTTATTAATCCCTATTCCTTGCAAAATGTAATAAAACATTTGGCCGGTCCCGATATTAATTTTCTTTATGATTTTCGTTCAGGCATTACACAGCCGAATCGGTGGCTGTGATCCAGGGATCTTAGGGCTGCGATTACTTTAGAAAAAAGATTTTCTAACATTCATTTTTATTCGCAATTAAAAACATTATAGAAAATATTTATTGTTTCTGTTATAAAAAAATAAAGGATCAGCCTAAAGTTAAACTATCTCGTGTAAATCTCAAATATTCAGTTTTTGTAACTAAACTAGTCCAGGCCTATGTCCAGCAGTCTTTCGGCTGACGTGTCGAACCAAAGTAACCAAACTAGACACTTACGTAGTCTTGGCACCTACCTATATAGGCCACTTAACTTTTTGCTTTTTATTTTTACCTTCATGCAGATCTCATTTATTTCCATACCAAGTAGGTAAGTATTTTACTAAAAATCTGAAATTGATATGAAGTTCGCTTGAATTTCATCATAGAATTATTAGTTTTTTTTTAAATATTTATGGGTGAATCAACTTTTTTATGTCCATAGTTGCCATGGTTACTGTCCCCTGGACCACTTTTTAAAACTTCTATTCTGTGGGTTTAAATACACTAAATGTGGGGTTTCTTTGCCATTTTCAATCCTTTCCCTAATGAAGCACTTTCTAAGCGTCTTAGAATTCTATATTGTAACAGGTTTTCTAAGAAACCCCTCTCACTTTGTCCCCTGGACAACGAGACAGAGTAACAACAAGAAATAGTTGATTGACCCTTATTTATTATAAGCAAGCATTTTACCACGATCTCACCTGGTGGTAAGTGACGATGTAGTCGAAGGTGAAATGATTTACCTTACTTAAAGAGTACCTACCTGTTCACTCTCGACTTGAAAAGATCCAAGTTATAACTATCGGGGTAGAGACCGGCCGGCAGAGAATTCCACTCCTTAGCTGTTCGCATGATATATCTGCGATTGCATTTTTAGACGCTCGGTTCAACATAACTATTATCAGCTGAAAACATATTTCTGAAGGCATTTATGAATGTAAAAATCTACAATACCACTATGTTGATAATACGAGCTCTTAGCTCTTAAGGCTAAGGCTTCCCATCTCTCACCAAAAGAGGGGCACAATGGCGAACAAAGAGTGCAATTACCGCACACATTTCTTTCCACGCCATCGAACCTCCGACGTTGTGTATCCGCCCTTTCAGGCTTAATGACGTATTAATATAAATAATATTCGTATAATGGAACGCTGGTTCTTTGTCGGTACTCTACGATCGAGGACATGGGATTATACCGGCTGTGGTTTAGTTCGACCCTCACATATAATAAAAGCTAACGCGAATTGCCTTTCTGTAGGTGTTGGAGGACAAAGCGTTTCTAAATAAATGATATAGGTAGGTTACAATACTTAAAGCAATTTAATTCTTTCACAAGATAATAAAGCAAATGAGTAAGAAATACCACTTATAAAAAAAGAAAAAGAAAAATACGATTTATTGCCACACAAAAAAAAAACACTTATGTGTAATTAGGAGTTTTTAAAGATATTGAGTCTTACAAAGGTTAGAATAATTTTGGGGTATCATGTAACGATTGACGTTACAACTTCACGTTGATGTTATTTACAAGTTATGAGCGCAGGATCGATGTGGCTATAAATGGTCCGTAAGTAATTAGTTAGGACGCGTATGTAAGGACCTAGTGATAACTGGAATATAACATGTAGTTTCTAGGGCAACAGTAATGGGCGTAAGTAATTCCCTTGAGTTACATAATATTAATACTATCGAGTACTTTTTTCTGGTAATATTTTATTATCAAACTGAAAATTGAAAAAGAACTAACGAAGGGACGACTTTGTCAATTTCTAAGCAAACTGGAGACTATGATTGAAAAATTTTACCTCAATGAAGCTGGTTTTTTGGCCTTCCGTAAATTTGAGTGATGGACGTGAGTAATGGTACACCTTTTCGTATCCTGCGAGGCGTGTTAGTCGAAATTTATCGATGACACCTCATTCCCAGAGAACGTATGTGGTCAGACCAAATGACAGACATTTATCGTCGCCTGTTGCTGCCCGGACGTCCCTAGAGAAATGACTGGTTAATAACCCTCTATGGTCTGCAGTAGCACTTAGTTACAGTAAACAAAGCTTATATCAAGAGACGTTTGGTAGAACTACCCACGAACGAAACAAGAATTTTGTTTTCTATGGCCCATTGATACAATTCAGCTAGATTTAGCATGCTTCTAGCAAAAACTTGAATTAAATTCATTTGAAACATTTGAAGCTATCTTTTCTAAGTCTAGATTACCAACTTTTATGTAAATATAATTATTTATTATCATGTTTAATAGTTAGGTGTCTATTTAGTTACTAATAATAATGTTTAACAATTACTTTGTAGGCACGGCTATGAATTTCATCTACAAAAGCCATAAAGACGTCTTCTGTTGTGATAAGGCTATAATTCGGGCTACAGTTTTTCTTCTTCCTCCTCATTTGCGTCTATTCTAGAGGTAAAACGCATTTTAGCGATCTCAAAGTCCCAGCTATCTCGTCACCTGACGTCATAAATAACAGCCCGTTTAATCTGGGGGCTGTCCGGAACCGCCGTGACGGCTGACGGGAACCATGCTCCGTAAAATATGCATTTAAATGTGACCCGGAAGCTTGCCAGGTTTGCCTTCATTAATTTGCCTTGGCTTGGTGACCATTAAAGCGGCTCACCAAGTCGTCGATTTACCTCTGTGATATTAAACTTCTTGGACCATACCGCATGCCTTTGCCTTGAAGACGCCAAAATGTCAACATTTGGAGAATACCCATTTATTACGTAAGTTCAGCCAGCGACTTAATCCTCGTAGAATTCGTTTCGCGTGAACTATGGGACGGAAGTAGCCTGTCCTTCCCGGTAAATTGAACTATCTCCATACAAAACTTCGTCGTAATCAGTCCAGCGGATTAAGCGTGAAGAAGTAACAGACAAACAGACAGTGTTACTTCCGTATTTATAATATCAGTATGGATGGATGAACCGTCTCGTGATGAGAGGAGGCCTGTGCCCAGCAGTAGGACGCAAATAGGCTGTTGTAGTAGTAGTAGTAGGATGGATGGATAGGAATTATCTGATTTGTAATAGTGTTCCAAAATTAAACAATCTTAATTAAAAACATCAGCACGACCTGCCTTAGAGGTTAAAGCATGAAAATTAAACGACTTTTCCAAGAATCGAATGGACCCAAACTTGCGTTCGTACTGCTCCCTTGCCGTTCTTGCGGTGGAGGTATGAATTTGTGATAAGGGATGTCCTACAGCCGGGCTCGTATCAACCACACGCTTTAATTACACTAGAACTTGGTTGGTCTAGCTGGTTGCTCTTATTTGGCGTTGCTCCGACCAATCAGCAGTCATACTTTACAAGACAAAATTGTTCAGGATGCTTCTGGTTGGTTAGGACCTTGTGAGATAAACAGTGGGCGAGAAGAGTAGCACCGTAAAGTGGCTGTTCAGAATAGCAATTAACTTTTTGGACGCCATCGCCATATTTAACACCTAAATTAAGAGTTCCGTTCGAAAAATGATTTAATGCAAATTACAGCCGCGGGTTAAACAATTTTCAGAAGGTTTTTGTTTTACTATTTTGTTCTGAGGTTGTATTTTATTTTCAGTCTTAGATTTGCTTGAGAAAGCTTTTTTAAAGTATAGTTAAAGATGAGATACAGCAGTCAGTACAGCCCTGAATTCAATATCCTTGTGTCACATTAATCTGTAGTGTGGTATGTATACATGAAAATTAGTTTTGTGATTCCGTTTGGGGCTTTAAATTATTAATGCTGTTTCGCTTTTGTAGCTTCATGAGTTATGATGACACACCGTTCAATTATTCGCATCTCGTCTGTGTCAAAGGTTAGGGCCGCATAGGGAGACATTCACACACGCGCTACCAATCCCTGGGGTCTTTCGTTTTCGGATAAGACATTAATTATGACGCTGCGAGAGCCGTAAGTTAGGAAAATTATGTTGTCTGAATGTACTTCATTTTTTACCTTGTTGATACTTGTGACTCGTCGTGTACGAGCAATGATTTGTACCTATATATATATATCCTGTGGTGATCTTTCGTTTTACGATTGAAAACGTTATACACATTTAAGTATTTTTTTGGTTTTATCACTGGTAGTAATTTCATCCTATTAAAGATACTACTGCAGTAGCAGTAGTAGTACAGATACTACTACTACTACAGCCTATTTGCGTCCCACTGCTGGGCACAGGCCTCCTCTCATCACGAGAGGGTTTGGGCTATAGTCCCCACGCGGGCCCAGTGCGGATTGGGGACTGCACACACATCTTTGAATTACTTCGCAGATGCGTGCAGGTTTCCTCACGATGTTTTCCTTCACCGAAAAGCTCAGTGGTAAATTCAAATTAAAGGTACGTCGCATGCAATTTGATGTGCGGTGCGGGAGTGTACTGTGAATTTATCAGAGCTTCTATCAAATAACGAAGTATAGAAATATAAGAGCTTCTTTCTTCAATCTATATTTAAGTATGTTTCTATCAACAGATGTAAATAAAACACTTGACAAGCGCAGTTTACCACAAGCGTATGTATGCAGATGGTAGCCAGGGTCACCGACGAATTATGGCTGCGTTTAGCATAATCTCGTCTCTGGCAATCCGGAGTCTTTGACATGTAAATTGACGGTAGGCGGCGGATGCGTGACGTCACGGACGACGTAATTGCAACGTGTCATCGCCCGATTCAGTCGCTACGAGGAAATCAGTGGCTGCATAGATTCTCGTAACTTGAAATGTTTGTAGCCATAGTGTCTAATTTGTAGTGCGGATGCTACGCGCTATTTAAACTAGGTGATACGTAATACTTGAGTGTTAAAATAAGTACCAAATTGGTTAAAATTATCTTCTTGACGAGACTGTCTTGATTTTATTTAAATGATAAAATGTATGTACACAAAAAACGTGTACGTAAGGTTTATTTATGATAACTTTGGTGAGGATTACCGATGACGATAGTTTGTGACCTAATGTGCCTACTTTGTGCTAGACATAGGCCTCTTCGTCACTCAGACCGGTCCTGTGCTACATTCCACCGGTTTCTGCGACCTTCACGAGGTCGTCGCTCCATCTTGTTGGAGGCCTACCGTCAGTTCGTCTCCCGGTTCGCAGACGCGACTTGAGAACTTTCCGGCCCCATCGGCCATCAGTCCTGCGAGCAATGTGCCCCGCCCACTGCCACTTAAGGCTCGCTATTCTTCGAGCTATGTCGGTGACCCTAGTTCTACTGCGGATATCCTCATTTCTGATTATATCACGCAGAGAAACCCCGAGCATAGCCCTCTCCATTGCCCTCTGAGTGACTTTGAGCCTTCTTATGAGACCGATCGTAAGCGCCCAGGCCTCGGAACCATAAGTCATCACTGGCAACACACACTGGTCTAAGACTTTCGACTAAAGACACTGCGAAGCTTCCCGAACGCTTACACCTAACTAATAACACACAAAAAGTAACATACACAACGTTTCATAACGTTTTGAACGGGTACAGCGTGCCTTTACACGCCATATCGCTTACCTAGCACCTAGCACAAGCCACAAAGATCCATACGATAAGCGTCTTCAACACTTTCACATGGTTTCATTGGAGAACCGCCGACGGTTGCATGATCAATTGTTTCTTTATAAACTCATTAAGGGCCATCTGTCTTTGGAGCCCATACTGGAAAAGGTTTATATTTCTGTGCCAAGACCTAATTCCCGGCGAATTGCCACAAAAACGTTCACCGTACCGCTAGCAACCACAAATGTAAAAAGGCATGCACCATACAGCCGCTTACTAACGCACTACAACAATCTCACTGAAAGGGCTTGTTTGGATATATACCACGATAGCTTAAGTTTATATAAGAGAAAATTGAATAAGTTTTTCAGTCAACAGGTACTTGAGATCTGATTTAGCCATAGTAAATTACATCTCAAATGCCTACTAATACTAATATTATTACTAATCGTCTCAATTAGTTTATTGTATGTTTCATTTAAGTTTATGGTTAAAATCATGTTAAAATCTTGCAGTAATGTAATATTCTATTTTTATTTAGGTACAAATTAACTCAATTGTTCGAAAGATGTGTTCACCTGTAATAGGGGCACATAGAAAACTAATGCCTGTACAATTTAAAACTGTACCTTGTTATTATGTGCTCTGTTGGTGTCCCGTATAAATAAATAAATAAAAATACACAAAATTACCTTGTTTTTGACCCTAAATAAGAAAATTAAGATATGGATCGAACCATCAAATCTCATGAACTGAAAACGTAACAGAGTGTGAATATAAATCACTCATAATGGGAAGAAGGCAATAAGGAGCACAAATAGCAGAAACCAACTTTTATGGGGCAGCTGGGGTATTTAAATTGGAACTTTAAGGGTCTGTGATAAGGGTTTTGGTGGCTGCTGGTAATCCTTTCGATTGAATTAGTCTGACGTCGTAAACAAGTGAAGTTGACGGGTCTCGTTAGTGATGAATGCGAACGAGGCTTCATTCTAGGGTTTTTTTAACTAAAAGTGGAATTCAGTGCTTGGCCTTTGACGGTTCACTGCGGCTTTTCTCTTTTTATTGAAAGGTACTTAACGAACTACTAGTCTGTTAGCTTAGCAGAGTTAAAGAATATATTTTTTTAAATTCTACGTGGCACCTGTTGCATCAGAATTGGGCATAAGGGCAGGCAATATAGGGGCCGCAAAGAAACGCTTAAAAAAATCGCTTCGAAAATGTAAAGAATGAGGTTATTTCGAGCCACTTGCCTTTAGATCAGCTTTTTTAAAAGGTATTCATATTATATGATACAAAGAAAGAAGCTTCATTATCGATCCTGTACAGGTATTTCAATAAAATGTCAGGTCCACCTGAGCTTTTATAATGAGATTATTCAACTACGAGATTCGTGCACGTTTCCTCACCATGTTTTCCTTCACCGAAAAGCTTAGTCGTAAATTCAAATTGAATTTCGCACATAAGGAAACTTAGAGGTGCGAGCCGGAATCGAACCCCGGACCCTTTGCATGAGAGGCAGCAGGTCGAACCACATGGCCACCACGGCTTTTTTACTGCTTGATGACATCGCACAGGTTCATTGAGAAGAGTAGGGGAGTACTGCTAGTGGGGAACACATCCAGTCTAACAAAAAAAAACTCAAAAAATCCAAAGCCCAAAATGTTCAAGGTAAACAGCTGTTCAAAGTCTCGCGAGAACATTAACATTCACGCTTTACAGCTCCGTAAATACCCACTTTTTAGGGTTCCGAAGTCCACAAGGAACCCTTATAGTTTCGCCATGTCCGTCCGTCCGTCCGTCCGTCCGTCCGTCCGTCCGTCCGTCTGTCCGCACTATTGCTCGGAGATGCTTAGGTCTAGAGAGCTGTAATTTGGCATGAATATGCATATTAGTTACGCTGACAAAGTGGTACAATAAAATTCTGAAATATATTTTTTTATAGGGTACCTCCCCTACTCGTAAAGTGGGGATGTAATTTTTTTTTCTTGCATACCCCATGGTGCGGCATATCGTTGAATAGGTCTTAAAAAAATATTGTGGGTTTGTTAAAACTATTTTTTATTTAAGTGATGCGTTTGTGAAATATTAAGCTTTAAAGTGCTATTTTTTGTTAGAGTCGCGTGTCCCCCCCCCCCTGCCAGCTAAATGGTGGTATTTGGATGGCTGAAAAAAATCACGGTTGTGGCATATATAACGTAGTTGAAAGGAAAACTATCAGAGCTAAGTAGGCTGTACAAACTTACGAGTAATAGTCGACCAACTTATAATGATGATTTTTCTCGAGCGACAGGGGCGTCGGGCGGGCACGTCATACCATAGGCTAGCTAGATGCTAATAAGTCTTAGAAAGGTACTGTGGGCATCCTCAACTTCGGAACCCTATAATTTGCGCGTGGCCCGACACGCACTTGGCCGGTTTTTAACAGCTATTAAACTAATTCTCCTTACCCTTAGCATCACTTCATCTCAGCCAGATTGTATAAAAAATGTCGTGAATGTATTTAGAGCTAATGTGCGGAGGTGAATGGGGCACTCTGCGTAATCACACTGAAAGGCGTGGACGATGCCGTGTAGGCCTTAGAAACTGTATTTAGACAGTTTAGGTGGGATGCGGCACGCCTTGGGGATGCGGCACGCCTTGGACAGAGCTCATTGGCGTGCATTGGGTGAGGCCCACGTCCAGCAGTGGACTACTATGGGCTGTTGATGATGATCAGGTGGGATTTAGGCCCAGGCACAAATGTACATAATCCTAGACTTTATAACTGCCTGATCCAATTAAGTCTTATACCTAATATGTTATGTTTTCTGCCTTTGCAGATATTGGATAGCCTTTAGGGTATAAATCGATGTATCGTTAATTGAAGAACACACCTAACTAAACTAGTTTTTAAAATATTCCGATCACGTAAAGCAAATAACACACTACAGAAAGGGTACGTTTAAAGACTGAAAACATTATGTAAACGTGTTTTCAATTGAAATTTAGCCCTCAGATAATCCCTGTTTGCGTACGCTGTGCCTAAATTCTGTTGACGAATTAATTCTAAAACTTTACAAGGGATTAGTGTCGGAGTCGTCCGGGCTTTTCGATAATTGTAAAGCGGCCGGGATTCGGTCGCGCGGTCGGCCGGCCGTGTCGGCCGTGTCGTCCGACAAATTGGATTACCATTGCACGCGACGGCCAATTGATGGAACCCGGATACGAACTGCTAACTTATTTACGTGTGATAGAATATCCGCTGGAGTTTAAAGCGTGGGAGGCTATTGGATTTTTATTGATTAGTGCCGATGTTCGGCGTGACAGATTGTTCGTGATGGCTATCGGTTTCCAAAAACAAATTGGGGCTCGTTAAAAGAGGATAACAATAAAGAACCTTGGTCACCGATATTATACTTAGCTCGAACAAAAGCCAAACTTAAGAGGTTCGTATACAATAAAATTATGATCAAATTGATATCTATTTTAATACATTAAAATAATGAAATAAAATTTACTACTACTACTACTACTACAGCCTATTTGCGTCCCACTGCTGGGCACAGGCCTCCCCTCATCATGAGAGGGTTTGGGCTATAGTCCCCACGCGGGCCCTGTGTGGATTGGGGACTTCACACACATCTTTGAATTACTTCGCAGATGCGTGCAGGTTTCCTCACGATGTTTTCCTTCACCGAAAAGCTCATGGCAAATTCAAATTGAATTTCGCACGTAAGTAAACTTTGAGGTGCGAGCCGGAATCGAACCCCCGACCCTTGGCATGAGAGGCGGTAGGTCGAACCACGGCTTTTTTTTAATAAAATTTATATTATTCATATTAGCCATATAATTTTCCCCATTTAGGGTACTCCGAACATAATCATTGGTCCTTCGAACCGGATTGGACAGTGCCATTGACAATTTCGACGACTAATGGCTCCTCAACGCTACTTTCGCAAAGATTTAACTTGTACAACAGTTGTAACATAATAGCTCATAACTCACGCATTATAATGGCTGGCGGCGGAAGAGGCTGAATCTTTTACGAGGCAATGCCGTCTCGGAAATGGGCAAGTGTATCCAGTCACCGGTGAATTAGAGGCTGATGGCAAATTATACATATAGCAATAGGGATGACGACAGGGTAAAGGAATCGAACTTCTAATTAGTCCGTCAGTCAGGTAATAAAAAAATATTAGACTCGTATTTTTTGTTTTATCAACAAAGAATGACCAAGTTAAAACGCATTAAAGTTGGAGAGTGGGGCTAACTACGTCACCGTTTGGTATAAATCGTACCTAACCGTAACGTCACGCGATATTTCAACTCAATATAATATCTCCGTATAAGATTGATTATGTGAAAAAAGAAAAAATACGTGTCCAATACTTTTCAATAATCTTCCTGATAGACTAAGGAAAAAAAAATTGTCGTCATCCCTATTTAATAGGCAGACGTAAAGGTAACTTTGCAAAATAATGTCAAAGAGTTGACGGTTGATGCCGGCACGCGAATGGAAGAAGAAAACATGGTGTGCCTAACACCACAAAACGTGGGACAATTGCAAGAGAATAATTCCAAAACAACGTCATTTTATGATCCACACTTAATATTAAATCTGTCTGTCTGTTTGTTACCTCTTCACGCTTCAACCGCTCGACCGATTGAGATGAAATTTGGCATGGAGATAGTTGGGGTCTCGGGAAAGGACATAGACATACTTTTTATCCCGGAAAAACGCATAGTTCCCGCGGGAACTTAAATTAATTATAATCATAACAATGTTAAACGAAATTCCTCTCTCAAGTTTAGGGCTATGAGTTTTAATGTTGATGCCATACTAATATTACAAATGTGAAAGTTGTTTGTTTGTCCTTCCTTCACGTCGCAACGAGTGGACCGATTTGGATGAAATTTGGTATGCAGATATTTTGAGACCTGAGCAATAACATAAAATACTTTTTAACCCGATATTTCCACGGGAACGGATTTTCCACGGGTCAAACTACTTCGTTCAGTACGTCTATAATTATAACTGTCTATATTTATAGGTATCATCGGGTACGCAAATTCTAAGTCGACGCGGGACGAAGTTTGCGGGCATCGGCTAGTAATTTCATTACGCTCATCTAGAACGTTTTTAGCGCGTACTATAGGCATTTGGAATGAACTCCCTGCTGAAATTTTCCCTCTGCGCTACAATACAGGATGTTTTAAAAAGGGTGTCATTAAATATCTTCGGGACCGGCAACGCATTGGTGACGCCTCTGGTGACGGCGGTAACCTCTTTCCATCAGGTGGGCCGTCTGCCTGTTTGTCCGTCTATAATAATGAAAAAGAAGAAATAAAATACATTGGAAACTATTTCGAGAAAATCTCAAGCAGTCCTTGACTATCTAAGACTGAGTGATCCGATTATTTCGCTGAGAGTTTCTTGGATAAGTAAATAGTAGCTACTATCCTATATATGTATAATACTTTATAACGAACATCAGAACGAAGCATAAGCAATACGTAAGTACGAACAGGTACAAAAGTTAATTTCTTTATCTGTATCCTTTCATCCCTTGCGTAGATACATCATTGCTAGAAACCTTTAATTTTTTGGTCCCGTAAAATGATTTTCAATTTTTCTTTCAATAAAATTGAATAAATACTTACTTGAGTAAAATGAAACCCTCTGAAAAAAATCTATTTGATGGGCTACTTTTTATTGTTACGGCAAATCGAACTGAAACCCCAGATAATGAAGCCTCGCCGCACAATAGGCATCGTCCATCTCGCTGATTTAGCGGCATCGCGTGCGCAGAGCAAGTGGCACCTTTCACGAACCACGCTGACCTGTTTTCGCGTTTACTCCCTTAGTGTGCATGGTTTGTATGACGAAAATGGTGTTACAATAGATACATTAGATAGATTATAATACAAAGATTAAGAAAAGTACTTACCTACAATATCCATACTCCATACTAATATTGTAAATGCGAAATTAACTCTGTGTGTCTCGGAATCGCAGGATCAATTTAGATGAAAATTGGTATGGATATAGTTGGAGTCCCGGAAAAGTACATAGGCTACTTTTAACTAGTACTTTGAATTTGAAAAAACGGGTAAGAAGCGAGTTAAATTCGCGTGGAGAGGGTTCCGACAATTGATTATTTTCAATGACGTCATTTTCAAACCGTTTCACAGGATAAGCTCTTTTATATGATAGATTTCAAAAAACATGGACTTCTTAATAATTTTCCTGTAATCTATAGGTCAATAACTATGCTCCGTATTTTTTCCAAAATTTTAGGTCCAGTGGTTTCGGAGATGAAGGGAGGGCAATGGTCATTTTTCGCCTATTTTCTTAAATAACTCGAAAAGTATTGACCAAAAAAGAAATGAAAAAAATATTGATATAGTTTGAAAAACTTCATTTTTTTTTTTTTAATTAACCCCCAAAAATAGGGTCTATGTTTAAAATTCATTTATTTTCGTTACACGTCCGTCTTTGGGTCACAAACTTACATATAATCGACTGTGACAGACGGATGGACAGACACACGAGTATCCTATAAGGGTTCCGTTTTCACCTCTTGAGGTTCGGAACCTTAACCGGAATTGAATTTAATCCCGGAAAAACGCAAAGTTTCCGCGGGAACGCGATTAACGAATTACACGCGGGCGAAATCGCGGGCAGAAGCTAGTAAATACTATATTCTAATCACAATCATACGCTAAGTAAGAGTGTAAGAGATCACCACTCAGGACAAGATGATAAGTAATTTCTTCATTTATTTCTTAATTAGGGCCACTAAAGCTATTTCTGGAGAAGATTTTTGGCAAGCAATGAGATTAAGTACCCATGTACAGTACAATATATATTGTGTAAAATTGAATGGCCGTTTGTTAGTCTGGGTAAAACTCGAGACCGATTTGGCAGATTCTTTTTTTTTTAGTGTTTGCTTCAGGGAAGGTTTAGAAAGAAAAAATAGGGAAAAGAAAAATAACTTTGTATGGGAATCGCTTTCATTTTAATACGAAGTTCACCGGATAAACTATGTGTAATTGCAACATTTCTCCTATAACATGAATAAATCACAAACCATGATAGCCCAATGGTTTGACCCAAATTTCGTGCAGACGGTCGGGAGTTCAAATGTGTTTGCACGCTGATTAAGTAATCGGAGAGTAAATTAATGCGAAATTCAACTCAAAATCACTTAGTGTTACGATGAAGGTAAACATCAGGGCAAAAGGATAAGTGCACACATCTGCGAAGTAATACAAAGATGCGTATTTAGTCCCCAATCCGTAATATAACTGTGTGGGTGGCGGGACTGAGACCGTCTCGAGTAAGAATTCCCCGGTTTGAATATGTCCCAGCCTTGCTTTAGCCACGTCGATTATTTGCGCACTTAGCCGCACTCCCCCTCTCGAGGCGAGTGGAACAGCCTTTATAACACTTTCGTTCCATGATTCGCGACGGAGGCTTGCGAGGGAGTAATTGACTGCCGACGACGAGGCGTGGTCCAAGGTTAAACAAATCGTGAAATATTCACTGAAAATTTCAAGTATATGAATGTCTTCAATTTGTTTTTGAATCCTTAGATCTTCGCCTCCTTTACTAGCTGTTAAGACTGTCTCTCCTGTTCAATTCAGAAAAAAATCTTCAAACAGATGCAAAAAGCAACATCACAACATGGCAGTCGTAAGACATTTACCTACTGAACTTTAGGAGTCCCCAAATTTCATAGACCGGCCGTTGCGGTACCTCTTATGGATTCGTTTCACTCGTCACTAGGTCTTGTTGGTGAACAGAACACAGAACTAAGGAAAGCGACATAACACCGCGAGTTTTAGTATCCGATACGCAGCTTATCCGCCTATTGTAAAGGTTATGAAAAGTCCACTCTTAACTTGATCCACCATCTTACGCGTGACAAGCCGTACAGCGGGATCCATCACCACGACACGAAAGATCGGGTTATCCGGTATTTGGCGTAATCATCCGAGTGCGAGCATTAGCGATATTGATTCACGACCAGCCGCCACACGAACTCCTAATCAAAAAACAGCTCCCCAATCCGAGTCCACAGACGCTGGTTAGAGACGAATTCGATAAATAACTTCAAGTCCAATTTAGTGAAAGAACTGAAATTGTCTAATGTGTTTTTTCATTGGTATATTCCCGATTTGTTCCTTTTGATCTGATGTGATTATAGTCGGGAAATGAGATCGGACTCGCCCTCATTTCCTTCCTGACGCCGTTAACTCACCTTAATTATCGTCAAATTGTTTTTTGGGAGTTTGTTTAATGCTGCTTAATAATATGGTGCCGTCGTTTTTTAACGAATAACCACAATCTTTTGAACTACATATTTTATATTCCTTTACGAAGCATATTATTTACTACAAAGGAACCAAATATTATCAATTTAAGAATGTAGTAGAATTTACCTGGATGAGCCGTAGAACTTCACCTAGTCCAGTACAAACATGCGAATAAAGTGAGGCTTATCTGAAATCATTGTTTTAATAATATAGTCACTGAACTTGGCTGCTTGCAACCTCGTAGTTCCGACGGTTTGGCAGCTCAGCCCAGTTTTATAGCGGCGCAGCGCCTAAACAACTACATTACGCAAATGCGCCCATTAAACCATGGCTTTATGACATCGTGCGCCGAACTTTTTCACTTCCCATGATGCATATGACCCAAATAAAGTTGGGATAATTACTTATGTGACCACATTCACCACAGTGCGCTTCGCGCTTGAGTTTCGGTATCGTTCATTTTAGGAATTGCATTCTACATATGTGGTTAAATACACTAAAATTAAATCACAAATGGATGTACCTACTCTCCCAAATCACAGAAGTTCAGTGTAACGTAGACATAACTATACTAGTATAAGCGGTCAAGCAAAATTGTGACGATATTTTACCCACAGTATCAGCTATCGATTCTAATCATGTTATTTAGGTTTTTCGAGTAACTACGTAAAAAAAAAAAAATGCGATTTCGGTATCGCTCACACCATCAATCCTATACTTGGTTATACAATTTTTTTACCAACTCAAAAGAATAAAAACCTAAAATATATGCTCAGAATCGATAGCTGATTCTGTGGCACATCATCGTCACAGCGTTTTACTTGACTCTATAATAATAATCATACGTAACGTAAATTAATATAATACATTTTATAATCAATATGCTGACAATTACTGCTAACAACATAATTTGAATAATTCAATGTTATACAGTGCACCTTTATGTGGTAAACAGATCAAGCTAATAATTCGTCACAACTACTACCGTCCAATCTCCATTTAGACGATCTCAAATCTCTGGGTGCTTCGATTAGAAGCCAGTTCCAGCTTGCAAATTTACAATATTGAATTAATAGAATAACTTAATTAGTGGCTGTGCTGCAGGACCTAAATAAAGTCCTAACTAGGTGACAACTAAGCGATCTGACAAAACCCTTTGTTGGTGACCGACCTCTTCTTTACTTTGTATTTTTATACCTTTTTTTTGACTTGTTTTTGATTGATTTATAGTTTTAGTAGTTGCCTTAGTTACGTGCATAAGCGAGGTCCTGTTAATATTATTACATTTTGATTCTCTAATACTTGTCTTCATTTTACCATTAAAACATTATAATCATACAGTCCACTCCGCTCCGCTACATTTTTGGTCCATTCTCACCGTAAGTAGAACCATTTCCTTGTATATTTTTCATCTTGTCACTTCGTGTCAAAAATTTTCACACCTACGTTTCATCGATTTTCACTTCGTTTTCAAACCATTTTCGCCTCATTTTCAATACATTTTCGCTTAGTGTGGCTTAGTTTTTTAAAACATAGGTTAGTAGATAGTTATTAGTTTCATTTCGATACCATGGAGACACGTAGTAAGAGCAAATCGCTGGCGGACCTCACAGCTTCGAGAGCCGAGCGCACGCCGCGCGTTCGCGTAGAACGCTCACCGATCGGCGTCCGGCCGGCTCCGCCCGTGGCAACGGCTATTGTTTCGGAATTGCCAGCTAGCTCGGTCACACATCCAGAGCGCACATGTATTAGTGCGGCACAACCGAGCCCAACTAAGCACTCTAGTGACCGATCTAGCATGAAAAAAGAAGGCAATCCCAAAACATTAGCTCACGAAACACTTAGTGCTTGCAGCGAGCAGTCCGCGAGCCACCGCTCGCACTCTTCCCGTTCGTCTGCAACGGTTCGCGCGCAGAAGTTAGCCGTCGAAGCAGACGCTCTGCGGCACCGCCTCGAACGTGAGCGCGAGCTTGCGCGCCAGCAAGCTGACCGCGAGCGCGAGCTTGCGCGCCAGCAAGCTGACCGCGAGCGCGAGCTTGCGCGCCAGCAAGCTGCACGCGACCGTGAGCTTGCTCGACTTGAACTCGAAGCGGAACAGACGGAGCTGCAAGCCAAACTCGCGGCTCTGGATGCACAAGATAAGTCTAGTTGTTCTCATTCAAGACGTACTGCAACGTGGGTCTCTGAACAAAACGCTAACATACGTAGTTTGATTCATAGAAGCATGCCTGACGAGGTAGCGGCTGTCACCTTGGGCAACGATCAAGGACATCCTTTGCAGCCAGCTAGCCACGTCAACACGGCACCACTTCACGAACCATTTGTCAACAAAGCGTTCAACGAGAAACCTATACGCGCTCTTAACAGTGAAAACGTCATGACATCGCAACAACAACCGACTCTCAGCACCCATCAACCAGACCCTTTATCGCAGCTCGCACACGCCATCACTGCTTTATCTGACCGACCAAAAAAGCCTGAACTAGTTATTTTTTCAGGCGACATTGGTCAATGGATGGCATTTAAAACCAATTACGACCAAACTAAATCTAGTTTCTCCCCAGCAGAGAATTTATCGCGGTTGAGCAACACGATCCGTGGACAAGCGTACGAGTCCGTAGCGTCGCTCCTCTGGACAAGCCGCGACCCGCAGGACGTCGTGGACGCCTTGGAGCAGACTTACGCCCGCCCGGAGATCTTGGTCGGCCGCGAGGTCGCTGCGCTGCGTGCCAATAATAAGATAAGTTCTGCCGAAGATTTAAATTTGCTTGCAAACAAATTGCGTAATTTTATTGCGACAATTAAAATGCTCAAGCAAAGTGACTACTTATATTCACCTGAGCTTTTCCGTTGTATCCTGCTTAAGCTTAGCGAACATACAAGAGCTCGATTTACAGATTTCGCTGCTGCGTATGTGCCTGGTGAACATAATCTCGCAAAACTAGAGCTCTTATCACGTTTTCTTTTAACCGAGGCGGATAAACAGCTAAAATATAATTTTACTTTCGACGGAACTGTAAAACCACAAACTTTTACGCATTCAGCAAAGCCTTTTGTTAAAAGAGAGACGGTTCACGCCACGGTCTCTACCATCAAACCTCCTGAATGCACATACTGCAAACAGGGACTACATACCATAAAGACTTGCAAGGTTTTTCTGTCTTTGGCTGTAGACGACAGATGGCGCTGGGTCCGCGAATCCAAAATTTGCTACCGCTGTCTTAAAGCTAATCCGCATACGTGGAATAACTGCAAGGCCAAACACTGTGGGGTAAACGGATGCACTCGACGTCATAATTCCCTCTTGCACGGCATGGCCACAGCCACCGACAGCAACAATGCTTCAGCTTCATCATCCAGCTCCAGCGCTCAGTGCAACAACACGCAAATACCTTCTGCCAGCACAACGACAACCGCTAACATTGACGAGACCGAGTCACATATTAAGGTCGCGAATACCTCTGATTCTTTAATCAACATGACAGGGTCATCGCAGCCGACTCCTCGCCCCCGCGGCTTGTTGAAGACGCTTCCGATCGTGCTCGAGGGCCCCAGCGGCGAGTTCGAGACCGTGGCGCTGCTCGACGAGGGCAGCACGGCCACGCTGATCGACGGCGACGTGGCGGAGCACATCGGCATTAAACCGGACCGTAAGGAGCGTCTTCGCATTGAAGGTGTTGGAGGTATGACGAAATTAGTCGACGTAAGTTACGTCAACTTTTACGTCAGAGGACGTAACCTACCGGATCGGTACCTCGTCCAGCACGCGCGAGCAATTAAGCCTTTAGGACTCCGCGTGAATAACCCAGAACCCATTAACTTTTCGGATTTTACGCATTTAAACGACTTAGCGGACGAACTGTCACATTCTCACGGTACGCCAACCGTACTTATTGGCGCTCCTGATTGGCATTTATTATTAAGCCGCGAAATGAGGAGCGGGAAAAAGAATGAACCTGTGGCGTCGAGGACTTTATTAGGCTAGGTTTTGCATGGCGCTATATCAGTTTCATCAAAACCGGTTGACTTCGTTAACCACGTTCACGACGATCTAGATGCGCTTATTAAACGTCAGTACGACATTGATTCTTTGGGAGTAATGAAGAGCACTCCGCGTCGCTCTAATGACGATCAAAGAGCCATAGACATTGTCGAATCTTCAGCACGCCAACTAGATGACGGTCATTATGAAGTTGCTTTACCGTGGAAAAAGGACATACCGAAGCTCATACCGGACAGCTATCCGCAGGCACTTTCGCGTTTTAAAGCTCTTCAACGTCAGATGTCCAAAGACGCAGCTTTTGCTGCCGCCTACCAACAGTTCATGGACAACATCATCAGCAAGGGCTACGCGGAAGAATGTGATCCCGAAACTTACTATAAACGGCTCCCACCTAATGAGTCTTGTGTCAACGCAGACAGCAGTATCCGTTGGTACCTACCGACCTTTGGTGTCTTTCACCCACAGAAAAAGAAAATGAGAGTGGTTCATGACGCTGCCGCAGTCACAAAAAATGTGAGTCTCAACTCGTTACTTTTACAAGGTCCCGACCTGCTTTGCTCCCTTCTGGACATCCTGTTTCGTTTTCGAGAAGGTGCAGTGGCCCTGAACGCGGATATTAAAGAAATGTTCCCACAAGTTAAAATTGCCGTGAAAGACAGAGACGCTCAGCGCTTCCTCTGGCGTAACAAAGATGGCGCACTCATGGAGTATCGCATGGCGTCCATGATTTTCGGTGCGGTGTCCAGTCCTTTCATCGCGCTCTACATAAAGGACAAGAACGCGAAAAAAGTGGAAACCAGCTACCCCGCAGCTTCTCGCGCTATCCTCGAAGACCATTACATGGATGACTATCTGGGAAGCTTCGCTGACGCCACAGAAGCTGCACAGCTAGCTGCCGACGTAGCCACAGTGCACAAAACTTGTGGCTTCGAAATGCGAGCGTGGACTACCAACAATCCAGCTGCGCTTTCCCTTGTGCCTAAAGAGTTATGGAGTGATGCCAGCTCAGACGTTTACCTACCACCTAACAATGAAGTAGGCGTCCTGGGCGTCAAGTGGAACCCGTATCATGATTTGCTAAGTTTTCGTGCCAACCTCTGTGCTCCAACTGGCGCTTTGACTAAACGCAACTTACTGTCCAGTGTCATGAAAGTTTACGACCCGCTCGGCCTCCTGATGCCTATTATAATCTGGGGACGCATAATTATCCAGAAAGTGTGGCGAGAAGGCATCGATTGGGACATACCGGTACCCGAAAGATTCGTCATCGAATGCAACGACTGGTTCGAGCAGCTGCAAGGATCTGCTGACATCCGAATCCCACGATGGTATATGAGCAGATCAGACCCAACAGATATACAGCTGCATGTATTCTGTGATGGTGGAGAACAGGCTTACGCATGTGTGGCCTACTGGCGCTTCACTTACGAAGACGGGTCAGTATCCACGACACTTATAGGGAGCAGAGCACGTGTTGCTCCTTTGAAACCACTCTCCGTACCACGTCTTGAATTACAAGCAGCGCTTATTGCATCACGGTTTGCCCAAACTATTTTACATGCCCATCGTGCGATTTCACCCTCCGCAGTCACTTTTTGGACGGACTCCACCACGGTCCTAAAGTGGATTCGGAGTGACGCACGAACCTTCAAAGCTTTCGTTGCACATAGACTTGGAGAGATACTAGAAACTACAAGTCCATCTAATTGGCGGTGGATTCCCACCTCTATGAACGTTGCTGACGATGCAACAAAACCTAAAAAACTAAATTTAACGCCGTCGCACAGGTGGTTTTCTGGTCCTTCTTTTCTCATAGATCCATCTTGCACCTGGCCAATTGAGCAGGCCATAGACGTAGAGGAGACTTCACCAGACTCCGAGTTAAAGTTGGAACTTGTGGGGTTGCTCCTCGACGTCGTCGCGAATGACCCTCCGGTACCAAACCCGACGCATTTTAGTTCTTGGTTGCGCTTGATTCGCACTACCGCTCGCGTCCTCCAGGCCGCACGGCTCTTTCGGTCAAAACTATCTCGGCAAATACATCCAAATTCCAAATTGTATATAGATGGCGCCACATCTCCCTTTCGACTAAGCGCCTTCGACATTACACAAGCCGAGAAGATGCTACTTCAGCGAGCCCAGATGGACAGTTTCCCGGAAGAAATCAAAAGCGCACAAGCCGCACAACCCGTAGCCAAGAGCAGTCGACTTGCCAAATTCGCACTAGTTTTAGACAACGACAACCTGCTCCGATTGGACTCCAGAATAAAGTCTGCCCCAGGAATCAGCAACTACACAAAATCACCCATTGTCCTAGACGGCCGACATCACATTGTTCGTCTTCTAATCCTTCATGAACACGCACAAGCATCGCATCATTTTAATGAACTTGTGCTCAACGAACTGAGTCAAAGATACCACATTTTAAGAGCACGGGACACTATACGCAGTGTTGCAAATACATGTCCAAAGTGTCGGAGATACAAGGGTGATCTTATTGTGCCCAAGACCGGCGACTTACCGTCAGAAAGACTAGATCACCACAAGAGACCTTTCACCCACGTCGGCCTCGACTATTTCGGCCACGTCACGGTAACCGTGCATCGTCGACGCGAGAAGCGTTACGTAGCTCTCTATACGTGCTTGGTGTCAAGAGCCATACACCTCGAAGTCGTCACTTCATTAACTTCAGACGCAGCCATTATGAGCCTCAGACGTTTTATCGCCCGCCGAGGATCGCCGACCACGATATTTTCGGACAATGGCACAAATTTTGTCGGAGCCTCCCGAGAATTACGAGCGCTTCATGATGAGTCGGTGGAGGACTTCGCCACCAATCACAAGATCAACTGGCGTTTTATCCCAGCGGTCAGCCCGTTCATGGGCGGGGCGTGGGAGAGATTGGTGCGCACCACAAAGTCTGCCCTCAGATCCTGCCTCATTGACAAAGCCCTGAAAGAAGACGTCCTAACAACCTTTTTGCACGAGGCCGAAGCAATCATCAACTCGAGGCCACTCACGTACGTCTCATCTTCGTCCGACTGTCCCGAAGCAATAACGCCGTTCCACTTTATTCTCGGCACCTCGTCGACAGCACCATGGACATGTACGCTAACTGATGCGGACCTAGTGCGAAGGTGCGATTGGCGCAGAGTCCTACGCCTTGCGGACCATTTCTGGGCACGATGGCTACGTGAATATTTACCCACACTACGACCCAGAGGACCAGCCAGAGACGCTCCGACGCTAGGAGAGGGTGATGTGGTACTCATCGCCGATCCTTCCCTTCCTCGTGGTCTTTGGCCTCTAGGGAGGGTAGTTAAGGCCTACCCCGGCCAAGACGGAGCGGTCCGCGTAGTAGATGTCCGCACGAGGGGTGGCACTCTACGCCGACCGGCCCGGAAACTAATTTTACTCGAAGCAGAGTCTCGGTCGGTCACCACCGATCAGTAGTGTTCCACTGGGGGTCGGGTATGTTGGTGACCGACCTCTTCTTTACTTTGTATTTTTATACCTTTTTTTTGACTTGTTTTTGATTGATTTATAGTTTTAGTAGTTGCCTTAGTTACGTGCATAAGCGAGGTCCTGTTAATATTATTACATTTTGATTCTCTAATACTTGTCTTCATTTTACCATTAAAACATTATAATCATACAGTCCACTCCGCTCCGCTACACCCTTTATAGGTGGAACTGTCATGGGAGCATGACAGTTCCACCTATAAAGGATTTAAAATTGAATTATTGCTAAATGGAAGAAATATAGTCAATAAAGAAACTGCCAAATGCCAACTAAATCAAAGACAAAAATTAACTACCTATATACAAAAGGTGGTTTAACACATCAAATTAACATAAATCATTACAAACTTAATAGGAAAGAATAATAAATCTTGAAAACCAACGCTACCAGACTTTAAAATTAGCCTGTATGACGACATTAAGGCTGAATGTAGATTTATTACTAAAACATGACTTACATAATTTGTTGGAGTCTGCCGTTTAATCAAACTTGATTACCTACATTACTTGGTTGACTTTATCCTACCAGTGCAGTCTATCAACGAAGTTCTAACACTAGACGGTACACAACACACGTATCATATCAACCGAAACTTGAGGCATTAGGCTTGTCTCACAAGTCACTTTAGTGCTTAGCTCGCGTCGAGCCACCGTCCCGAGGGCAACATAATGCGATCAACTGCCCGTCAGACCGCCGATACAGGCCTTTGGACAATTTACGGTCCCTGTGCTTTCTCCGTTCACCGAAATGAACCGTCACATCAGGCTAAAGACGGCCACTGCTGAACAAAGGCCCTTTGCTACGGTTATCCACCGGTACCTACCTATCCACTACTACCACCAAGTCCTCGCGTCTTCTTCACGTGGTAAATTCATTTCTGTTAAATTCATTTAAAAGTGATGTATAAAAGTGCCCAGATGTGGCCTATTTGCTGAATAAATATTTTCATTTTCATTTTCACGATTATTACCTACGGCACGCATCCTCTATTTGATGATATCTAGCCCACTAAAAACTAATGCCAATAATTTCCTTATACTTATGCTGATAACACGAGTAATTAAAGCATATTATGGCAAGTGGAGCATTACTCTCACATCCAAATTAAAATGATTGATGATGATGATGATGGTGACAATTTAGGCAAATTACCAGATAATAGATGAAGAAATCCCCCTTCAGCTTTGCTAAATGTATGTCTCTTAAATATTTATATAAATGGCAATAAAATTATTCAATAGTCATCTATAAAGCTTTCATTGGTATTGGTTGTGTGTTCTGTTTTTTATAATATTGTAATTTTTGAAAGCAGTTGTTTTTGTGGGTGTGTTTGTTTCACAATCACGCTAAAACGGCTCTCATCTCAGAAAATCCTGTAGAAATTCCGGAAAGTTATAAGAGAGACCCCGAAAAAGTACTTTGGATAAAAAATCCCAAGAATTCCAGAAATCCCACAATTCCCGAGAATCTCGGAAAAGAGGGCTTTGGCAATTTAGTATGAAATTTCCTCCAGACGTAGTCACGGCGCCTCGTAGCAAGCAAGATGAGGTGTAGGGATAAAGGAAACTGTAGTTTGCACGACAGACTGACAGGTCCCTCGGCCGCTGATCTTATTACCGTCGAACGACACACGTGTATCTCCCGCAGGGAATGTAATGACGGCTGAATTTGGACTTCTAGAGCTCGAGTTCAATAGACCTTAATGGATATTTCGTGCTTATAAAGTATATTTAGGCTATGCAACGTGTGTTGGACTGCATTTCTTTCCAGCTAAACTATAAATATTTATTCATTAGTGTCTTACCTATGCAAACCGCCTTACTTTCTGACGGTTGAGTCAAGTCAAAGAAGCAAGGTGTTCGCAGTATTTTAGATTTATAATTAATCATAAAAAAAAAACTAAAAGGAAACTTGCAGTCAAGTTTTCTCACAAGATTGTCTTTTTAGCGAGTTTACCGTCGCTACCTGCCGGGGAGCTAAAGTCTTAATTACCCTGCAGGAAGGTAAACCGATCTGTTGGCAGGACTAATGGTGCGAGAGAGCATTAGAGACCTGAGTGCTAGGAGATTAGGAACACGACGCAGTCGGTGCGTGGTGCAATAATAATATTAATAAACTTTGTCAAGCGTAAGTGGTATACCGCGCGCCGTACTTGAGTACCTATTAGGTGTGCTTTTGAAGAAAAGCCGAATCGATAATCAAATGAGGTAAAGCATAGCCGCTAACTGCTAAACTCAATGTAAAAATGGAATTTAACTACAGCAAAAAAAAAGGGAAAAAGGCAGGGTTCCTTCGATATTCTACTTTATGTTACGGTCTAATTGTTTTATTACAAACAAAGCCAAAACGGAGTATTTCAAAACATAAAATCTAAACCGTAAAACTGGCGTTAAGTTCTAGGAAATCTACGCAAATACTCGTATGTTTTCAACTGAAAGGTGATTTAGGTTCGCTTTTAACATGTTTATTCGTCGGCGCACTCGTATCTCTCAACTTGGCCGGCGTAAAGCTCGGCAAGTCCCGGCAACTTTCGGCAACCGTCGGACGAGTCGGTTGGGCCGCCCAAGTTGGTGTTTATTTACTGCCATGTGACTACTAACTGACCGGCGGCGCGGCGGTAGCGGCTCGACCAATGACTGCGAGTGGCGAAACAAAGTAGCACTTATAAAATCATTGTTTTGTTCATTCTTAAATAAAGGAACATAATCTTAAATCGGCGATTGATCGCCGCAGTCGTCGTCGATGCTGCCAAGTCCATCTGAATTGACAGCAAATTATTATTTCTTAAACTCGTAATACCAGGACGTTGTCGATCGTAATCACATGTAGGACCCAGGCTGCAGGACGCTCTCCGCTCCGGCCGCTCCAAATCACAGCCGAGCAAAGGATGTACGACGCGGATACCGGAGTTCTCTCAAATACCTCAAAGTCAGTTTGCTCTCTAAAGAGAAGTTAAACCGTGTTGTCTGAATGACATGGAAATTAAATCTCTCGCAGTACTTGCTACTGAAATTATATTATGTCATCTACATAGTTTCGCGGCATTTGTTTTGTTTATGACCGGAAACAGCCGGCCCACCTGATTGAAAGTGCAATGGTTACCGCTAACTATAATGTAGACAGTTGCACCCATAGTGGTATAAAAATACCAAAAGATATTACATGCGTATTAAATTGCGTTTCCATCAATCTCCGAAGTTTCTAACTTCAACAACATTGCGTAGGTGTTCCTTAAGCTCTAAAATTATTAGTAACCCGGTTGAGTTTGAAACTATAATCCCTCGACAACCCGGGTCAACATAATGCGCTATCAGTTCGCCCCGTTATACAAAGTGAGGGAAACTGTCTGTAATATCTCTGTCACCGTCACTCCACACTGTCCACAGCTTTGTGTGGAAGAGACAAAGCGAATAAAGTTATAAAACTGTCAAACTACACCCCAGGTCGCTTCAACGCGACAACCCGTCGTCGTGCGTAATTGTTAACCAATCAGTATGCAAATTTGGATATACAAGCTCATCACCAGTTCACCAGAACCACGGCACGGAGCAAAGTGCAAGCAACTCAGGTTAAGCTAGAGAGAATTGTCTAGTATAGTAGAGTTTCATAGGTAAAGCTAGTGGAACAGTGGACAGCTCCTGTTAAAGTGGTCGTTGATGTGTGGAAAATGGTGGAAAGCCCAGAATATTTTGGTCTCTGTGTGGTTAGCTACTAGGTACTGAGTTACCTATATTCGATTGTAGTCTCAAACATCCAATGTAACAAAACCTTAGAACTTAGAGCGGTTTAAAGGTAATCAGGGGTCTTGTAATAGTGGTGTTTGCTTACTCAATTAGCTTGTCACGTGCCGTGGCACCCAGCTCATAGTTCTATGGACAAGTATTTATTTTTAAAATTTGTGCAATGCGGTGAACCGCGAGAGGGCAACGTTGTTATGTCCTATCATTTGGAAACAGTCGTATTTTTATAGTGCAATGGTTTGGAACGGGATTTATGAGAAATCTGGATTTTGTGCTATGCTTTGTTCGATTTCTAGACCAGACTTCGTAGGTCAGACTCGCCACTGTTAATAAAAGGATACTGTATTGGCATGTTCATTTATTATGCCTTTTCTAATTACGATTTCAATATCATCTTTATAGACTTACGAGTAAGTATTGGGTAGGTACATAGGGATGAATTTATAAGTGAAAAAGGAAATAAGATTTACCTTTTACTACATACACAAATTCTAACAAAACTCGAGTCCTTGGTGCTTCCCCGCATCATTTTATTCAAATCAAAATGATCCTTTGTTCACCACATTCATTGAAAACAAAAACAAAATTAACACGAACCCTCCACACTCTATTTCATTCAATTATTATTTAAACAAAGCGAGCGAAAGTCAATAAGTATTGGGGGAAGGTTGAGCTCACGCTCAACCTTCCCCTATGTGAGCGAATAATACTTGTCACTAAACACTAATCAGAGTGACAGGGGATGCGGGGGGGGGGGGGGTGATACCACGTTAAATAGTACACTAATTCCGGCAGCTCGTCGAGTCAAACGAGGGGCGATGAATTGCCTGAATAGAATGTGCGAGCAATGTTTTATGTAGGTTTGTTTAGTGATAGTGATTAACCGACCGACAGACGGCCGGATTGGCTCAGTTAGTACTGACACTGCACACTTTTCCGAAGGTCTCGGGTTCGAATCCGGCTAGGGGAAAACTTCGTGTTATGAGCACGAATGTTGTACTCGAGTCACGGATGTTTTTAGAACCTATACAGGGTGTACAATCCAAATGGGTCAGTATGGTGAAGTCGGAAACTATGAGAGATAGCGAGATCTGTTCTTAGGAACCATGACGTCGATTTTAGATTTAATAATAATTACATTCAAACTTTTTTATTAACTCTCATACATAACCGGGAATCGAACCTGGTCAAAATCAATGTGTATAAATTCTGCAAGTCGCAAGAAGCACAACACTAATGGAATCTTGTTTAAATAATAGAAAGAAAAACCCACCAATAATATAATTATTTTATTTCAGTAAATGTTCAAAATGCCATTCTGTTGAATGCAAAGATTAATTCTTTTGGGTAACGATCGCAAGATTGCATTTCGTTTTTTTTTATTAGTAATTATTTAGTTTGAATGTAATTATTATTAAATCTAAAATCGACGTCATGGTTCCTAAGAACAGATCTCGCTATCTCTCATAGTTTCCGACTTCACCATACTGACCCATTTGGATTGTACACCCGGTATATCTAAAATGTATGTATTTCTTTATATACCCAAGTATAAGATAAGCATTACTGGTTCTTCTCGTGCTGAGAGCAGATCTATGTCCATCAGTAACACCAAATCTGTGTTGGTGGTGGATACAAATAAAATAGAAGGCACGGGAATCCTTGACAAAACACGAGGTAAGCACAAACAGCAGCCGCTGATCCAGTCCTAATCCGCACTCTAATCGCAAACAAAACCCGCTAAGTTCCAAGATCCCGGGGTTATCTAGATGTCCACATGATTACGAACCGCAAGTCTCTACAATATACCCACTTGTATGTGTATTTATACATAAACCTGTATAGAAACTAAGTTTCAAGGCTTTTTTCCTTTAATTTTGCATTGCGTCGTCGTGACACCGATTTGATTTATAGGTTTCTACTTGACGGGTAATATGCTTAACATTATGGTTTTGTGACCATAATAGTATCCGTATAATGGCTTACCCCCCTTCAGGGCCGGCAACGATTCTTGCAGATGTTTATGGGCGGTGTTGATCACTTTCCACTAGGTGAACCATCTAGAAGAAGAAGAAAAGTAACACACTATTCACTACACAGAAGACACATTTTACATCACAAAATACAAAAACATAGAAAACAAATTGCATGTTATGGATGCACCCTTAATTCACAAGCAAACCCGGAACACTAGTATAGCTAAAATATCAGATATCAAGTACGGCGAAGACATGATTCACTGCTGCACCTGTAGCCAGCGCATCGCGCCTTGGGTGGCCACCGCCGCGCAGCACCCGAAAATTAAGAGAAACCTCAACTAATTCCGTCCCAACATCGGTTGGGTTCACCCGTAGGTTAGGTTAGGCTAGGCATCCTAGATCATAGACAATTAATTCGGTCCCACTTCGACCGCCTTCAATAGTGATAAGTCAAATTAATTCATGTAATATTTTATTAAAAAGTGTGTTAAGAAATATATATAATTTATCTCCCGATCTCCATCCTGCCGCAGCCGGAAAACGTAATTTTCACAAAAATAATAACACAAACAAGAAACAGAGACTACTAGATCAAAGTGTGTGTGTCTTCACGGCAGCGGGAAGGTTTCTGGCTCAGCATTAATGCTGAGGTGTCTAACACCTGCGGCGCTGATTTTCAGCCAACACCATATCTGTTTGACTTAAGCAATAAGAGAAACCCGCAATTGTTGAAGCTGGGCCTGAGCGAGCGCATGCGCCCGGGCTTATTCGCTCAAATTAATATTAATGTTTGTTTGGAAGCGGTAATTTTTACCGAATGCCGCGCCATCAACACACCATCTGACTTCATTAATTAACAATACGCCTTAATGGCCACCGAAAACTAATTTGCCTCTTTAATTGTTTATTCTTTCGCGAAAGAAACCTTTTCATAACGAATTTTATTCTGAAATGTTTCGCCGGGAACCGTAATTAGGTTTTTCATTTGATTGATTGATTAAGACTGAAGTCGTGTGAATAATAACGACATTTAAATTCTCGTTGCTATGTTTAAGCCAACAAACTAAGAAACTAATAAAAGTAACCAAAGTCAGAACGTAAAAATTATTAGTCTTTGTAGATTTTAATTTAAAAACAAACATTTTATGTATTTTTCATAATGAAACCTCTTAAATTATTATACATCCACACATAAGTAATAGAAATATACAAAAAAAAAGAAATATACATAAAATGAAAAACATGCAAGTAATAATTAAATTAAAAAGCCAAAGTAAAATTTATGACATAAAATTAAAATTAGAAGCTAATTCCTCACACAATACATGAGAGAAGTGATGTATGTCAAGTTGGCGACACTCAGCACGATGCCTTGGCCCAGGGAGGCCTAGGCGCTCATTTTCAGGGCCGCCAACTGCGAGTGACTCACGGACAATAGGACAGCACAAATGAGCAATAGATGACTGTGAGAAAAAAACAAATGAAGATTAATACAAAAACAACAACAGTATGTATAAGGAAAACTTTTAAGTCGCTAATGTAGTATAATTCCTCTGTTTATTTATTTATTTATACACAAACGATCTCAGAAAAGGCTCTAACAATTTGACTGAAATTTTAAACATAGGGGTTTACCCTTACAGATATATTTGGAGAAACTCCTTTTATTATTATTATAGCCTATGAAGTGTCCCACTGCTGGGCAAAGGCCTCCCCTCTTTTTCGCCACTCTCCTCTATTTTGTGCAAGCTCTCGCCAATCTGGGTCAAATGCGTCCAAGTTGTCCCGCCATCTCCTTTTGGGTCTGCCTCTTCTCCGGCAGCCATCTCGTGGAACCCACTCTGAGAAACTCCTATTCAGTTATTTTCATCCGAGTAAAGATCGGGCGCCCAGGTACTAAATAATGATTATCGCAGCCAAAACTAAATCTGATCAGGTATTTTTTGTTAAAAACCTATATTAATAAATTGCAAACCGCTGCACCGGCAATCGGATGGCTCGCGGATAAATAAAGTAAAAGTTGCGGGTAGTTGTAGAATCGCGCGGAAGCGGGCGCTCGACTGTTCGATTTTATTTCAATGTTAACGTTGTTGGGTGTTATCGCCGGAGCAGGATATCGATGTTTTTGTTTCAAATAGATTTTTTCATTTTACAATATTCGTTTTTGTTTTCACAACATAACAAATCCCTTAAAACAAAGAGTAGCATTTATTAAACTTGTGTAAAAAATATTTATTATTTTAGTTTACCTGATGGTAATAATCATAATTCAACCAAGCATTGTGTGGATATTTTTAACCTGTATTTCCGATACTTTTAATAAATCATAATTATGTTTTTTGTAATCTAGACTAACAAAGAAGAGAACTCTCACCCGATGCCAACGGTTCGCTACCACATACCCGCAGCATCATTAATGTACGCGTTGTATTTTAAAAGCTCTGTATGGGAAATCACAATAAAGAAACACCCTCGGAGCCCCTTTGACACAAATTTGCACCAAATAGACGTTCTAATGAAGGGCTTTAAAGACTGAAACGGCTATGAGATGAGAGTACTTTTGCTGAATATTCTTGTTGCTGTTCTAACAGAGCATTCGACAGTTGTCAGCCCGACATGAAACATGTTGTTTAATAACATGACTACAACTATAGGTATGGACTACTCATGTCAGGGTGCATGAAATCAGTTAAGCATACGCAGTATGAGATTTAAGAATAGTAAACTTCACTGCGGTCATTGGGGCAAGAGCGCCAGCGGAGTTACCGTACCGTGAAATTTAATGTGAACAAAAATAATCATTCGATGATGAGACCTTGTCGTGCAACTAACTTAAGCACTCTGCCTCTGCAATACACATGCAGGAATGATTGTTTAGTAGGTCGATTTGCCTACCTTACCTTAGTGTTCCTAAACAGTATTTTGATTTCGTTTGCAGTTTATCACACCACGACGTATAAACAACCGGCCATCGATATCAAAACATTGTTCCCCGAAGCCGACAAAAGGTGCCTTAAATTGTCGCCGCAACCAACGTATAAATTATACCCTTCGGTTAATTTTGTGTGAAGCCTTATCACCAAGCTATTGTTCGACTCCTATAACACACGCAAGCTGATAGGTTCGGGGGTGCTCGAGAAAATTCTCGAAGAGCTCTTGGGCGGCGAATTTGTTTCGGCCTCAAGTGGGCAGGTTTGATGTTAGGGTAGGGTGGGGTGTGTAAGGGCAGGTAACGAGCGTGATCGCTAATGTGGACAAAACATAGGAGTATTTGATTTTGAATAAGATGGGTAAATAGTTCCCAAAGGAAAGAACAGATCATCGGGAAATTGGCATGAAAAATAATAGCGTTTTCTAATAAAATGCTCATATTTATGGTTATGAATAAACATTTAACGGAAAAGGCAAAATGAACTCATTACACACTACGAATCATTTTCATTTTTTAGATTTTAGATTGATTAGATTGGTTTCGGAAAAAATAACGGGTTCCAGTTTTAATAGAATTTTAAAGAACTCATCTCCATTTTCCTTCTAAAATCTTTAAAGAACTAATTTAACCCGGCAACATATACTTCAACTTCTTTTCCTCAAACACCTTTGCTGAAAATGAAGTTACTGGCTTATTTCCATTGAAGTACAAGTATAAAACCAGACCAGGTATAAAAGCCGGCTGTTTCTACACTATACAGGAAAGTGTTGTGTCCTGCCAACTTTAAGGCTGGAATCCCACTGCTGAAAAATAAGTATATTTACCTCTACCATAGCGCACAGCCACGCTCCCACAATGAATCCATGTTTAGCGTGTGCATGCGTAGCAGTAGGGTTTCAGCTTATTGCTTGCATTTAAAGACGTCACATACGCCGTTTCGATTCGTCTGACGACTTAAGGATCCAGTGTCATATTCATGCAATAGACACGAGTGTCCCTTTAATGGTTGCGGGCCTTCTGTCTACGATTAATTTTGTGCTAAGGGTTTCTGCATTATATGCAGGCGGATGCTTCGTTATGACACTGAAAACTAACGTGAGACACGAATGAAATTAACAGCCGTTGAAGCCACGCCTGGAATGGTATCGAAAGTGCAATCGAGGTCATTCATATGCACACTTTTGGAATGTAAACTAGGTCTAACGTTACAAGTCGACAGACATGTGCTATGGCACCCCATGATAGAAAAAATAATTGATCAACTAAATAATCATATTTATATTTATGACGATTCAAGGAATAAACACAGTAAGTTTTAAGGTCCTCTTAGAACTTCACAAGTATCACAACCGCAGCCCCAAACTATTAAACTGAACAATCAGCAGGGTGCCACGAATTGTTGAGAACATTACACAACTCAACCCCCCTCCCTGCCTATTACGCATGTTTACCTGCGAGCTTCCAATTCATTACGACCATTGATCTATTATAAGTAAGGATTCACAATCAGCCGGAGAAAAATGGCCCATCGGAACGGGTGCCCGAATAACTCGGGCATCCGTTTAGCGGTCAGTAAATTTGACACTTAAGTCTAGTGTTAGGTTTACTTTTGTATAAAATATTTATCTTGACACATAAAGAGGCGTTATTAGCATATTGGATCGTATTTTCTAATGTAGTTTGCTCCATATATTTTGACATATTCTGTTAGGCACTGTTCGTCCATATGTTATTATAGGTCAACTAGCTGACCCCGCGGACTTCGTACCGCCTTAAACCTCACGGAGCCCGAGACCTTTCCAACGAATGCAAAACCGTGGAAATCGGTTCGTGCGTTCTGGAGTTATAGCGTCAGGAAGGAAAACCCGACTTATTTTTATATAGTACTCGTAGATGATTACGACCCACCGTTTACGACTGCATACATTCCAACTCAAAAGTCCCTGAACACTTTAGTACCTTGTGTCTGTAACGTAACCAGAATGATGGCTATCTGAATTTGGGCCGTTCTAACTGCGAGAAAGAACTAAAAATGTTCTGCGACCTTTTCATTCGACTAAATACTAAGGTTACTACGTATAGGTACATTCCGTGTTAAATGACAACGCCCACGGCATGTATTGTTGCCTGTATCGACATTTCGTGAATACTTGGGTTGCCAATTGCTCCCGCATTTAATTGTAAACCTCATGTTCAATTGTTTTTGTACTTCCACTGTTTTAAGCCGTAACAAGCGGTGTTCGTTCCGATTTGACGTTATGTGGATGACGTTTCTGTATGAAGAAGTTTGAGATTTTCTGGTCCTTCTATTGTGGTCGATGTAACTTAATTGCCCTCAATAGCTGTGTGGTTCGTACCAGAGCTCTAGACTAATTAATACATGTCTCACTGTCGGGAGTGAAAAGAATGAAAAACTTCACGTAGCCACCTATTTCTAAAATATTTATGCTTACCTTTAAATATGTGATCCTAATACTAATATTAGCCGCTTTGAAGACTTAAAAGCTTTTAGTTACCTAACTGATATCCAAAATAAGGGTTCCACCAGCACTATTGAATTACTTATTTTCCATTAGCTACTGGAAATACTTAACATTAGTTACCTGAATATTCGTATGTCGTTCTGGCTTTTCAAGAACTGCGTATCAAATTCGAATCTCGTTTCAACCGGTAAATAGAAAAATACCCGTCATTAGGTTCCTTGTTTTTCACTTAAACGAAGTAAACGGTCTGATTTATCGGCATCCGAAGCGTTTTCGTTATTCCGGTCACACCTCGGCAGCAGATAGCATGCCAATCAGTTTCGGCGTCATTTGGTAAGTTTTCCTGTTTGCGCCGAGCATCAATCAGGGGCGCAGGCGCCTCACCCCACTACTTGAGAGTAACTCGAATTGTGGAAGTCACTTGTGGAGATTTACTTTAAGTTGGGCTTGCAAAAAAACACTTAAAAGAAACACTACTTTGATATTATATAAAAACGTATCCTAATATTAATATTAGTATATAGCCTAGTAATTAATGGCTAAGATATTAATGTATAATTGATTAATATTCGTGATCCCGCAGTCAAACTGTACTCCAGTTTTGTGGGACTATTTTTATTCATTTAATTGTATTTGTTCTCAATAAATAAATAAATAATAAAAAAATAAAAAAAATAAAGGGTAAATAAAAGATGTTAGGCTGCCTTTTCACTAGCGTAGCGTCAGGTGTGCGAGATGTACCCCGATTAATCAGTGTTGCTGAACATCGCGCATCAACCGGCGAAGGAATTCGAATCAGTGACAAGACCCCAATCCGCATCATCAATTTATATTCTAGACACTCTAGCGAGAACAGCACTGGCCAGTGGCGGCAACGGCGACTTGTGGCATTAATCAGGTTGACAAACCTCACCCCACTTAATTGCCAGTTAATTGATTTTTAAAAGCCACGAGGAGATTAACTTTTTTGAAATCTTGACCTATCGCGTAAACGGTACCGCTAACCAAGGGGTGTAAGAAGTCAAATTGGATTAATAAGGAAATTTCATAAGAGAGAGAGAGAGAGAGAGAGAGAGAGAGAGAGAGAGAGAGAGGTAAAGAATTTAATTTTCAGAAAAATTGGAATACATTTTAAATTTAAGAAAAAACTCCATTTACTTTAGCGTTAACTCTCGTAGTTGGTTAGCTTGTCTTCAGTCGAAATGATTTCTTGATTTTCCACATCATGTCGGCTATCTTAGACATAAATTAGGTAAGGTAGAACCTTTGGAGTGTGCTTTCGTAAATGGGCATTTGACTAGTTGATGATGACGATTTTAATGATAATAATATTTATGACTTTTATTAATGATGACTTTATCAAAATCTTCGCCCGCGTAGAATTGCGTTAGTGTTTAGAAAGGGACTGATTTGCGTATTTTTGGACGTTTTTCCGGGACTCCAACCGTCCTATCTCCTCCATAGTAACTTCCATTTAAATCGGTCCAGCAGCATTAGGAGGTCCGATAGACAAACAGCATAGTTACTTTTGCATTTTAAATATTACACTCAACCGCAATGAAATCGGGTCACTTAGTGTTACGGACAGCTTCGCCACATAGTGGTGTTTTATAGTTATAGTTTTAATTAAGATTTATTTATTATTTAGTCTTAAGTTTTCTAGTGTAAATAAAGATCGAAATGATCCCCTAGGCTAAGGACCTTAGTATAAGAAACGTTAGATTAAGATAAATAAAGTCAACGACCCCATTATCCACCGATCCCGATCCACATTCCTCAAACCGGCTCCTTCCCCGACCCTATTAACCTAGTTCCCACGGTCCGCATTCCTTTACCATGCCCACTAACCCGTTTCCTAAATACCTACTCCCTTCCCCGAACCGAACCGAACGACCTTCGCAAAACGGGCGCTTAGAACGAAGCGCCCAAGGTCATACATAGGTGAAATCAATCAAAACATTAAGTCATTTAGATTATAAGAACCCTATTAAGATCCTAGAATAATGGCCAATCACAAGTAAGACCGGTTCATTACCAAATATGGTAATGTGCACCAAATATTACCAAATATGGTAATGTGCACCGAATACGAATATTGCCAAATATGGTCATGAACACGATTCTAGGACGAACTCGCTTCTGGTTGGTCTAGACGAGCCAACGCTCGCGGGTCGCCCCTTGCTGTAGGCGTGGTCCTAATCACGATTCGTATTAGTCTATAAATTAGAGGCCCTATTGTCTATCGCACGCAGTCGTGTTTGAGCAGTCGTGGGGCAGTCGTGTTTGAGCAGTCGTTGGGCAGTCGTGGTGCAGTCGTTGTGTGTTGTGCTTGAATCGTAGTCGTGCTTGATTGTCGTGTGATCCGTGAACCGAACCGAACCGAACCGAACTATACAGTCCATTATAAAATTTGTAAAGTAATTAAGTGAACAGTATTTTATTAGTAAAAGTTATCGGAGTGATTTTATGTTTTATTTCGAGTAGTGCGCCCATCGCCTACATTTTCTGGTCACCTTCGAACCGGATTGTGAACTGTGAACTGTGACTTTGAACTGTGGTTTAGTATTTAAGATTTTACGGACCTTATAGGCAGTAGGTTAGTGACTTAGTTTTAGTAGTGATTTTTTGATTTGAACTTTTAATTTGGACTTGCCTACTTGCCTACTGTGAACTATTTTTTGTGACTTTACCTTACCCGTGCGTGTAGGTACCTAAACCGAACTGAACCCGAACTTTAAATCTGTGCTGTTTGAACTTTAGAAACGGTTACGATGGTTGTTACACGATCCCAGGCAGACCGTGCCGACCTCGAGGAGCGCCAACTAGACGCAGGCATGAACCCGAACCCGCCCGTCCAGTTGGATACTCCGCGATCACCGAGTGAGGCGCTGCGGCCGTTTGAAGAGCGACTACCATTGGGAATACCGACGGAAGTACTTCCACCAGCGATAGGTAGGATAATTTCACACAGAACAGTGATAGATCCTGCCCACACGCACACCCCGACCACCAGCACGGACGCCACCCGCAAGCGGGACAATGAACCACGGCCCACAGTGGCTTTTGATCTCCGGGATGGTGCTAGGAGAAAGTCTCCGGCGCCATCAAGGTGCTCCTCGAACACGGCGCTCCGCATCCGTCAAGCCGAACGCGAGGCGGAGGAGCGCATGCTGCAGCTGGCGCGCAAAGAACTGGAAATTGAGAAACAAATGGTGCGCGCGCAGCTGGCTACTAGAATAGCCACATACGAAGCCGAGGGGTCACAACGCGGGAGCGAAGTTGGTGACCCGGAACCCGAACCTGAACCCGAACCGAGAATCAGAAGTTGGCTAGAAGAATGCGCAGCGAACACAACTGCCCCTGAACAGCAACCCTTCGGATTGACGCCACGCCCCGCCCCACCGGAGCCACGCCCCTCACAGACCCAGCGTAGAAGCCCATCGCCCTCAGTGCCGAGAGAGCGAAGTGCCAGTGGGGGCCGCGGCATTGCACAGCTGGCACAGGCGATTGAGCGATTGACACGCCAACGCCCGCCGCCACGACAGGTATACGAACTTCCTGCTTTCTCCGGAGCCACGGGAGAGTGGCTGCCATTCCAGGCCGCCTATAATGAAAGTACGGCGGCGTATAGTTTCACGCCGTCGGAGAACCTGGCGCGCCTTCGAACATGTCTGCGAGGCGCCGCCCGGGAGACCGTCCTGGCGCTGCTGCACACGACGACCGACGCTGACGTCGTCATGCAGACCCTTCGGCAGTGCTACGGGCGGCCTGAGATCATCGTGGACAGAGCCATCGAAGACCTAAAGAAGATCCCGCGGGTAGGTACAACGGCGACTGATCTGAACAATTTCGCAGTGAAAGTGCAAAACGTAGTTACAGTGCTCGCGAGTGTGGACAAACGCGGGTATCTACATAACTCACTGTTAGCCCGCGAGCTGTTGGATAAAATGACTCCACTGCTCCGCGCGCGCTACTGTGATTACGCCATTGAACAGAATAATGAACGTGAGGCGGAGGTCGTCGTGTTATCGCGGTTCCTCATGCGTGAGGCCGACCGCGCCCTGCGCTACACCTACACCGGAACAGCAGCGGCGGCTTCACAGCCGCCACCGCGGCGCCCAGAACTGCGGGCGCCGAAACCCGTCGCAAGCAGCTCGCCCCGCCGCCCGATCCCCGTATATGCGGCTGAACCCCAGGACGCCTGCCTCTGCTGCGGGGGGAGTCACGACACGACCCACTGCCGCCAATTACTGAACCTTGGCGTGGAGGCCCGCTGGGAGTGGGCGAAAGAGAACCGCGTCTGTTTTAGGTGCTTGTCGGCGAACCACCGACGAGCGCAATGCAGAGCGACGAAGTGCGACGCAGAGGGCTGCCCGCACACTCACCATCGTCTTCTGCATTACGAAGCAACAGCGCCGCGCCACCAAGCGCCGGCGCCTCGAACATTGCCGCCGGCGCCTCGAACCTTACCGCCGGCGCCCCGAACTCGAACGCCGGCGCCCCGAACATTAGCGCCGGCGCCCCGAACACAAGCGCCGGCGCCTCACGCTTCGCCGGCGCCTCACCGATCACACGCGCCTTCTGAGAAGGCGCCTTCGGAGGCCGCTTCTGTGGCCGCTACCTCCACGAACACCGCGTCGGTTGGCGCCACCGTCCTCCTCAAGGTGGTGCCGATCACGATCACCGGACCTAGCGGTAGTGTGAATACATTCGCATTGCTAGATGAAGGGTCGACGATAAGTATCGTCGACGAGGCGCTCGCCGAGGAAATAGGCGCCACAGGGACACCGGCGCCTCTGTGGATAAAAGGCGTCGGCAGCACCAAGAACGAGGCGAACTCCAGAAGGGTGACGGCTACAATTACCAGCCGGGATGGATACTTTAAAATGAATATAAACTTACGAACGGTGAGGAATCTCCAACTTCACAAGCAGACCATCACAGGTGAAGATATCAGCGGGTATCCGCACCTCCGTGGAGTCGACGGCGTCGTCTACGACTCGGCCACGCCGCGACTACTGATTGGCGCCGACTACTGGTACGCCACGATCCCTCGAGAGACCAGAGTCGGGCGTCACAACGAACCAGCAGCGTCACGAACTGACCTTGGCTGGGTCGTCTACGGAACGGCGCCGCGACGCTTCAAAAGCCAAGACGACGCCGGGGCGATCTTTCACCTCACCGAGGCAGACACCGAACTCCACGCTTTGGTGAGGCGCCATTTCGAACTCGACGCACTGGGGGTCGGCCTGAAAAGGAAGGCGAACCCTAAAGAGGAACGAGCCGCGGCTATCTTCAAAGGTACGATCAAGCATCAAGATGGCCGATATGAAGTGGGGCAACTGTGCAAAAGTGACGACCCGCAGCTACCCCCGAGCTACCAAAACGCGCTAACGAGACTCCAGGGCATTGAAAAGAAAATGGACCGAGACCCGGAGTTTGCAGAGGCGTACACAAGGCAAGTCGAGTGCATACGCACCGAACAATGCACCGACTGCCGCACAGTGCCACCGTGGATCCCGACCAAAGACAACCCGGCGGACGACGCAACGCGAGCCAACTATGAACGACAGTTGGCCGCCTCGGACCGGTGGTACACCGGCCCCGCCTTTCTGCGGCAGCCAGAACAAGAGTGGCCGCAGGAACCCACCGACTCGCCGACGGAGGACCCAGAGGCCGTAGAGGTCTGCGCCCACACCTCGGGCAGCGAGTCTACGACCGCCTGGCTACCCGACGCCTCGAGGTTCTCCAAATTTGAGGTATTACTTCGAGCGACAGCGCGGGTGTTATTTTTCATAGACAGATGTTTGAAGCGGGCCACCCGGCTCGAGCTGCGCCATCTCACGGCGGCTGAAAAGCTGTGGGAGCGGCGCAGTCAAGAAGAGTCCTTTGACGAGGAACTGAAGATCCTGCGTCGCGGGGGGAGGGTCAAACCGACCAGCCGGCTCTACCCCCTTGACCCCGTGCTCGACGCCGAGGGCGTTGTGCGCATGCGCGGGCGACTGAACGCCGCGCCGGCGCCGGCGCTAAGCAAGCGCCCCGTTATTTTGGACGGGCGCCACCACTTCGTCCGCCTGCTTGTGGCGCAAGCGCACGAGCGGGCGGCCCACTCCAGCAACGAACGAGTAGTGAACGATCTGCGGCAGCGCTACTGGGTGCTTCACTTGCGCCCCACTGTGCGCACGGTAGCGCACGCCTGCCGCCTGTGTCGCCTACGCCGGGCGCGCCCTGACGTGCCGGCCATGGGCGACCTCCCGCTCGCCCGTGTCGAGCCCTATCACCGACCTTTCACACAGTGCGGCCTAGACTATTTTGGGCCCACCACCGTGACCATCGGGCGGAGGCACGAGAAGCGCTGGGTGGCGCTGTTCACGTGTCTCGCCACTCGCGCCGTCCACCTCGAGGTCGCCGCTAGCCTCACGACCGACTCGGCGATCATGGCGCTGCGTCGAATGGCGTCTCGTCGAGGATGGCCCCGTGTCATGTACTCTGACAACGGAACCAACATGCGGGGCGCCGACGCGGAACTCCGCTCCGCATGGGCCGAGTGGGCGCCGGCGCTGCGCGACTACGCGCTGCAGCGGCGCATGGAGTGGCGTTTCATCCCTCCTGGCGCGCCGAACCAAGGTGGCGCCTGGGAGCGCATGGTGCGCTCCATCAAGGTGGCGCTGCACGCCACACTGAACGCGAAGGCGCCGAAGGAAGAGGTGCTGCATACTTTGCTCGCCGAGGCCGAGGCGACCGTCAACGCCCGGCCGCTGACCCATGTCTCGGTCGACCCACGAGACCCGGAGGCGCTCACCCCGAACCACTTCCTCATCGGGGCCTCGACCAACGCCCCGATCACTGGGCCTTGCGATGAGGCCGACCGGCGAGCCTGGCGGGCCAGCCAGGCGCTCGCCGACCTCTTCTGGTCGCGCTGGGTGCGCGAGTACCTGCCGACGCTCGCGCCGCGCCGATCTCCCAGCGGCGGCGAGCGTCCACTTCGAGTCGGCGACCTAGTGGTCGTCGTTGACGCCACCCTGCCACGGAACGTGTGGCCACGCGGCGTCGTCGAGGCGATCTACCCCGGACCAGACGGCGGCATCCGGAGCGCCGACGTCCGAACGAAAGGCGGCGTTTTCCGGAGGCCGACAACTAGGCTGGCTGTCCTCCCGATAGGAGAAGAGGCCTCACTAGCGGACTCGGCCGGGGGGAGACTGTTACGGACAGCTTCGCCACATAGTGGTGTTTTATAGTTATAGTTTTAATTAAGATTTATTTATTATTTAGTCTTAAGTTTTCTAGTGTAAATAAAGATCGAAATGATCCCCTAGGCTAAGGACCTTAGTATAAGAAACGTTAGATTAAGATAAATAAAGTCAACGACCCCATTATCCACCGATCCCGATCCACATTCCTCAAACCGGCTCCTTCCCCGACCCTATTAACCTAGTTCCCACGGTCCGCATTCCTTTACCATGCCCACTAACCCGTTTCCTAAATACCTACTCCCTTCCCCGAACCGAACCGAACGACCTTCGCAAAACGGGCGCTTAGAACGAAGCGCCCAAGGTCATACATAGGTGAAATCAATCAAAACATTAAGTCATTTAGATTATAAGAACCCTATTAAGATCCTAGAATAATGGCCAATCACAAGTAAGACCGGTTCATTACCAAATATGGTAATGTGCACCAAATATTACCAAATATGGTAATGTGCACCGAATACGAATATTGCCAAATATGGTCATGAACACGATTCTAGGACGAACTCGCTTCTGGTTGGTCTAGACGAGCCAACGCTCGCGGGTCGCCCCTTGCTGTAGGCGTGGTCCTAATCACGATTCGTATTAGTCTATAAATTAGAGGCCCTATTGTCTATCGCACGCAGTCGTGTTTGAGCAGTCGTGGGGCAGTCGTGTTTGAGCAGTCGTTGGGCAGTCGTGGTGCAGTCGTTGTGTGTTGTGCTTGAATCGTAGTCGTGCTTGATTGTCGTGTGATCCGTGAACCGAACCGAACCGAACCGAACTATACAGTCCATTATAAAATTTGTAAAGTAATTAAGTGAACAGTATTTTATTAGTAAAAGTTATCGGAGTGATTTTATGTTTTATTTCGAGTAGTGCGCCCATCGCCTACACTTAGTATATAATTGTCCGTTTCCAAAAGTGACACGATTTCATTGCGGTTGAGTGTAGTAGAGGTACAGATTAATTCAATCCATTCCACAGCACACCTATTAAAATTCAATTTGTTTCACACAGTAATTAAACGCAACTGGTTCAGTGAATCTCGCACGTGATTTATAACGCGTGGGTAGTTTTACATTGACGGTCGCGGGTTCGACCAATCAGCGGCCATTCCACTCGCGGGCGGCGAAACTTGGCGGCTTGTGTCATTTTCCTTCACGCGTAGTTGCTTAAAGTATTGGGGAGCTTTCTGAAATAACTGGGAACAATAGGTAGTTGGTACGAGCCGAAAATCTACGTCTACTTTGTGAGCAAAAACTACCTTTGCAGTTTTTTAAAGTCTATTACAATGAAATAATGCATATCTAATATCCAATTTTTATGCAAGTTTTATTAGCGGGCCAGGTACATTCGCAGTGTAGATTATTGAGACAATGTAATGGAAAATAAACATATTCATACCTCTAACAAATTCATTTTTAAAACAAACGGGTTCCACTCTATTTTAATTAAGTGAACTCTGTCTATACTTACTTCTACAGATACATATACCCGTGTGTGTAACTATGATTAAAGGAAATGACGTCATTTTTGTTGAACCTTATTATAAGGCTTTTGTTTTTTTTTGGCCCACAAGTTTATAACTTTAACATGTAATATCCCATGTTTGCAGTTCTCGCGGCAATTTCAGGAAATCCTCTCTTAATGCTCCCGTGTGCATTGTCATCAGTCAGTCAATCAGTCAGTAACAGGAGAGCTTTATATATTGATTGATAGAAGGTAAAAAAACGTACACGCCTTTGCATTTCATTGAATATTTTCCACATTTTGCCAATCTCCCTAAACGATCTGAAACCTTTCGTCCATGATGCATGGCGGAGTCATCAAAACTTGCGGCTGCGATACGCGCTGATTGGCTGCGGTTTTATCGCGACGATTTATCGCATCGCATAAAATAGGTACAGCCGTTTCAGGAATACCTCTTCGAGTGAAGTTCCTCTTTACGTTCCGGCCCAGATAGTTATAGCACGACAACTTAGAAGGCGCGCGGTGAAGCTCTTGAAAGCCGTTGACGCAGAGCCTATTATTGCTTAATCCCGGTGCCGTCTAAGTTGTGTATTGCTACAGTAGTATATTTTGTCGTCTGAATGAATCACAGTAGAGTAATTATGGCGGTATCACGTAAGATCCAGTCAGAATTTGGAGGTACCTAGTTGGAGAAGCTACCTCTGGATGGTTCCCCTTCACCCTACTAGATATAATACAGAAATCTTTGGATCTAATCTAGCCTTAACAACGCAAATAATGTACACGCCCTATCGGAATCCATAGCGGTATATTCCTAAAGGCGCAACAGAATACCTTGAAATGCTTGAATTCAAGGTTAGGCAAAAGTAGAGCTTCTGTATAATACCTATGCAAGTATATATGGTTATTTAGCTTCAAAATGTTTCGCAGTTTTCTGTGCGATAGTCCGCTGCGACCTTGAACTGAAGGCAACGTGCAAGCGCGCCTCCGTTGGGGTCACTTTTTATACTTCCTCCTCGACATTAACTTTTTTCATCCTCCGATATCCATTCAAGGTTTCTTCAAGCTGTCACTTCCATCTATTGGTTCTTGTGCATCCATTCTTCTTTGCGACATTTACCAAGTCATTTATCCATCATGCTTATTATGTTTCTGGATTTCTGATTCTTACTTTTCCAGAACTATCCTGTCCTTCCTACTGTAGGAGTGAACTTACTTTTATTTAATAATGGAACATGGTAATTCGGACTTATACGAAGATATTGTATTCGACAGAACACGCTCGAGACCAATATTCTTGTCTCACAATAACTTGCTTATTCCACAGTCTAAGGGCGAAGTCTGAAAACAGCCGTCGCGACGTCGCGGTTCGCGTGCGCCTTGAATTATTCATGCGCGTCACACGTTCAATTAACGCGGCACGCACGCAGCGACGCCGCGCGGCCACCGTGCGTTCGCTCGGCGGTTCAACCCTAACATAGCTAATATTATATGACATGACCGAATTCCTAATGTCTTGTCTACAATCCAGAAGATGTCGAATGTGACCTCGTTAACTTTAGTTCAATGGTAAAGGGTTAAAATGAAACTATTAAATAGACGGAAAATCTATTTAAATTTCACATACTCAAAAGTGCAAGGCGACATTTGAGCACCTATATTATGAGACGCAGTAGATTAAATCACTAACACGGCATTTTAGTCATAGGCAGTAAAAGAAAATTACAAAACCTTTTCATCTCCATCATTTTATTGTGCAAACAAGTATTCTTCCCCGAAAAACCTTGAATGGGACAGTTGTTCTGTCGATGTCCTTGTGCGAAAACTTCTCGCCACTCGCCACTCAAAAAGGGACTTAACGGCGTCGCCATCACCTTTCAATAACTTGGTACAGTCAAGATAGAAAACTAATAAACCTTTTCGTCATACATGTCAAAATATATGGAGCAAACCGACATTAAAGCAATAGTTCACTGCGCGGTAACGTCTCGTGCTTTATAAAGCGCAAGTCAGGCCGCACATGGAGTACTGCTCACATCTTTGGGCCGGGGCACCCGCTTATCAGCTTAATCCCCTTGACTCCATGCAGAGACGTGCCACTCGAATCGTCAACGATCCCCTACTCTCAGACCGGTTAGAACCTCTTAGCCTTCGGAGAGACTTTGCATCTCTCTGCGTCTTCTACCGTCTGTATAATGGGGAGTGTTCAGAGGAACTGTTTAGACTGGTGCCAACCGCCTCCTTCTATCATCGCACCTCTCGTCATCGGCAGGGTGTTCATGCCCATCTCCTTGAGACATTACGCTCGTCAACGCGTCGGTTCTCTAGAACGTTTTTAGCGCGTACTATAAGCATTTGGAATGAACTCCCTGCTGAAATTTTCCCTCTGCGCTACAATATGGGATGTTTTAAAAAGGGTGTCATTAAATATCTACGGGACCGGCAAGGCATTGGTGATGCCTCTGGTGTTACAAATGTCTATAGGCGGCGGTAACCGCTTTCCATCAGGTGGGCCGTCTGCCTGTTTGTCCGTCTATAATAATAATAATAATAAAAAATACTCATAGTACTCAAACACATTATTAACAGGTTGAGAAATTGTTAAAGCATTATCAATACACAAGTTATTACACTATGGTAAATCTTGAATCAATGCAAAGTAAAAAACACTTGTTTGAGCAAAGTGATTTACCATCCAACGATATCCACATTTTATTCTTCTCTTGGAGCTAAAGTAATCACCTATTTTTTTCTATGATTTTCATTGGTCAAGGCAAGAAACTTCATAGTAACGTGATGCTAGACTTGCTAGAGCGTCGTTGACTATAAAAATAAATCTAGTCTCACCTTAGACTCACTCACCGAGACCAAAGCTTAGTCGTGAAAAATAGTACATTTCAATTCGTGGTATATTTTTTGCCAACTGTACAAATACCGGACGCGAGGCCGGATTGTGGACTCTGAGAAATGGACGTCGACTCGGAGCAAACACTCGAATTCTTCTGGCGCGTGAACGGGCGACTTTTGGATTAAGGTATGGTAAAGAATTTTGGAAAGAAGCCGTGGTGGCCTAGTGGTTTGACCTACCGCCTCTCATGCAGAGGGTCGCGGGTTCAAATCCGGCTCGCACCTCTGAAATTATTTATGTGCGAAATTCAATTTGAATTTATCACTGAGCTTTTCGGTGAAGGAAAACATCGTGAGGAAACCTGCACGCATCTGCGAAGTAATTCAAGGATGTGTGTGAAGTCCCCAATGGCACTGGTCCCGCTTGGGGACTATAGCCCAACCCTCTCGTGATGAGAGGAGGCCTGTGCCCAGCAGTGGGTCGTAAATAGGCTGTTGTAGTAGTAATAATGAATTCTTATGTTTTATAATGCAATCAGCCCTTTCCCGCGACGAATTTACGTACTCGATGATACTATACAATATAGATGGTTATCAGTTAAAAAGTATTGAAGTTAAAGAAGTATCGGTTTGACCCGTAGATAATCCGATGCCGTTAAAAAATGAAAATTAAAAATTAAAAATAAAAACGTAAAAACTTCTAGAGTTTACCTGTACATAAAGGTTGGGTCCTCCTAGTAAGCTCAGATGTGCCTGTGACAGGAGGGCCCGCTCTTTCATTACTTTACATTTGGTACCTATTAAATAAGCCTTAATTTACTTAATACTATGTTAACATGCAGGAATGAATGTGTGCGCGTGTGTGTGTGTGTGTGTGTGTGTATGTGTGTGTGTATGTGTATGTGTGCGTGTGTGTGTACGCGCACATATGTGTGTGATTTTTAAATTAACCATACAAATACAAATACAAATTGTTTATTGAAACAGTGAAATACATGTGAATATTACAAAGGGAACACTTAAATCTGTCATGCATGACACTGTAAAAAAATTACACAAATTAGTTTTATAATTACCTGTGTCATCTACACTAGGCGTGGCCTGTTTTGTAGAATGACACTCTTACGCTTACCATAGTAGAGAAGAACAGTGATCGTTAAAGATTAAAAGATTAAGGCACTGGTCCCACCGCCGGCTACAAACTATAAGCGAGTGAAACTATAAACTACAAACTAGTGGGCGAGCGGCGAGAAGCGAGTATAGTTTTACTAGTTTAGACGCTGAGCTATAAGCGAGTGTTTGCGTGCGACGGGCGATTACTCGTTATTATTAGTTTTATAGTCGATAGCTTTTATCGCGGCGGTCAACTAGTAAACAGTGGTCCCACCGCCAACTATCAGCGAGCTCGGCTATCAACTAGTAAAATTATGTACTAGAAACAGTTGACAATCAGCGGGCGGCTAGTAAACATTGTATGGAATTATCGCTTACTCGCCGGGCGGTGGGAGAGTGTCTTCGCCGGCGGTGTGAACAAGCCAGCTATGAACTATAAATATATATCTCTCTCTTTTATTTACACGAAAGCGATTATCTTTTGTTCGTTTCTTGAGCTAGAAAATAGCCGATAGTTCATAGCTTACTCGCTCGCGGTGGGACCAGTGCCTAATACAGTAGAAAGATAGATAATTTAACAATTGCTCAGTTTCGTCATAACTGATACTTTTTAGATAATCTGTTACAATCTTTTTAACTTCAAATAGCGGTTGAGGGTAAATATTAGTAAAAGAATTTATTTTATTATAAACATGGGCACTTAAAGCTAAGAATTGCCTTTTAGCAAATACAGACTTCATAGGGGGCAAGGGGGCAACGGTGTTTTTTCCTTCTACGTTTAAAATAATCTAAGTTGAATGGGAGTTTTTTATGTAGTTTTAGTATCATAAGCAAGATATATAACTTCTTCTCAGGGCCTCAAACTATCTCCATACCAAATTTCATTCAAATCGGTCCAGTTGTTTTTATGATGTGAAGGAAGGATAAACAAAAAAATACACTCACATTTATAATATTAATTAGGGGTAAAGCTAAAAAAATCGTTAACGATTCGGTACTGTCAAAGAAGCTAATTAAATCATATAAACTTCAAAAGGCGGCAAAGATGGACAACTTGGAGAAGATGTAACTAATGCGGTTAATTCAGACTACATTTATTGGATTAAGATCGAACAGTAGTGCGTAATCGGTTTATCAAGAGACAAAAACAAGATAAAAATACATTCCCTATCTTTCTTCTCTCTAAATGTGTAAGTACGACATAAAACTCATAATAAAGTATCCTTTGATTGTGACACGAGTGCATTAGTCACCATCTCCTCGTGTTACTTCAAACTTTGAAGTCACAAAGCGGCTAATTCGGCTTCTTTACCTGCTATCAAGGCAAAACCTATCCCATTGTCGAGTGTTAAAGTCTCAGCTGGAATGGAAGGGCGTCTCGTGTGAAACATGGCTCTCCTGACGTTACTAATGCCCAGTATCTCGAGCTGACTAATTAACGGGTATTAATGAACAAAATTAGTTGCACACAAGTACTCGTACTGGTGCTGTGTGAGTTTATTTGGGTGTGTGTTGGAATAAAACCATAAATGAAACGAGATTGCGAAGTTAAATAAGAATTTGGGTGGTCAAACGTAGTCCAAATAAGCCCACGGTACTTTTGTTTAGGAAAAGGCTATAAAACGACACAATTCACAAACAATTTAAATTAATTTAAAATTATGTTGAAAGTATCGCCATACATTACTTTTTTGTTTTTAACCAGTTAACGAATTTTACGACAGCCAGAGCTGAAACACAGCCAAGCATCAAACTAATCCACTGTAACCCAAAGAAATCCAGTGTACTTTTTGGAGTTCTTAGAAGCAAATAATGCCTATCAATATTTAAACCCATCCGTTACTGACTGACATCAGCCAACGGACAGCCGAAACTACTGGTCGTATGAAGCCGAATTTGGCATGTAGGTTCCTTGGTAGGGTGTAGAAGAGCACCGAGTGAGGATTTCCCGACATTCCCACGGTAATGGAGAAAATGGAGTTTTACATGTTGGTGTTTCTGCCACACGAAATCACGGGCAAAATTAGTTTACAACAGCCTATTTACGGCCCACTTCTGGGCACAGGCCTCCTCTCATCACGAGTCATCATCCCAGTGCGGATTGGGGACTTCACACACATCCTTGAATTATTTCGCAGATGCGTGCAGGTTTCTACATATAGTCATTTCAAAAAATATAATGGAATTTATCTTTTCCCCCGCGAAACCTCAAAAACGTCGCCCAAGGTGACATCTTTGATCCGATACCCCACATTACGCGCGCCCTGCATGTTAATACTTCCGATAGCATCTCGTGAAGACTACCTACTTGCCGATTCCTTGGCCGTATTCATTTACAATTATAATGTAGCCTACAGTAAAATTGAGATAAGGCGTAACGAATTGTATTAGTACACGCCGTCGTTGAGATAAAATGTCTTGAGATATTTTTACACTCAATTGGGGTGTTCAACAGACTTCGGGTGTTCACTTTAACGTTGACCTAAGGCATAAATTATAAGGTATGGATTATTTTCATCAAAACTATTAAAATTGAACTATCAGATTAATTTGTTCTACTGTTTGTAACTTATAAAAGTAAAAACATAAACGCGGCCAATTTCTACGAATCTGTGGCGTAGCGCTACACGCTCTACGGCGTAGCATCGTAGCAGACGCGTAGCACTTGAGGCTTCGAAAGAAGAAATTCCTAATAAAAGTTTATGTAACAGTAATAATAAAGGTCCTCAAAATACGAGTAAGATTTCATGAAACGAGCTGCCAGGCGAGTTTCATAATAATATATCACGAGTGTTTTAAGGCCTATTTTATTTATTTTTTATGTATACAGTTGCATGTACACAACATTATCTACACCCATTTTATAAATCCTCTAAGATGCTTCAAAATGTGTCCACAAAGGTGGCAATTCGAATAACGTCAGTGTCTTACATTCGATTTTCAGAAAGCATAGATTAAATAGATCTGACATTAGAATTTGGAACAAACTTTCGTTCTGTCTGTCTGAAGAAATTAATAGGTGGGCATTGTTATTCGAAGATGTTCGAAATTTGAATGTTATTAGACAATCGAATCCGATGGTCTTAGCCCCACTTGCTCAAGCCGCTAACCTCGCGTTAGCCTCTTAATCCGGGTCAAATTCATACAAACAAATCTGAGTTAAGCGGTTAACCCGAAGTTAACAGCTTGGTGCAAATGAACCTTAGATAGATAGATATTTATTTCATAAATATAAAATTACATTATAATTTGAGTACATTTCAAAATATATGAATTCACATTGAGATCGTCAAAACAGATACAAATACAACCATAATAAAACTCGTAATTTTTCACCGTTGAGGATCGTCATACAAAGTATATAAATAAAACATTCGTAATTAAAATAGGTCTACAAAGAAAAAATAAATAAATAGGTCTAAATAGGTCTTATACAGCCATAAGAACATTTTCACAGATATAAGAAATATGTTCTAACAAAACAGTGTATCTTAATGCCGGTCATAATTTTCTGTTTTTGAACGCAACAGAGAGGGTTTATGATGAGTGTAGATAAATGCATTTATGTTAATCAAAACAGCAATTGAGTCATATTATTTGAAAAAAAAAGCAAAATAATTGTATTTAGAAGTATCTCCGTCCTTTTACCTGCATATTCTATTTATATATTTTGTGTAATGTATATTATTTACAGTTATTAAGTGGATGGTTAAAGAAAAAATGAAGTTATATTATTTTCGACGTTTTTCATGATAAGAGTAGAGACAATTTTAGCTACGTCAAGACACCATACAAGAAAACAAAACTGGCTCTTGAAAAGAAAGCATCCCTCAAGTTTTCGTCCACGCCCAACTGGGCGTTAATTGTACCCAGTCGCAGAACCAGAACATTTCAATTTCTCCCAACAAAATAGGAACCTAGCTCCATCCAGCTAACCGATCAAAATAACCTGACCTCTAACACTTTGTCCCCATCATGCATTTTACAGGTCAAGTTATACTGGTTAATCCGTAGTGGGTTATTTACGCGTACGTCACGCCAGCAGGCCCGGTTGAGATTTAGGAAGTTACTTAGTATTCAAGTCGTAAATTAAAACCCTGGGAGAGCAGTTTAGGTTGCGTGATATATTCCTAATGTCCGCCAGGACTTGCTCGATCGGCTGATAGCTCATTGTTCAATAGGTTCAATGGAATTGAAATACATTTGCATAGTTTATTTAGATTGAAATTGTGTACCTATTTATATCGTTATGTTGAAGGTCTAAAACTAGGAACATAAGATATCAAAATTTGCGAGTAATTTTATAATCCATAAATATGTTTCAGGATTGAATAAGTAAACATCATCATCATCATCATGGTGGCCGCATAAGTATCCATTCTTGGATGTAGGCCTCTTCCCTTTGTTTCCACTTCCGGCGGTCTTGCGCCCCTCTCATCCAGTCCCGGCCTCCGTGTCGTCTGATGCCATCGACCCAACGCTGTGGGGGTCTGCCGCGCACTCTAGTGTCGGCTCTGAATAAGTAATACAAGTTAAAAAAGATTCACATTGCCCTTTTTATAATAATCAATCAAATCCCTGTAAAAAAAACCTCTGTAATCCGACTCCATTTTATCCTGTCTAGCTAGCCCAATTCAGCTTTTCTAGTAAAGAGACGTAATAAATAACTTTGAAGAAGGTAATAGATAGCTTTGAAGAAAAGTTTATTTATCTGAACAATTTATGATTTAAGTAGAAATTAATTTAGGAAAAGGTTGTCAGGATTTATAAGAGTACAATAAATAAATAGCAGGGGCAAAATAGACCAGATAGAAATCAAACTACAATTTACATATATAGACATTTCTTATTTATAAAATAGCTGTAGTTATCCTGCTGTAACCATCCTAAGCCCCTGTTCAGTAAATGTTTCATCACAAACTGTTCCACGCGCTAGAAGTTTTAATCAACATCTGGGACGGACCAGTTTCCCACAAACCTGTGCAATCAGAATCACACGTTCAATTGGAATTTATGATAGAGTAGAAGTATCATGATTATAACAGGTTGCTAACGAGAAGCTGATTGGAAATTAGGCATGTTGTACGCCCGCGTTCAAAAAGCTGAATTTGTAAAAAGATGAAGTGTAAAACTCTTCTTTGTATTATGTTACATACATAACTTACATGACGTTACATTGTTCATTTCTAATGTTTGTTTATGAGTATAGAAACACAGATATAGGTTTAATGAATTTAATTAGTGGGTAATTTTATTCAGGTACAGTGAAGAACGCTTTTTTTCTCCTCCACAATAACCTCACCAATTAATAATAAAATTCTGTTGGGAATGACTTTATTTAGAGAAGTGACAAACATCAAAGGGAACTTAGCATGGTAAAAGAAATATTTAAATTTTTGATTAGCCAGTAATACAACAAATTCGACAGTTATGTAATATTAACTTGGATAGTGATTATTGAATAATAACAAATAATAACCTATCCAAATCTTTAAATTAATATCCTATTGGGATTAAAAGACAATTTTTTTAGTAACTTGAAAATTACATACGTTTTAATGGCTCTTCTTTGTCCGTGTTTTATAAAGCTTGTTTTAAAATCAGAGAGTTTTTGATGGTTTGTTAAATAAAAGCATTGTTTTATTCACGGTTTACAAAAATGGAGTATTAGATAGCCTTTGACGCGGCGGCGCGGCGAGGGCGCGCCCGCGGGCTGGGGCGATTGCATTCGTTCCGCAGGGATCCGCTGCAACGCATATTGAAAACAAACAGCATTATAAACATCTAGTCCGTTTGTTCGGTGCAGTTGTTTAATGAATTCGATTTATTCTTTTAAAGAGCTTTTCATGTTTCAAGTACAGAACGACCGTTGACTGACAGCCACCACAGGTTTTATTGTGAAAAATATTTATGAAATAGAGTAATAGATATTTTCTTCAGCCTTGAATTTACTTCCTTACTAATGATTACAAACCCGACTATGTAGTTCAGATGTTATAAATGGAAAAAAATAATATGAAAAATATATTTATTTGCGATATATATAGGACCGGTCTGAGTGGCGAGCCTTGGGGAAGGCCAATGTCCAACAGTGGACGTCTTTCAACTGAAATAATGTAGATGATGATACTTATGCAGTATTACAGACAGATTGCTTTATTTACATAATACATAAATGCTTACCTACTATTAATAACGCTGAGTCCATAAATATCTCTTATTGGTTACTGTACAAAGTTGGAAATGTCCTTTAGCCCCCACACTAGGCAAGCCAAGATCGTGGGGACTAATTTAACACGATTAACAAAGAAGTATTCCTCGGTGTGGCAAACTGACGTTACTTGGATATTCATAATAACAATTTATTTCTTTTTACATTTTATATTTCACTTCGACAGTGAAATATTACTTTATAGTATAATAAAACACACGCACACACACACTTTCACATTTATAATATTAGTATAGATTTATAAAAGTTCACCTTTCCGAACACACTGACACAACACTCCAAACGTCAGCGTTAGCTAACAGCTGATTGAAACCGTGTCCATTACTTGTTTGATTTACATTCACCTTGTAACACGCTACGCAATAAATCGTCTATACCTAAATCGTTCGAAAGCGGTGCGTTAGATCTCACATGCGATATCAGTCACGCAGGGACGGAAGCACCGAGTCCGCCGAACTGACGCACAGGCTTCTGCCGGAACGGATGCTACTCATATTGCTATCCTTTTTTTACATCAAAGACTAAAAAGGATAGCGATATGTGTAGCGCGTCAGCATCGCTACAAAAAGTCGCCGTGGGCGAGGGCCCTAAGACGTTCTTCGCCCGGGCCCGCTGCGCTAACGTATACCGTCTCTTTACCCGGGCCTCCCACCCCGACGCACACTAAGCTCACACACGCGACACGCATTTACTCTCGTATAAATATTTCCAAGCCTCATACATTCATAATTGTAATTAAACAAAGTTGCTTCAGCCTCATGTGATCGCGAGAACGCCCTGCGGAATATAAAGTATCAATTTGGTTGTTTTGATCCTTTCACTATTCGAAAATTGGATTTAGTTTTGATGGCAGCGACTCGTATCGGGCTGAGGTTTCTGCGCCAATAAGTCGAATTAATTGGTAAGCCACGGTCCGAAGGCGAGTCTCGTTCACTGCTCGCACGCTCTAAAGCTCTCAAATAATAATTTTCCACGCATATTCGTTCTTCGGCTTCGAACGGAGCTCCCAGAAGATTACCTTTCCAGACGCGCCCGGCTCTCGTCTAAATTCGATTTCTGTATCAATTTATCGGCTGTCTTCCTAGGTCCGGCTGCATTGTCACCTTACCGAGCTACTAGGACCTTCGAAGAACGGAGCTAAGATTTATTTTACGGTGACACTTTTTATTGATAATGCAGACTCTGTCAGCCGATATCCGTCCAATGTAGTGCTCCTGCAAAATGGGCCATTCGACGAGCCCGATAACCCGCAGCGCCTCTTGCGTTTCGCGCGCCAAATATTGTTTTTACAGATTACCGGCTGACGATTTATGCGAAGGCGCGGATTTATGTGGCTTCGGTTACTTTTGTGTACGGTGCGAAAAGTTTTTTCTGCATGTCATTGCTTGTAGGAAGTATTGGCACATCCATCCACACTTTCTTATAATATTCTTCGGAAAAAAATATGAGCAGTGAGGCCTGATAATCCCTGTTAAAGCTTCTGTCTGGTCCAGACCGCCGCTGAACGCAGGACACGTCGCCGCCATCCAATTAAACTCGTTAGGCCGCTGATTTACAATACTTTTCTTTTTACTCGCGCCGCTAATTCAATAATACAAGTGCTTAAATACTCCCGAAGTGGGATTTTATTATGAGATAGTCTTTTTAATCGAATATTAAGATTTCTGAAGACTCCTCAACGTTGAAGTCTTAGTCCCGAACGACTTAACTGACTCAAAACTTTGACGTAAGTTGGGTTAAAATAAAATGTATTTAAATATATGGACAAAAAATTAATTTCAAAGTGTATTATGAAACAAACACGGTTATTTATTTTTAAAATTGAAGTTATATTCCCATAACCAAAATAAATTTTAATTATACTCCTACAAGAATCAGTCAGCGATTGCAAATTGATAAACACCTATTAGTTTAAAAAAACTACAACGATTGTTTACAGTACCTATACTGCTTACTCTTAATATCCCAAGTATTATTGTGACTTTAGAATAGTACTGTTATGAGTACACGTGCAGATAGCGCTTTGTGCCTAGTGTTTTCTGCCATTCCATTCCTTTCTCTAGGTAATGCGACCGTTTTAGAAGCATCTCGGCGCTTCGCGGTTGGCAATGTGCTCGGCGAGCCCCAGACGGAAACTCTGCTCCAATTTCTAGCATTACGCACGTAGGTTCATAGGCAGGACGAAGTTTACCCATAGATTTTACTGCTCTAAACAAAGGTTGCTTTTCCATGCGTATTTTCAAACTTATACTCGGTAGTAGTCGTAGTTCGTCACATCCATCGGTTCACTTCTAAGTTGTAACGGTAAAAGATACTTAGCTAAAAAAGCAACGGTCCACACATCTGCGATCCACAGCGCAGAGGAAATTCTACGTGTGGCTTATCGCTCGAGGTAAAACCCTATTGCATTGCCAACTAGAGCGTTCAAGAGGGTAATCGTTATCGTATACTTGTAATAGGGCAAAAAGGAGTGTTTATTTGTTAGTCTAAAGAGGCCTCGACGGTTGTTTACGCTCTCGAACCGCTCCCGACCATTTCCGCTCTGTAGACAATAGTTCCTTCTTCACTTGTAACGTAACGTAACGGCGGTCTAACTTGAGCCCTGGCGCGTCTTTCATGAAACCGCAGAGCAGGTCACTTCAAGGAGCGCGGAAGACCTCGCGTCGTTGGTCGCTCGAACAATTCCTTTTTTCACGCTTTTTTTGTTAGTCGCGTTTAGGCCTGCGTGTTATTAGGCGGCAGTTTATTTCAACCGGGCGAGCGGAACGACTGACGGACAAATTCCGACCAACTCATAAACTAAAAAAAAAAGAAATATGTATTTTCGAACGATAGGTAATGTAATTTTCTTAATGAGATGGGTTTTATTAAATCAATCCGAGCTGAGTTGTGAAAAGAAGGCCGAATGAGGTGAAATGGAATGAACAGGGGAGGTGGTACCTAAATAAAAAATCATTTTGAATGAATTCAACTTCTAACGCGTACCGTATATTTAAGTATAGTTTAAGACGGCTTCGAGCTAGAATTATTGTCCTAACAAGCACTCTATTTGTAAGTTTTTTCAATTTCTCTCGTTTACAAAAAAAGAAAACTTTTTTTAGTTTTTATTTATGTAAATACTTAAGGAAGTATAATCCATATTAATATTATAAATGCGAAAGTAGCTCTGTCTGTCTGTCTGTTATCTCTTCACGCTTCAACCGCTTGACCAATTGAGATGAAATTTGGCATGGATATAGTTGGGGTCCCGGGAAAGGACATATGCTACTTTTATTCCGGAAAAACGCATAGTTCCCGCGGGAGCGCGATAACCGAATTCCACGCGGGCGAAGTCGCGGGCAGAAGCTAGTAATATTATAAATGCGAAAGTAACTCTGTCTGTCTGTCTGTCTGTCTGTCTGTTACCTCTTCACGCTTCAACCGCTTGACCGATTTGGATGAAATTTGGTATGGAGATAGTTGGAGTTCCGGGAAAGGACATAAGCTACTTTTTATCCCAGAAAAGCGCATGGTTCCCGCGGGAGCGATAACCGAATTCCACGCGGGCGAAGTCGCGGGCAGAAGCTAGTGTAAATATACGTCTAAAATTGTTGTGACACAGCATAAGAGACAGCGATGGAAGAAAAAACATCCACCCCACTTAATGGAAGAGTGGAGAGATGATGAAGTGTAGGAAACACATCCAGGTGATTTTACATCAGAGTTACTGAAGCTCGTATTTGTAGCCGTGAACAATGCCGGGTGTAGGGCGTGTGCGCCGAACTGGAAAACGCTTTGTAATGCGCTAACTCGGCGAGAGACTCGATCGTTTTGCTGCTAATTTAATAGTTGGCAAATTACGGTTTCAGGCCCGGAAAATACATATGTAGAGTTATCTCATGAAATACTTAGGTAATAAATTCACATCTGGTATAAACGGGAGTTCTGAATGACAGTTACCAACGACTAGTATTTGCGAGCCGTCATGCTCTGGTCAAATACTTGAGTTAGACACTGTCGCTACTTAGAGTCATCACCTTAGTCCGACGCATCAGTTGACGGGGCACATTTCTCGCAGGACTGATGGCCGATGGGGCCGGAAAGTTCTCGAGTGGCGTCCGCGAACCGCGAGACGAGCTGTCGTTAGGCCTCCAACAAGATGAAGCGACGACATCGTGAAGGCCGCGGGAAACCGGTGGAAGCAAGTAGCACAGGACCGGTCTGAGTAGCGACGTCTTTCGGCTGAAATGATGATGATGATGATGATGAAGCATGACACTCACAACTAAGTATTAATAGTTACACTCGTCCAATCCAACTCCTCTAGCTGAAAAGATCGGTAAAGCGGAAAGGAAAAAGTCGAGCTTTCCAATAATGGCCGATCTCCGAATATTTAATTTATGGCTCAACTCACATGAACAGGCACTAGTATAGGTTCCATCACTGCCCGCCGCAACAGCGTAGTACCTACGTATCAGAAAGAAAGAAAGAAAGAAAGAAAACATTTATTCATGACATTACACAACACACACACACAAAAGACAAAAAAAAGAGCAACATTTATACAGAACAAAAGTGTTGTGGCCTGTCACGAAATGCTTAAGCACAATAAGTAGTAAGTACCTATTAATCTTCTAACATTTCAATAATTGCAAATTAATTGCAATCGTCTCCGGAAAAAGCATTTAAGCAAATTCATATCTAAAGATGATTTCCCCGAAGAAAACTTGATTTTATTGAACTAATCAATTTTCCAAGTAATTGTTTAATTGTGACCGTGTTTTGAGCCAGAGCTCTGTGAGTAATGATCAAGTTTGAAATTTGGACGAAACATTTCGGAAATATGAACTTTGTTTTAAAGTGAAATGTGTTTGAATTGAAAATTAAAAGAGTTGTTTATTCACTGCTTTCGCGTAAATTATTGGTTACTGATTTCAATGAAATTAACAAATAAATACTCAGAGGCACGTGGTCGAGAAAGGACTTTGAAGATGATCGGACAGAAGTCAGTTTTACTGTGTTTATTTTGTTTATTCTTTAACAGCAAACACGTTATTTGTTGAAAATCATTGAATAAATCGTCTTCCTTTTGAAGATCTGACATGTACCATGCAGTAATATGTCCTACCTACATTATTATGCACATCGTGAACTACCGTTGATAGCTCTCTACTACGATCCGGGTTTTTTTACCGCCCGTAACCGCCCACCACAGGCAATTAATTATTGAATAGCCATTAAAAACCAAACTCAAAACGGTGTTCAGCGAATTAATTCGTCCTCTGATTAAGTAATGAACAAGCGAAGGGCGTGGCAGGTTTAGATTTAGATAAGAGGCTAATGAAATTCAAATATTTAGTGTTACCTAAATATTCCCAACAACTATATAGGTAAAGGAATGGTTAAAATGTAATTTTCTGATTACATTTTTAAATAGGTAACTTTTCTGTCTACTAATAATCTACATAAGAATACCATATTTTTCCTTTTAGCAAAGGTTGAAAGGTTTCTACACTAATTTGTTAATGAACATGCTTAATTTAATTTTAAGTAATTTTTCAAGGTCACATACTCAAAACAAGTTTTAAAAGTTATCATACAATCGTCGAAATATTTTATTCGATATATTATTATGGACCCTTTTATTGTTTCAAATATTTATGATTAGCTTTTTATTATACAAAATCAATTTTTATGACGCAGACTTTCATAACATAATATAATATCATCTATGTAAAAATCAGCCAGCATGTATGAGACGAATAAAATATTTTCATAAAATGGGTCTCGGTTTTTCTTTTTACCACGTTCCTTTTGTTTCATTTCTCCATTCATGCTCTCACTGCATACGCAGAGTACGTGATGCTACAGAGGCGTCGAAGCTGTCAGCGCACAATGCGCGGCCGGCACAAAGCCGCGGAAACGTCGCGGGACCGCGGCGTGCGCGCGGCTGTATCGCGCCGGCCGGCTCCGCTACGTCGGCACACCGCTTCCTGAGCCGACGCATTGACATCTGCTTCGCTTACATAGTAACAGTAACGGTTTATTTAGATTTCCTATGAAGCTGCATTGTTGTCATGCTTGAATATAAAAGCTAACGGTTGTAAAAAACAATATAATAGATAGTCATTCATGTCACAATAATGAGTTCATTTTAACATGACATTACAGAATTCCAAAAATAGGTATACTTACAAAACTAACAGGATTTTGTCTTTATTTACTCTAAGACACTAAATAATTGAAAAATGGGATTTCCTTACCTTGCTTACCTTTTCTAAGTTCAGCCTTCGTGGTAGCGGTCACGAACTCAGTGAAGCTTCTGAAAACTCGTGTTGACGTTACACGGAACTGGGCATTTAGGCGAAGTGCCGCCGTTATTTGACCGTAATCCATTAGATGTATGCAATTTGAACTTTATTTATGTTAGACATTTTTCATTCTTGAATTATGCTACACAAAAAAATATTTGTCTCACTCAGGGGCCAAATATGAAGCGCGCGTCGACAACACGCTTCGTGTGCATACTTTCAAATGCTATACCTACCTATTGTGAGGGACAGGTACCTAGTGGCTGTTAAAACTGAGTACCCACTAAAATGACAAAATAGTTTATAACTCTTACAATGCACTACAAAAGTCACAGTGCCTGCATGTTATAGTAACTAAGATGATTTACGACGGCAGTTGTGTTATTTTGTAAAACCGGCCGATGTCCTGTGGTGTAATTTCTCTAGCGGCGGGGAGCCGCGTGCGTCGCCCGCGGGGAGCGATCTGTTATCTCATTACTCTGTAATCATTTGCCATAACGTACCAAAATAAATGACCCACCGACCATACAATTTTAAAAATAATAGTCTATACAAATACGCAATTTGGCTAATACGCAACTTTAGTAAAAAGACACACTTAGCCATAAGATACTCAACATGAACAACATACAAATGCGAGTTAGAATAGGAATAAGAAAGTTCATTTTAGAACATTAAACTCTCCATATAAATTGGTTAGAAAAAAAAACTTAAACTTTTTTTTTTTGACGGCTGGATTGCTCCAGTTGGTAGTGACCCTGCCTTCTGTTCCGAATGGTCGCGGGTTCGAGTCCCGCTCGGGGCAAACTTTGTGTGATGAACACGAATGTTTGTACTCGAGTCATGGATGTTAGTATTTATATATTATGTATGTATTTCTCTATATAAGTATTTATATCGTTGTCTAGCATCCATAGTACAAGCTTTGCTTAGTTTGGGGCTAGGTCAATATGTGTGAAATATCCCAAGATTTTTATTTTTTACTTTTTTACATGTAATCTTCATCTTCAAGCATTTCCACAAGGGCCTACTCGGCGGGGCACAGGCAGCACCTACTACTACTACCTACTCAATGCGACCCCAATAAGCGAATACACTTGATGTACACATACTATACACTATAACTTGATACTTCTGTCGCTGGTTCGTAAAATACAAAGCCACGGCACACCGCGCAACACAATTACCACCACCGCATAAACCCCATTCGCCACTGCCAAATAATAAACCAGTAGTTTATGGAATTAAAACTTCGTGTTCGAAATTTATCGACGATTCTCGGCGTTGCGCGGGTTGCACCTTCAATTACTGGGCCGGAATTGGTGGAAAACAGTTAACATGGTGAGTGGGTGAAGCAAAACGCTGTGCTGATATTTTACCCACAGTATCTGCTGTCGGTTCCAAGCACGTTTTTCAGGTATTTTTTTTGTCGATTTGGTAAATTCAGTTTACTCAATTTTCAGGTATCGCTCAGACCATCAATGCCACAACTTTCTTTTTACCAACTAGAAAACAAATTAATGACTTAAAATACATGTTAACAATTTTATAATAATTATCTACCTCTACAACATTGAAAACTATTATCTGTGATTTCGCTTTGCGAACTTGAAACTTGGGACTTACAATTTAGCGTCTACTTAGGTGATGAGCAGAGGATGCGGCTCGTACCTCTGAGTTAACTTTTGTGCGCCATTTAATTTGACTATAATACCACTGAGCAGGTGAACGAAAACATCCTGTCGCTAACAACGTGAAACCTGCACGCATCTACAACGTGTTTCTAGGATATATGTGAAGTCTTATGCGCCTAGGCCTTCGTGAGAACAATAGCTCTAACCGTCTTGTGATGAGAGTAGGCCTGTACCCAGCAGTTGGACGTTAATAGACCTTGTCCCGATATGGTGGTATGGTACCTACATGATTATTGTGATATCGAATACTGAATTTGGTCTTACCCACGTAAATATCAATTAAGGGTTAATAAGTACCATACATTGGTTTTTAAATGTACAATACAAATGTAAAGCTTCCTTAGTAAATTGTATCAAATGTATAGGTCACTTGGCTGCTCGCTCGCCCGCGCCGGTGCCAGTCGTTCTTGAATTATTCATCCTTCGGAACGTTTCGGAAAGCCGGCATGCGCCCGTTGTTTCGGAATTATCAGCAATCAAAAGCCAAAATTACAGTTAAAGATCCTTTTGTTCTGGGACACAGTTTATCGGAAGTTCATGATATATGGGCCGATTTAGAAGCGTATTACGGGTATAGGACTTACACTTTAATGATTATCAATTGAATAACTTTCTGATAAGAATCTATTGATCAATTGAAGCTGTTGGTCCACTTTAAGCCGTGATCAAACTATATCTGCTATAAGTCAAGATCACATATACACACACCCACACATATATATACCTATTCATAATTTGAAAATAATGTTATCAACGTAGGTAAGTAGGTATATCAAATGTTTCATAAAATCAATTTAATTTTAACATATCAATAGCATGCTGATTTATCGGCACTGATGATACAGCTGGAAAAATATAAATGCGAAGGAAAACCTGAAAGTGCTTAGAGGAAAAAATCAGTAACTACAGATGTGCTCTGGCAAGGTAACTACGGTTATGAATAACCAGTTTCTCGAAGAAGTATTACTCTAAATCAATATAATAGAGAATTTTTGGGAACTAAAACCTCAATCATGGTGAACCAAATTTTTTGCATAACAATTTAATGACTTGAGCATGAGTCAACGTTAATGACTATCTTGGGTTCTTCTAAATATTTGGTTATCTTGACTGTTACGTACTTTATGACGCTGACTGTACATGCAAACATTTATTTTCCCCACGACTGTTTGTTATTACTGCTGCGGTATATTTAGCGTTTAATTTAATGCTGGATTATTTAGATCCGCCACGGTCCTGTTTATTGTTACTACGTCTATTTTAAACGCGATTTAAACTAGACTGGATTAATCGTTCGTCGAATTAACTCGAGAATATTTTAATAAGCTCATGAAAGACTACAGTAATTACGAAGTTTTAAATACGGCGTTTCGACTATAGCTATTAAAAAAAATTTACTTATAGCCCAGTATGGGACTGTTGTTGTAAGCGATACCTGAATCCAATTTTTTTTTCATCATCATCATTTCAGCCGAAGGATGTCCACTGCTGGACATAGGCCTCCCTCAAGGCTCGCCATTCAGACGGGTCCTGTGCTACTTGCTTAAGAATCGATAGGTTAAGTTCATGTATTCTTTTTTTTGTATCATCATAATTTACTCATGCGGTGTTTGCCTGTTATTAGTTGTACATTATGTAGCAGATAATTATCTTTTAAATCTTTTAGATAAGTTTATAGTGTAACAACTGTTGGCAGACCTAATAAAATGAAAAAAATAAAATATATAGCTGATTCTGTGGGTAAAATATAGATACAACGTATTTCATGACCCCCGTATACCTTTGCAGATGGGTGTAGTTCCTCCGGGATTTCTTCCAGCACCGAAAAGCTTAATGGTATATTTCAGTTGAATATCGCATGTAAAGTCATGTTCCGAGATGCAAGCCGAGATTTAAATCTCCGATTCTGCATGAGAGGCGCTAGGTCCAACGCAGAGATGCTGTGGTAGCCAAACGGAGCTTAGCCCCGTATAAAATCAATTTCCACCTTTATGCGGCACTGTTCCGCACATTCAGAGCCTGATCGTTGGTCGAATGCCAGCCCCGCGGTACCAGGCGAGTCCTCATTTACATTTAATAGCGAAACACATGTAATATTTATTAATACTGTTCATGAAACTGGAAAAGGGAGCAAAGCAGTTTCGTAGTCACGGTTCGGTTCACACACATAAATTGAAGATATTTTAGGATTTTAAGGAACGCATAATAGAAATTCGAATGTTATAGTTAATTTAAAGAAACGTACAACATAGAGGATATTTGATTATTCATCAGAAATAATGTTTTATATACTTACCCATATAGAAAATTACAAAATTTCACCTTAAAATAAGTCAATATGTTTAAACATAACTATAAAATTCGGATAACATATTTAAAGGACTTTGAAAGAAAAAAGCACATGACGATAAAATTACGTGCTGGTTTGCTTAAACATCCCAAATGTAACAAGACCATGACGCTTTCCGTTGTTGAACGATTGATTCTAATGTACTTTATTCAGTGATTCACCCCTATTAACACCTGACCACTGCCACTTAGTCTAGAGTAGACCCAGTCTGATGCTGAAATTTTACGTGAAAAGGTATAAAAAATAGCAATTTTGTGGATGCGTCCTGTCGAACTGCCAACGCCCGAGTTTGTTGCGATACTCGGGTGACTGTGCAGTGTTCGGCTGCCAACGGCCAATAACGCGTTGTAGCATGAAACAGCTTACATGGCGCAATTTCTAGCAATGTTCAGCAGCCATATGAAAAATAATTACTTTTTTAGTTAAAAATTCAAAAGTTGTGATCGACATTCGTAGACAGTAGACAATATTCTCTCTTTGTAGTTTTGTTAAGTACTATTACAAGAAAAATACTGATGAGCGGGATTTACAATATTTATATCAAATCTAGAATCAAATATACTATCGATCGCCATTGACAAGCCAAGATTCTCTCTGACGCGCCCGAGCGCTCTATGACAGGCATAAAGTTGCCATACATAAACTAGGGCTGTGACTTTACGGTTAAACTAGGGATGTTCTTAAAGTTATATCTATGATTATACAATAACAAAGGTTCTTGTTAAGAAATATCGCTAACAGTACTTAGATTGTACGACGACGACATAAACCCATCATAATGGGTTTGTGTCGTCGTGCTGAATAACCTGAACTCATAAGTTTCAGCAACCTACACTTGATTTAGTGTGGTGTAAAGATTAATTGATATTTCAAATTAGGGAGTCCAAGCTAATAGACATTGAAAAGTTCATCCCACTCCTTTGTTATAATCGAAACCATAATATAATCTCCAAGAGCACATCACATTCCTGGGATTGTTCACATCACATTATCTCCTTTCCGATCTCATTTGTCTGCGAACCGTGAAGTTTGCTGTAATATATCTTTTCAATAACGATCCTCACCCGCTTCTCGCCATTTACAGCTTTGTAATTTGATGGCACATCGCTTTACGATGGCTTGATTGAGCTGTAAAGAGTTTATTATCACCGATCCTTCCCAATCGGAGTATCAAATTCGGTTTCGATTGATTTTAATGGACATTTCTTATGTACTGTAATTTTATGTGCAATAAAGCTTCAATAAATAAATAATGGTGTCAAGAGCAGATATCAATAAAAGTACATTTGTATTATACATAAGTTTGACTACTTCAGTGTCACGAATGTGTTTCGTTGAAGTTCTGGAACTCAATTATAGAAAGTACTGTAATTTCCAATTCAAACTGTGTTCTTAGAATTTTAAATAGGTAACAATAAAATATTTACAACTTTGTAAAAATTCAGCAAAATAAAAGGGTAGACTTTCACGCTTTAACTAATTAATTGAACTAGTACATTTTTTAACCATTAAACTAATATTTGATACTGGACTAAATAATAAAATTTTTATTTCCGTGCCTTTAGTGATTGTGTGAGTGGTTAATAAAGTGGGTGTGGGTGTGGGTGGGGAGTGGGGCATGCATGTACAGTAAGTATATTAGGCTTTATGCAAAAGTGTCTGTTCAATACTTTGTGTATACAGTGTATAATAAAATGTCTTAGGATCACAACGACTAGCGACGATGGAATCCGAACTCTCGTGGTAACACTGACAGAATATTGGAATAACATTACCAAAATTATTTCAATGTATCCTTGAATGCCGTATTTATATTTACAATCAGAGCCACGCCTGTCGGTCATTTGTTTAAGGGAATGTTAAACGGGTTTTACGAGAGCCTTCGTGGAGGCTCGGCTGCCCTGGCGTGACCCGGCACATCGCCCAACGAAGCACCGCCTTACGATCACCGCTTACTCAGGACAAAAATTGAACCATTATCGTCAATAGAATAGGGTGTCTGCAACTGACCACGTATTGTGGCGTTCGACAACTCACGGCAGCGAACTCACGCACGTCGCTAATTGCGCTCATTGGGTTTATTGGTCGTCGAACGCGCGACTTCCAAGCCTCTTTACATTGCCTTCCTATAAAGTACCTTCGTCATCGTGTTGCCCGACTAACCAGCAATGGATACGGACTTATCGGTGTAGTTTAAAATTTCACGCAGTAATTGTGTGTATTATAGTCAGTGCGCCAGCATGCTCTCATCCCCATAACACGTTTAACAAGCTTCGAACATTTCAATACTTAGCAAACCGTGCTAGTAACGGGATTCCTTCGAAGTTTCCAACTTTACAGATAAAACGAACTTGTAGTTGTAGCTCCGGTTATTGAGCCGAGCCTGGAGTCTAAGCGTGATGTATGGCTGATGTTGATTATTATTAATGCACAGTATAATTTGCGTCGTGGATTTCGTGAACGTGGTAATTAATTTTGATTAGGTAAAACGTACCTAATCTAAGTCTCGATGAAAGGGAAATTCTAGGCATGGAGACGTCGAAGCGTGCGGGGGTCGGTAATCCGATACTGCAAGGACGCGAGCGCTATTCACTGCAAATGGACCTTTTTGTCTGAACAAAAGTATCGGTTGATAGATCAATATTGGAGCACTCGTCGGAAGGATATTGCCGGCATCATTCGTTAAAAGTTGTGAAACGCCTTCGCGTTACAGCTGTATCGATTCCCCGGGTTCCGGCGCAGTATAAATAAACAACTGTACGTAAGTAGTTTACTATTCAATAAACTAGGTATCAAAATTTAGAAAGTATTTAGAAAGGGACGAAGGAAAATATTTTGATATTTATTCTTCAGTACCGACCTAACAGGAAAAGAATACTTACGCGACTATATTTTATATACATCATGGACTTATTAGACTTGCTCTCAATTTATTTATCTTCATTCAACAATAGTATATAACGATAAAACAATAATATAATTCAGTAATGAAACAACTTAGGCATAATTCTTTACATACAATACAATATTGAACACCATAAACAACAGCCAAACACATCATGTAGGATAGGATCATCAGTCCTTGATTGACTGACTGTTTACACAGTTTAATCAACTGTGATAGCTCATAATCACCAATTTGAAGGACATCACTAATACTGTGCTGCGGAACCCCAATTTCCTATACCTACGTTTTAAGTAAAGTGTTCAAGCTATCCTACCGGTCGCCAACGGCCTTCTTCTTCTTGTGGTGCCTCTCCAGCTAGTGAAGGTTGGCAGTCAGCTCTGCATACTTTGCCCGATCATCCTTGGCGATAGTGAAAAGTTCCGCGGCACTCGTGATCCCAGTCCACTCGCGTATGTTGTGCAACCACGACTTCTTTCTACGGCCGACTGATCTTTTGCCGGCAGTTTGCCCATCATTATAAGCTGCAGGATCTCATATCTGGAGTGCCGAAGGATATGACCCAGATAGGCAACTTTTCGTCTTTTGATAGTCTGTATAAGTAATCGCTTCCGGCCAGCAAGCCGAAGGACTTCCACGTTCGTAACTCCAACGACGGCCTAGAGCCCGCGAATTTCATTAAGCACGCAAACCGCAAAGGTTTATAGTCGTGCTCGCTCCGCGACAGTCACGTGTCGCAAACATCGCGTCGCTTTGTGCTCAAAGGGCTGAGCAGCTATACTATACTTACATAAATATTAAGGGCTTATAACAATAGCGTTCACGGTAGTGTTCGTGGTTACATTGATGACGAAGGAATTTTGTTGAGGAGGGCGGTTTTGAATAAATATTATGAAGGTGCTATGGAGATTTACAATTTTGATTTACAAATTGGTAGAGGATTTTATAGCGTTTCTTGGTTACAATACCATGCTCCAATAAGCATAAAGCGACGGTAACAATTAAGTATTTTTTTACATTTTTTATTATTATTATAAGCAAGCATTTGACCACGATCTCACCTGATGGTAAGTGACGATGCGGTCGAGGGTCTAGGGGATACATGTTTACTTAGATAGTACCTGTTCACTCTCGACTTGAAAAGATCCAAGATATAACTAGGTAATGCAATGTTACCAGTAATTTTCTTGTAACTCCGTTAAGCCATCCTGTTCCATCCGTCTCGAAGGGCCATTTTACTGGAATCTACCAGAGTAAAAATTACTTATACATTTTGTGCTGTAGACTAAGTCAACAACAGATAAAAAATGCACACTGTATTATGGCGCATCCCGACATTAATTTACAAAAATTATGAGAGTTTAACATTCCAAGTCCTAAATCTACTATAAATTACCACTAGAAAGTGCGTGTAGGCATGCAATATTCAGCTATCATAGACACGAGCATCACTCATAACTCTAGGTATTTTTAATCATTCATAATTGCAGGCGCAGAATTTAATTGAAGAGAGCGTGCGGCGCCGCTGGGCATACCAGCGCTAGCGGCGGCATTGCGGTTGGCCATCCGTTCGCGATGCGGATTACGACTGTCAACCGACTGACCCACCATGCCTTTTGGAGTGTTCTGGAGTGTAACAACCTACCGGGCAACACACTTCGGGAACCCGAGGTCGCTCCAGGAAGTCATCGTCGACATCAAGGGTCTGCCAGGCTTTCTTCAGGGTGGGGCCACCCCAAAACCACGCAAAATAGGTGCACTTAGACATCGAGATGCGGAAAACCAGCCCGCTCAAACCTATGCTGTCAAAGGGCGAGGGTAAGCGAAACAGTTTTTCTATACGAAATTGGACCTTATCTGCCAACAGTCGTATTGCTAGCAGCTAAAAAGGCCTTCTGCTGAGTTTGTTGCGGCGCTTCTTCTGAAGCAAAAGATCTAAGAAGCGTTGGTAAGTTCATTTCTGACATGTAAAAAGTGCCCCAATGTGGCCAATTTTTTGAATAAATGATTTTATTTCATCTGATTGAAAAACTAGTGGTCGTAATCCACATAGACATAGACATAGACAAAACTTTATTTAACATCCCAAAAGGTAGGTACATCGATAACGAATGGCCAAACATAATGCGGCTGCAGGCCGCGCGCCGACCTAGTCACTGCCGGGCGGTGCCTATGACACACGCATTCTTTCGAGAAAAGTTCTTGTAAAACTCCGAGTCTGGAATTCTTCCTGCTCTTACACGAACATGATATTTATTCGTTCATGGTCTCAGATAATTTCTTATTTATTGAAATCCTTCTTTGACTACTTAATCCATAATAATATCAGATCACTGCGGCAATAAGTCAATCAAATCAAGTGCTCGATTATTTTTAATGTTATTATTCATCATTTAGTACATAGATTTCATTTACTGCTTAGCTACTTTAACTGGCCTCGATAACAAGTTCCTTATATTATAGTCGCAAAGTGAAGTGTTGGAAAAGGAAGCGCTGGTATTAAAAGAAAAATCTAGATATTAAGCGTGGGTTTTTCTTACCCACATTTCATTATGTAATGGGACCAAGTAGTCTACATATTTTGCCAATTCAAAATTTGATCCCTAATTATACCTTTTAATATCAAAATGCCATCCACGTACTTCTCGTACCTGATTTAGCTGAAGCTTCATTCTACGCGTCAGAACTGCATTTGCTGTTCAGAACTATCGTAATATCTGTAATTGAAACCGTTCGAGCGACGTCTGCCGCTGAAGCCGTCCCCTTGAGCCAATACTGAACTGTGTCTAGTCTCGCCACGGTTTAAGCATTGGCAGAGGCATCTGACTTTTATATACACTCATATATTATGTAGGTACCTAATAACATAATGTGTAATGTCTATTACACATTATCAATAGAAAAATCCCGGAGTTTAGTTACAGAGCTAATAATTGAAATATCAGCGTCATTTTCATCCTCATCTCAGCCGAAAGCCGTAACTGCTGCCCATAAGTCTCCCCCAAGACTCGTCACTCAAACCGGTCTTATGCTACTCGCGTCCACCGGATGCCCGCGATCTTCACGAACTCGTCGCTCCATCTTGTTGGAGGCCTACCGATAGCAAGTCTCCTGTTTCGCCGACGTCACTCTAAATCTTTCTGGAACCATCGGTCGTCAGTCCTGCGACCAATATGGCCCTAGTTCTACTGCGGATATCACCATTCCTGGTTCTGTCCCGCAATTAAACAAAATGAAACAAATGAAACCGCAAATTTGAAACAAATAAGACGTTATCACGACAAAAATTCGCAAATATTTATAAATGTATAACGAACTCCTTTTCTGATAAGATTAACCATTAGTCTCTTTCATGCAATAAACGCCTTGTCAAATCATCATCATCATCATCATTTCAGCCGATAGACGTCCACTGCTGGACATAGGCCTTCCCCAAGGCGCGCCACTCAGACCGGCGGCCTTAAGTGGCAGTGGGCGGGGCACATTGCTCGCAGGACTGATGGCCGATGGGGCAAGAAAGTCCTGGAGTGGCATCCGCGAACCGGTAGTCGAGCTGTCGGTAGGCCTCCAACAAGATGGAGTGACGACCTTGTAAAGGTCGCGGGAACGCGGTGGATGCGAGTGGCACAGGACCTTGTCAAATGAAAAATTAAAATTGTACAGAATATAATTTTAATTTGATTTCTCCTCCGTATCATGAAACAATTGTAAATTATTTAAAAGTAAAACAAGATATACTTACCTTGAATTGAAATTATCATTACATGAATACATAACCAGCCCTTAATTTCTAAGTCTTATAAAAAAACTTAAAAAACTTTCGAAGTCTTTTCTAAGTTTTCTTGAATATTTTAATGAATAAGTAAACTGTAATAATTCTATATGTTCATGACAAATTTGTATGCCTGTCTATAGGTAAATTGTGGTGATACTATTTAGTTATTAAGATCTTTGTACACCCACTTTTGACAAATAAATTTCATTCATTCATTCATTCATTCATTCATTCATTCATTCATTCATTCATTCATTCATTCATTCATTCTGTTTTGTTCTGTTTATTGCGACGTTTCACCACACTTTGGGCAAAACTTTCTTTACGCACACATGTAATATTCAAGGGCTTCTAAGAACTCAAGACTAATTTCAAGTTATGTTTACGCGTAAGGTTTGGAACTGACCACAGCCATCTTGTAATCCTATTAATTTAATGGCCATCAAGACGTGCGAAAGTGGAGTCACTGCGAAAATACAAATTAAATATCAAACCGAAAAAAATTGGGTAGGTAATCTTATGGTTAATTGTTAGTGTGCACTAGGAAAAGACGTCCACGAAGCATACTTTGGATTCATAGCACAACACACCGTTTTGTATACGTAACTGCACAATAAACACACGGGTGAGAAATCTCCTTTTTCCGTTGCATTTCAAATATACTAATTTAACACTAAGTGAACCAGCAAAACAAAACACTTTGTAGCAATTAACGGTATCAGAGGTTATGTCGAAACAGCTGATTGGATGTAATAAGACTTGACTGACATGCAGTAGTGCCAACATCATACAAGCATAACTCAGTGTTGCTACTTAATTACAGCTGCGTTCATAGATTAATAGAAATCGTTCTACGGCATCAACTACGCCATCTATCGATTGGTGGCTGTACTACGTGCTAAGATATCATGGCACCGCCGATGGACAAAAATGTATGCGATAAATGCAAGAATGAAATAAAAATAAGGCAATTCTTAATGTGCTGTTCATGTAAAAAAAGTTACGATCTTGATTGCGCTAATGTGCCCGAAAAGCGCTTTTGTAATACGATGTCAGATTTTCACAAAGAAAACTGGAAATGTAGAAAATGTAGGAATTTAGAAACCGCACACGAGATACATAGCAAAGATAATAATTCATCTTCGTTTGACTCCCATGTAACTGTCAGGAAACAAAGGGTTGTGCATAATATTTCCACAAGTAATTCATTTGAATCTTTGCCAGAAACTGATGATGTAGAGTATAGTACTCCTGGGAAAAATTATCCTGAGGCAGAGGAAAATATTCAGTGCAAAATCGAAGAGATGGCCAAAACTATAAGATTACTGGAGAATAAGTTGAAAATTGCTGAACAAAAAATTTTGAAATTATCATCCGAAAATAATTCACTAAAAAATATTATAAGCACACATAGTACCTCCACGGCAGACAGTTCCAACCAAAAACGCAAGTTGACAAGTACTACTTCCCTGGCCAATAAGAGGAAAGGTAAAAAAGATTCGAACAACCCGTCTAAAAAAACTGAAGTTCAACATGATCTGGACTCTAGTTACCAAGACCGGAACTCAACAATGCTGCCAACGCCAGTCCATCACGCTGCGCTGTCTATCGTGAATGGTGATTCAGAACAAAACAACTCATCTCCGGGTTTAGCGGCTGAAGACAAGTCCAGCAATCAGCAAATAGCTTATAGGAAAAACAAAATCTGTATTTTGAGTACTAATAACCAGAATAAATTATTGTTAACTGCGAAATCTTTGCTGGGTCCTAAATATAGTATTTGTCATTATTTATATCCGGGTGTAGGAGTAAAAGTTCTTCTAGATAACATGCAAAATAAACTGAATGATTGTACTTATGATGACTTTTGTGTAATATTTATAGGCAGTGAAGACTTTAAAATTGCACAAAATTACGAAAGCTTAGTTTTACAAATTAGACAAGCAATATTGAAAATAAATCACACTAACGTGGTAATTTGTTATCCTACGTATAACATTAGTGATACGCATTATGCTCGGGACTATAACTTTAGGGTAAAACTTTTCAACGACATGCTGTATTCTGACAATGAAAATTATAAATACGCATCTTTATTGGATAGCAACATTAATCTGTCTTATGACTATGACATGTTCTTAAAAAAAACTGGCAGTTTAAATAGGAAAGGCATATCCACCATAGTAAAAGATTTAGCTGAGCGTTTAGAGTTTATAATTGATGAAAATATGTATAATAACACATTCACACCATTCATTAATTTTGAAAGTCACCATAATTCATCACAGTTTTTTCGTTGCTAAAGATGACTTGAATTCTAACTCTATTGATCGAAATAAATTTACAATAATGCATCAAAACATTGGAGGGTTATTAAATAAAACTGACCTCTTGGAGGTAGTACTTCGCGAATTTAGCTTCAAGCATCAGGACATACATGTACTGTGTCTCAGTGAGATATTTGTCAAACAAGATTCCACTAGCAATATCAAGTTCGATAATTATAAACTAGTAGCCTCACATTGTAGGTCTAAGAACAGAGGTGGAACAGCTATCTTAGTTAAAAAAACTTTGGATGTCAAACCAGTTCAAATAGCATCAGACTTAGCAACTGACTATTATTTTGAATGTTGCGGGATCGAGGTGTTGGGAATAGATTTAATAGTAATAGTTATCTATAGAATACCTGAGCAAACCCATTCTCATCTTAATAATTTTATGCGAAGACTAAACATTTTACTTTTCCACTTAACTAACAAGTTCAAAAAAAAGAAAATTGTAGTTTGTGGTGATTGGAATATCGATATTCTTAAAAGTAACATGTTCTCTACAGATTTAACTAGCACCTTGAAGAATTACGATTTTGCAATGCACATTACTCAACCGACAAGGATTAACGCATGCCTGGATCAAATGGCTAGTAATATAAAAAAAGTTAAAGCTGAAACTCACAAACTTTGCCTATCCGATCACGAAATGGCTCAAACTCTCACCATAGACGCTAAAGTCAATAAAACCATTCTCACTTGGTTTGCATATAAGAGAGACTACAGCAATTACAACTTGGAAAAGTTCTTTGAGTGTATAAACTCATTATCATTTTCAGACGTTCTAGCTTTAGATGATCTTGACAGTGCTTTTAAAGTTTTTTATGACTTAATCTGTCTGTTCTTTAACTTATGTTTTCCGATAATAAGGGTAAAGGTAACTAATAGAATCTCTAATATAAAGTGGATTACAAAAGGGATTAGAAAGTCATGCTATGCGAAACGCAAATTGTATATGACGATTAGAAACAGCAGTAAGAATAAATCTAGCAATAAGGAGTACCTCAAGCGTTATAAAAACATTCTGATTAAGTGTATTAATGAATCACGGAAAATTAACAATAACAAATATATTTTTGGAAACAAAAACAAATGTAAAGCGACTTGGAATTTAATATCTTCATCAACCTCAAGTGACATCCATACAAGGGATATCCAATCTATTAATTCGAATGGAATATTATACCAGGAACCCCAGGACATATGTAATGTGTTAAATGATTTTTTTATTGACATTATTAATTCTGACATTCCATCTAATAATAGTTTCACAAATCACTTAAGTAAATGCTATCATACAATTTTTCTTCGACCTACTAATGACAATGAATTGATCAAATTGATAATGTCACTAAATAACAGCAAGGTTTGTGGTTATGACGACATATCGACAGCTATTTTGAAATCCAATGCCAAGAAACTCAGTCGCCCTCTAACCCACATAATAAACCTATCGTTTAGCCAAGGCCGCTTTCCAGAACAACTAAAATTTTCTATTGTAAAACCCTTATTTAAAAGAGGAAATCGGGAGGACCCAAACAGCTACAGACCTATAACTATTGTGCCGATTATATCAAAGATTATCGAAAAGGCTATGTATGTTAGGCTCACTGATTACTTGACCAAATACAATATACTGCGACCAGAGCAATTTGGCTTCAGAAAAGGTCACTCTACAGAGCTAGCATGTTTTAACTTTGTAAAAATTATAACTGAAGCTATCAACAAGAAATTACCTGTTATGTCCATTTTTCTAGATCTTAGTAAGGCATTCGATTACGTCGACCATTCTATATTGCTCTCGAAATTAGAATCTTATGGAATACGAGGTAAAGCATTTGATTGGTTCAAAAATTATTTAAGTAATCGTGTACAATGTACTGAAATAACAAGAACCACTGCGTTAAAAAACATTTATGTTAAAAAAACCTTCAGATCTCAGTTTCGTTGGAATAAATCAGGGGTTCCACAGGGCAGTAATTTGGGCCCACTGTTATTTCTTTTATACATCAATGACCTTCCCCACGCCACTGAACAAAAATGCATTCTTTTTGCGGATGACACAACACTAATAATTCAGGGTGAAAATAAGAATGATTATGAATCAATTATTAATCAGGCTTTGAGTGACATATATACATGGACCAATAAAAATAATCTTAATATTAATTTAACCAAAACTAAATTTATACAATTTCAATCTCATAAAGCTAAAACCTTAAAATTAGATATTGAATATAATGACAGTCCGATTGATGAAACCAGTAGTATAAAATTCTTAGGATTAAATTTTGATAAATATTTAAATTGGAAAATTCATATTGATAGCATTTGTTCTAAATTAGATAGGTTCGTGTTTGCGTTAAGAAAACTAAGGAATACAGTCTCTACCGAAGCAGCATTAACAGCATATTATGGTTATGTATCCTCAAACCTGAACTATGGTCTTCTGTTATGGGGCAACTCAGTTAACATTGACAGAGCATTTAAATTGCAAAAAAAATGTGTACGCGCAATTTGTAATGCATGGCTGACGGATAGTTGCGTGCCATTATTCAAAAAGTTAAATATATTGCCTCTGCCATGCATGTTCATTACCAAAGTGTGTAATTTTGTCAAGGCACATCCAGACTACTTCAGGTTACACTCAGATGTGTATAAAAGGAACCAGAGACCGCAGTACAGGAATCTCCTGCATCAGCCAATGTGTCGGACTGATATTTATAAACGTAATTCCTACAATATGTGCATCAGGATATTTAATAACCTCCCAAATGACTTGAAATTATTTAATAACTTGGAATTTAAGACAAAATTGTCCAAATGGCTACTGCAGAATTGTTTTTACTCAGTGAAAGAATTCATGGAATATAAATGTTAGTATACCTAGTAATGTTTTTCTAATCTGTTATTGTTTATATTATTTGGAAATTATAATAATAAAAGTAGATACTTTCTATATATTGTAGGTAGGTGCATTATAATATTTGCATGCCATTGCAGGCTGAATACTGTTACTTAGCACTAAATTTTAAGATCTTGTATACATATTCTGGCAAATAAACAATATTTGATTTGATTTGATTTGATTTGGACTTGACTTAATTCAAGTGAATTTACGCAAACTTGTTATTTCTAGTCGGAGATCAAACCTTCTTCCAAATGTTCCCTCAAGTAGTCTTGGTATAGATATTTTCAAGGCCTTCATTGATACAAAATTCTTTGCCCTGGCTTGGCATCTTGCCAGGAGGCGAGGCTAGGTAATCATTTCCTGAACTTCTTATGTATTTTGTTGTATGTACACTTGATTAATTCAATAGGCCTCATAACTACATATTCTCCTTTTGTATGGAAATAAGCAGACACGAAAAAATTAAGGAAAACATAAACCAGATCAAATCTCCTCTGAACTTTAAGCAACAGTGAATTAAGAATTCAGACAATTAAGATACGGGGAGATTTACGTCTGAGCAGCTTAATATATTTTCGCGATCCATTCGAGATCTTGTGGTTTCTTAATGGGGCATCATAGGATTTCGGTGTCCATGGGCCGCAGTGACCACTTACCATCAGGTGGACTGTGCGCTCGTTTGCCTAATACCATTGTTTTAAAACAAAATCCTTCGTGTTTTTTTTCTCGATAAAAGTCGCACTGTGTACTTTTCTGTACCCACAAATATTGGCAAAAAGTACTCACTTACAATAATTTTCAATTCATTTCCATAGGATGATTGGATGATTTACTTTCATAGAAAGTATTTACTCTAAATACCTGGATTACTTAACCGTAATAGATTTTAGATCTAGGAAAACAGCCTCCGCCCTATAGGTAGTATATTCTTTAATCGAAAATATTAGTGCCCGGCTCACGCTGCAGCCGGCTGATGCCGCAAATGTGTTTTTAATCTATCCCATCTTCCTTTCGTGTTTTAAGGCTACTAGGAGTACTTAACTCGAGACACGCTACTTCGGTTTGCGGGATCTTGGTATTCTTGGTGTAATCACGATCTTCTCTGTTACTTTAGATGAATTACCGTGATTTATCATCAATGTGACGTATACATTGCTGGATCAACGATCAACGCTGTTGCGGTTATTCTTCATGGACTGGCAATTATGTTCAGAAGTGCGATTACCACCGCACCAATGGTATAATTGAACGGCGGTCCTTTGCTGGAAACATTTGCTCGTAATGCAACAATTCAAGCAGGTAAACCAGGCGAGTGCTCGTCAGTCTGTGAGGCAATGAATTGTAACATAGTTATGCTCTACCTAAACGAATCATAGAAAGTTAAGTTTTGTCAAATGCTTGCACTCTGTGGAACTATTTGACCGAATAAGTTGTTAAAATGAAAATTATTCCGCGGCAGTCAGCACTAGCTATGAGCGAAATTTTTACTGTTGGAAAGTCGGTTCCAAACAGTTTTCGCTCATAGCTGAATTAGCACTAGCGTACATATATCTAACGTCAGTAAATACAATTTGCGTGTTTTCTTTCTATGCTAAAAGGGAGGGCGGGTCCTCTGAATACTCCCATTAGGTATATAAATACACCCATCCATGTATTTAAATAACTAACTAGCCATTGCCGTGTTAGAATTTGCGTTCTACCTATCCTATGATACTGTACATATTGATAGTTATATAGACTTAGTGTTTAGAATTAAGTTTATATATTGTGTATGTTAGTCTGTAAGGTATTTGTCAATGACCCTTGTTGCCTGATAATAAAGGAATTATTATTGAAGTATTCTAGTTATATGGAACTTTCCAGTCTCGCCAAAGATCGGGCGAAGTATGTAGAGCTGACTACCAACCTTCACTAGATGGAGAGGCACAAAAAGAAGAAGAAGATAGAAGTATTGAAAGTACTGGTTTGACCCGTAGAAATCCCGTTTCCGAGAAAATATCGGAATAAAAAGTATCCTATGTTATTTCCAGGGTCTCAAACTATCTCTATACAAAGTTTCATCTAAATCGGTCCAGTCGTTTTGGCATGAAGAATGGACAAACAAACAAACAAACATGGATGACAATAGAAGATATTGTCACTCCTGATCCTTAAGAATAATGTCTTGGATTTTTAAAGAGAATATCTACAACCTTGCTGAGATCAATAATTATTATCAAATCATGTAATTGGTCCTAACAAGCTGATCCCGGTAATTCGGGTCCCAGTATACAACTTGTATAATACGTAAGTTGAATCGTAACCCAATTTGGCCGGTATCGGATCAAGAAACACTCCGAGAACGAGGTATTAAACTTGAACGAAACTGGGGAAGCTATTTGTCAGGTTTATTTAATGGTTGGTGCTTGACAGTTGGGTCAGAAGAAGCGGATCAGTATTGGAGATGTCCTAAAAGAGTGAGTTTCTACTGATGATTATGATTGATACCCTTGGAGACTTTACATCTCCAAGAACTTAGATTTAAGTTTAATGTAGGGATTTTTGTAAGAATGTATTGTGATATTGTAGTTGAAATTTTGAAAAAAGCTTTCTGCTAAGATTTTTTGGCTATCTTGCTCTCAGCAATGGGGCTAGCAAGCGCTGGAAGATCCATTTAATTTTCTGACATGTAAAAGTGCCCAAATGTGGCCAATTTTCTGAATAAATGATTACATTTTGATTTGACTCGTTCAATGTTATGAAGGAAAATCAATAAATTAAGTAAGTAATTCAAAAGACGTAAGAAAAGAATTTACCTATAATTTTTACAATTAGATTCAGTAAGCAATTCGAGTAAGTACTTTAGATTGAAATTGATCCGATCGGCCATCAGTTCTAGAAACAATATGCCCAATTTTAATTGACAACATTTAATTGCAGAATTTCTGAACAGTTTCCGAAAGCAGACTCCTTAATTTGATACTGTATCTCCACTCTTATTCGCAGAACTCTCGATCCCATATTGCGCTTGATTTAAGCCTAATTGAAATTATAATATGAGGCGCGAACGTAATCCCGCTTCGTGAGTTGTATTTGGAGTAATAAATCATTATTACTAATGTCGTTTGGACATCTCGGTTAATACTACTAATGCATTGCGTGATTATAAAACTAAATACGTGGTAATACGACCCGTAACACGGAATCGAGGGTGTAAAACGGAGGTGCAGCTGAAAATATGTTGGCATATTATGAACCAGTTCTATCAAAAAAAAGGGATGGCATCAAAGCCTTTATTTTCCTCGTTTTCGGACACTTAGATACTACATCTTGTAAATTTAAGATGAATACTGCAGGAAAATGTATCTATGTAAGTATCTAAAATAGCCTGCCGAGTTACTCACATTCAGAGCAAATCCCTGGTAGATAACTGAAAGACCATAATATGTAGTCAATTTACTGAACAACTCATTGAGCTTATGTTATCCACCAACATATTAGTCATCAGTTATCTTATTAAGTTTAGTAAGTATTGTACAAATAATGCCTGTTTTCTTGTAGATAACTGCTGGGAGCTAGAACCTTTACAAATAACAGGGGCTCTATTCGAAACGGTGCATATGGATAGTGAGGGTCCATATCCCTAAAGAAGAGTATATCTTCTGCCTATTCAGCGATAGCTTAAATCATAGATAGGGCGATGCTTCTGTAATTGTATAACTGATCAATAATTATCAATGATGTACTATCGCGCTAATTAGATATAAATTGGTTTTTATTTAGGGATAGATAGATACCGTTTCGAATACCAGCTGCTATCCCAGACCCGTCGAAGTGTGTCGCTACGCGACGGCGGAAGCGGCCGATTGCCGGCGCGGTGATTTCCTCCGGGGCGCTGTATCGACACGACGATCGTCGATGTACACACATTTTGAACTCGTGCAATTGCAATTCAAACTCTTTTGTTGACACTTAACTGCCCGCCCTGACTTTGCACGGGTGTTACAAACCTTCCTGAACACTGATAAACACGACGATAATAAGTATAATCATCCAAATCGGTCCAGTACTTCTCGAATTATAGACAAACTTACGCACGGCCATTGATTTATATATATTTGAAGAAGAATCATAATATGCTACGTAGCAAAACCATGCCATTATCAACGGATGCATTTTTCCCTTTTTCAATTAATGAAATTAGTCTTAAAATTCTATTTTGCGAGAGTAAGAGAAATGCTACAACACGTGGTAGGTATGCTACAAAACATTCGGAATCCGAAACTAGGTACCCAATTTATTACTTAATTTAAGTGGTTGGCTAAATCTGGACCGGTTAACTCGTCGTTAACGAAACTCCAGCAATTGCTTCCAGAAGGACTATTCTCGGGACAAATGCTATAAGATATTCAACACTAGCTAATAAAGTTTACAAGTCCTAGACCTCGTATTAATAAAGTCTACTTAGGTACATGAAATAATGTACAATATCAACATCATGCAATCAACGATTTACGCATACAGACCTTGGTCAGGTCATTAATTTGAAAGGTTTCGTCGGCTAAAAACTAATAGGTCTGGAATAGGTGATAGTCCTGTAAAAAATAATACTTTGGAATATTCTCCTGTGGATGTGAAACTCCGAACTCAACTTAATTTTCTGTACGATATTTTAAAAACAAAGCTAGCCATAAAACCTAGAAGGTACGTATATCAAAGGAAGTTACATGAAAGCTGAATATCGAACACCCATATGTTAGTAAGTATATATTTGGCCGTTCAATTTCAAGTCAAACATAAACTTGTATGTAAATACGTATAAATCGATCTGAAACTTTTCCAAGCCTATTTTTTCATGTAGCCTCCTGAAGCACGCAACACTGAAATATAGAAAAAGTTCCCAAGGTAATTTTCGAGTTCGAGTAGTCGGTAGAACTTACGGCCATGTTAGCTCAGCCACTGATGCCTGTTCTAAATGACTCCAACAAACGCAGTGCAGAGGCTTTACCCGTGAAAAATGCACTGCAGTACTGTTACAGTTGAGATCATTGATAGTCGTAAACTTTTGGATTTCGACACAACGTAATAAGGTGGAAAAGTGTACATCTATTTATGACACTTGGTATTCCAAGCGTGCTTGTAAGTATATACAAGCATGCTTCTCTGCACCTGATGTGCGACTGTTTTAAATATTACAATACAAGTAATGCTCTGTACGAGCAAGCGTTACACGTATTGTGCAAAAGGCAGGGAGTAAAGCCATGTTGAAAAAAGTAAAACCTCATAATGTCTTTTTTAAATGGTAACATACTACTACTACAGCCTATTTGCGTCCCACTGCTGGGCACAGGCCTCCTCTCACCACGAGAGGGAAATGGTAACATGCATGTTGTAAATTATGTTTGTAAAATAATATGGTTAGTTTAACGTTTTACTATATTTAGTATAATGGAAATTCAAAACATTTGTTTAGAGACAAATTAATATTCTATTGATCTTTGTTTGATCGAATAATCCATCTTTTCTGATATTTTTCTGTACTTCTAGCTACCTACTGGATTACTTAACCACGCTATTTTTGTACAAACTTTTATCATTTTTCTAGTTCTTTCGTTTTGGCTTTGTAGCAGAAAGGTTCTTATAGCCAGTTAGGTACAATACATTTACTGTAACCATACTGTGCTACTATTGGATTATATTGGAATTATATTCAGAAATACAGTACTGAATTCTTTCAGCGCCCAACGGCTCTCAGATCATGGTCTCGGTTATTTTTCACCCTGATGTTTTTGTTGCAGTCCGCGCGGGATCGTTTAAGCACGGCGACACGATTTACATGGCGTGTGGTTAAGTAATAATAGACTCTATGACAATAGTGTAAGTGCTACGCTGTGCGCCAAGTTAGTTGTGTCGTGTTGTCTTCACTGCCTGCGTCGCTAAGTGCAACTTAGCCGGCGTTGTTGGCGACAAAATATAATTATGTTCTCTTTGTAAACACGAAATACATAAAATTGTTGACTTTTGTATGATAATGACTGATAAAAAACAATGTCCCGGGAAAGTAGGATCGCTGTTTTAATGGTACTTACATATAATAGTCAGTGTCTTTATGGCAAGAATCGACCTCTACATCTCTACGCTTTAGGATTCCGCTATACCGTTCCAGATCATAAGCCTTGGTATTAAAGAGTTACTGCATGTAGGTGATTATGCTTGCCATCAATAGAACCCTTTTATCGTGGTCTATATGTTTTTCTAAATGAGCTGCGCGAAGATACGACTGACCGTGTATAGAACATCACGTCCTATTGCACTGTGACAGTGCTGTATATTCCACTTTATGTTTGCCGGTAAAATTGCTCGAGTGCTGAGAGCTGGCAGACGTGCTTTCTTCAATGAAATAAAAGCCTTCTCTATAAGTGTATATTTATAGTGGAACTAGCTGTGTGCCCTGTGACTTCGTCTGCGTAGAACCAATATAGGTATTAAAATGACGATATTTTTTTCCCGACAGTCAATAAAAGAATACTGTGTCCCGAATGTTTGTCTCTATAAGGCACCTGTGAAAATTGTATGCAAATCTGTTCAGAAGTCCCCGAGAAAGTATCTCTAACGAACAGAAAGACAAAAAGAGACAAACACTACTTTTTATTAAAGTATAGACAAATAATTATAACACACATAAAAGAAAAAAAAAATACAATAGTAAAAAGAAAAAATAATAATAATAATAGCTTAAGCCTAATCGAAAAGGCCCCCTCGAGTTGTACCTGGAGCGAAGGTACCCATCACACTGGCCGCGTTACCACGTTGAATGGCGATGGATAGCCTTTGCACCAGATACGTACCTGCGCGGGCGTCAGACCCCCTCTCCCTAATGCGACGTCCCACTTCCCGAACGAAGGCAATAGCCTCCGACCCCCAGCACCCAGTAGCCTCAAAAGCGTGTGGTACAAAAAAGTAGTTACTACTCAGTGCAGAATAATTTTCCCGTTTTTTTACCGCAGCAAACTCCGCCGCGGCACCAGCTGTGCGCACAGTCCGACTGAGGTGTGAGGCGGCGAAAGTACTAACGCAAATAGATAGATTGGATTGTATTTAAAGTACAATGTTGCAGAAACTGGGTCAAACCATTGATCTTTTATAAGTATGCGGGCGCCAAACGGGTGCCCGAACAAATCGGGCACCCGTTTGGCGCTCAGGAAATTTGACACTTAAGTCTCATGGGGTTAAGTTTACTTTTGTATAAAATATGTATCTTGACACATATTATAAAGAGGCGTTATTAGCATATTGGAACGTATTTTCTAATGTCAGTTTGCTCCGTATATTTTGACATATTCTGTTAGGCACTGTTTGTCCATATGTTATTATAGGTCAAACACACTTTGAAAAGAGGTACTTTACTAAAACAACCAAGTCGTATTTATGACTGATGGCTGATGGGAAAATAACATTTTAGTTTACTTTGGTTACTTAAGTAGGTGGTGACACAGGCGGTAAGATTCCTTATTTTAATTTGTATGGATTATGTGAGGCGAGCCGTGCCGATTTGGTGTGATGAGCTGCCACCTTATGGTCGCTAACTCACAATGATCGTAGAACAGATAAAGCTGTTGGATACCTAACTATGCATTTTGAAGAACCACCAGTGCCAGCTAATGATAGTAAAAGTCCGTACTCTATTGAGATAGTGTCATTTAGTCAAAGCCAAATGGCTTAATGCGGCAGAGTTGTAATTGCTACTCTACTCGCCGCCGCTCGCCGCGAAACGAGCAAAGTTGTCGAGTTCATAATGTAACCACCGTCGCACCATGCACCTACGTATTTTCCTGCCGGCATTTCAATTGGCTGTATTTGGCAATTATTTGTACAATACAATACAATACAAATACCTCTTTATTGAACACCACACAATAGAGAAAAAAAGGACAGAACAAAAAGATCAGGAAAACATGTTGTTAGGTATATAGCAGGCGGTCTTATCGCTAATAGAGCGATCTCTCCCAAATCCATCACTTTCGTTCTTTATGGTAAGACTAGCCGTTGCCCTCGAATTCGTCCCGCATAGACTTAGGATTTGAGTAACTACTCGTAATGATAAATAATGCATAAAGGTGATTTTATAGAAGTACATGCCTATTGAAAAACTTCCGTGAAAATATCGATATAAAGTGACTGTATAAAAATCCGTCCAGACGTTTTTACTTGAAGAAAGGACAAACAAACAAACGCACTTTCACATTTATAATTTTTAATATGGATGGAAGTATGAGTCAAAATTCAAAATTCAAAATTCAATCATTTATTCAGCAAATTGGCCACATAGGGGCACTTTTACACGTCAGAAAAGAATTTACTAGCGCTTCCTAGACCCATTGCTTGAGAAGAAGCGCCGCAACAAACTCAAACAGAAGGCCTTTTTTCAAAATTTACACATAGTTATAACATTTACATTACATGTATAAAATATACATATAGGTACGTACTACAATTACATTGAAGGGATGTATAGTCCCTAACTTAAACTTAAATCTAAGATCTTAGAGATGTATAGTCTCCAAGGGTCCAGAAAAAAAATTATTATGGAGATGGCCTCCATTGTCAAATAAATATAAATTCCATAAATGTCGACAGTCTCAAAATGTCAATAAATAATGAAATACATCATGTATAAAAGAGTTCATTAATACATGTCAATAAGAACATGATAAGGTCTCTCGCTTAAAATGTTTGACTTAGTAATATATAAGCTAATGATTATTTTTAAACGTCCTTGCAAGCATGAACAGACCGGACCCCACAGACAGCACCCGTTCACGAGCGTGATATCTCAGCCATCGCCTCCCTCAACCATTTCTTAGGGAAGGATCCCGATCAACGACGCCGCTGATGCTCGCTGCTGCTGGACAAATTTGGTAGTGAAAGAAAAAAAAAGAGTTAATATTTGCCCAGCGAGTGACCTTATTTATGTTCCTGGAATAAGATGTCTTTTACAATAAAATTTCAGCTCCATTAAGAGGGAACAGTACTCGGCCGGTACGGTACTCGGCCATACAAAAATTACAAAAAGTTAAATTACAAGAACTTTGAATTCATTGCAAATTAAAAAAAAGGAAAACCTATAAATCTAGTAATTCATTGTGTCCATAACATACAAAAATAAAAATCATGGAGATTGGAAAATATTTAGAAGTGGAAAAACGTTTTCTCTTTTTGTACGGACGCGTAGTAGGTATTCTTCATTCTTAAATGTCGCATTTAGTTCCTAACCTCCTCCCTTTTTGGAAGCAGTTCACAAAAACTGGTCAATAGTAAAAGCCTTGTAGAGATTTGTCTTGAAAATTTAATATTTTCGAATCTGGTAAGATGCCCACAGTACCTTTCTAAGACTTATTAGCATCTTAGCTAGCCTGTGGCCCGACGCCCCTGCCGCTCGAGAAAAATCATTGGTTTTTTAATCATTTCATATGTTGGTCGAATATAACTCGTAAGTTTGTACAGCCTACTTAGCTGTGATAGTTTTTTCAGCCATCCAAATATCACCGTTTAGCTGGCAGGGGGGGGGGGAAACACGTGACTCTAACAAAAAATAGCACTTTAAAGCTTAATATTTCACAAACGCATCACTTAATGAAAAAATGGTTTTAACAAACCCACAATATTTTTTAAGACCTATTCAACGAAATGCCGCACCATGGGGTACGCAAGAAAAAAAAATTACATCCCCACTTTACGAGTACGGGAGCTACCGTATAAAAAAATATATTTCAAAATTTTATTGAACCACTTTGTCAGCGTAACTAATATGTATATTCATGCCAAATTACAGCTTTCTAGAATTAAGCATCTCTGAGCAATAGTGCGGACAGACGGACGGACGGACATGGCGAAACTATAAGGGTTCCTTGTGGACTTCGGAACCCTAAAAACGTAAACAACGACTGTACGGTAGCTTACTACTTCAGCCTATTTGCGTCTACACAGCACAGCCCTCCTCTCATCACGAGATGGTTTGACCTATTATATAGTCCACACCACACGCGGGCCCAGTGAGGATTGGGGACTTCTTTGAATCACACATCTTTGAATTACTTCGCAGATGTAACTGATCTCTAAGATCTTAGATATAAGGTTAAGTTAGGGAGTATACATCCCTTCAATGTAATTTTAGTACGTACCTTTATGTATATTTTATACATGTAATGTAAATTTTGTAACTATGTATGTGGAAAATTTGAAAAAAGGCCTTTGGCTTGAGTTTATTGCGGCGCTTCTTCTCAAGAAATGGGTCTAGGAAGCGCTGGTAAATTATTTTTCTGACGTGTAAAAGTGCCCCTATGTGGCCAATTTGCTGAAATGATTGAATTTGATGCGTGCAGGTTTCCTCACGATGTTTTCCTTCATCGAAAAGCTCAATGATAAATTCAAATTGAATTTCGCACATAAGTAAACTTAGAGGTGCGAGCCGGAATCGAACCCCCGACCCTCTGCATGAGAGACGGTAGGTCGAACCACTAGGCCACCACGGCTTACGGTTACGGTAGCTTGTCGCAACAATAGTTATTTGTTATGCAAGGCTGCAAAGTTGTTGTTTGCTGTGAATGCGTGATTGAGACCCGAGTGAACGAAGGATTCTAGGGTTGAACCACGAGCGAAGCGAGTGGTTCAAATATAGAATCCTGAGTGTAACGAGGGTTTCAAGGCACGAGACAGCAAACGACTTTGCTGCTGAGCGCAACACAAAATTTTTCACCTCACGCGCGATTTTTCGGGAAGAAGACTTAGTTCGGCGTCACGTACAGTTTGTGCTAACTCTGGAGGAGTTAAATTCGTATCTTCATCTAGATCGCTTCATCTAGATTCTAGATCGCTCATATTTTCTTTATTACTTCGTATAGGTATTCTAAATTACAAAACCAGCAATCTAAAACTTTTTTTTTTTAGTTTTTTTTTTCCGGAGGTTGCGTTCCAAATCACTCCTACTCTTACTTCAAGATTCAATTATTCATTGAATACAGTTAAAATATACACATATTTAAGTATTTTTGTGATAAAACATAGTGAAAGAATGAAATACATCTGAAACGGTGTATTATTAATATAATTTTATTAATGATGATATTAAGTAAATTGAACCTTTATTTTAATAAAACTCTCACGACGAATTGCGTTTCAGAACGTATCGTTGTTTTTTATTGTGACAGTGGCGTCATGCGTCGTTCGAATTTCAAAAACACTTTCCACGCTAGCGGATAAAAACAACTTTTGCGCTCGGATATCAAGCTGCAAAACGACCACCTTCGAGCCAGTGAGGTGAAAAAATATGTGAACTCTTTTGCACCCTACCAACTTATGACAAAGGCACAAGCTGAAAAGTGCTCACGTGTATGAGGAGGAGTCGTTGTCTGTCTAAGGATAGGTGCCTCGCCGATCAACCTCACGTCGCTCAATATAGTCACGTGTGACACGACAGAGTCGCTTCATATTTTACGACGATAGTGCCGACGTGTTGGAATAGCAATCTGATGTTGCGGTTTGGAATAAGCCTGTGAGAAACCGTTTACATACAAATACAAGAGGAAAGATTGCGTTCGCGTATGAAACCGCTTGATGGGATCGCGTGGAAAACAGAAAATTACGGTTTTCGTTGGGATACAGAATAAATATATCAAGCATTATGTGTATATTATTTGATAATCCACCACCACCATAAGGGTAAGGCCTCAGTGGATGCTGTTGAATGCATGAACATGATCATGTCTAATGTATTTTTCTAGTATTCACTACTGAAACGTGTCTGTCAATTACGCAGATCTATTTTATTGTAACTATGTGGAAATTTTGAAAAAAGGCCTTCTGCTTGAGCTTGTTGCGGCGCTTCTTCTCAAGCAATGGGTCTAGGAAGCGCTGGTAAATTCTTTTTCTGACGTGTAAAAGTGCCCCTATGTGGCCAATTTGCTGAACAAATGATTGAATTGAATTGTATTATTAAATAAGCCATTAAAATCACTTGCTGAGTCGTCTGTAAGGTTTTCTAAAGTATATATTTTTAAATAATAATAAATATCTTTGGACATTTCACACATATTGACCTAGCCCCAAACTAAGCAAAGCTTGTACTATGGGTGCTAGACAACGATATAAATACTTATATAGAGAAATACATACATATATAAATACTAACATCCATGACTCGAGTACAAACATTCGTGTTCATCACACAAAGTTTGCCCCGAGCGGGACTCGAACCCGCGACCATCGGAACAGAAGGCAGGGTCACTACCAACTGGACTAATCCGGCCGTCTATTGAATTATATATAAGCGATACTTCCTTTTTATGAACTATCTGCATTTTAGTCATTTATTTCTGACATCTCTGTCCAGATTTCTGACGAGTCTGTCCATATTTTTGGACAAAGAACTGAAAAAAATTATCCTCACTTTCTTCCTTCAAGCGATGAGCATTTTCTCCTTAAACTTGCCCATCAGATAAGTTGGAAAAGGTTTATTCGTGTCTGGATAAATATCAAATACTTACCATCTCGATATTTACACTCTTCCAACACATTTAGAAAGATATGATTTCTTTTACCAACCATGTTTTGTAAGTATAGTGTGCCACCATTGATCCATCATTCATCATTGATGAAGTTTAAAGAGAAACAGTCACTGACAGCTTGGATAGAATTCACAATTTCGTCAAGTTCTTGTGACACAGTTTTGAAGTCATAAAAAGTTTTTGTCACGTATTATATGATAACAGTTTTACTGTTAGACGGATTATTTTAGAAACGTCAGCACGATCGACCTCCACGTGATTCCACTGTGACCTAATCTATGTTGTCCATCGCAACTTTCCTGGAACACTTAAAGGACATACTAGTCTAGTGAATACTACTTTAAAAAACCGTGCCTACCTATTTGAAAAAATCCCTTTAGTAGAAAGTCATCCATGTACCGCTACTTGCGAATGACTATCAGCTAAGTGATGCAAGAAAATCTATTTTTACACTCTTTATATTATTGTGGGTTCTGAAGAGGATGAACGTAAGTTTTTAACGTCAGAAAAAGGATAATTTTACTTTTTCTGACGAAGCATAGTGTGGATAAGTATTAGTTGTGTATTTTTTTCTATTCTCACTAAATTATTAAGTCAGAACTAGTCAGAAGGTGACAAATACGAGTAAATACACGTGAGTCGAATTCACCAAAAGATCAGATATGATCGTATCCATTCCTTATGAATATAAATTCTCCATTTTTCCATCGTCCGCCGTACGTGAGGACGGCGCAAAATTGCCAGTTTTAAAATTACCATGAATAAACCCGGAACCGAAATCCAGTCCTTTCCAATCGTTCCAATTTAGGCCTTTATATTTTGGGGAAATATTAGATTTTTCCCCAGGGCCAAATACGTGACTACACGCGTGCGTATCGGGTGTGGATGGAACTGATGGAGCTACGATAGGAGAAACACATTGCACCTCGTTCGCGGCTGGCCCCAACAGATCTCTCGTGTTAATAGATGGCAGTCGACCAAATTATTTAGTCTCTTCCTAAAATGCCCTTTTATCCCTTTTTTTTCTCTCTAGCCTACTTGAATATCCCGCTGCTAGGCAATGGCCTTTCCCGTGACCTTCAATCTCCCTCTATCGTCGGCGATTGTGGGCTAGTTGTTGCTAAACGTGTCCAGGTCGTCCACTCCACCACCAGGCCTGCATAGCCGTCGCTGAGCGTTATATGAGCACACCTTTCTGGGTGCATACGACAAACGTGTCCGGCCCAGTTCCACTGCTAGCTTGGCAGTTTTCTGTTTCTGTTTTCTCGAGTTTAGCGTTTTTCTTAATCTATTTTTTGGCATTTATGGAGAGAATACTTATAAATGGATGCGTAATTGGGATCCCCTTGTTTCCCATAAAATTGTAGGGCCTAATTTCGTTAGTCAGAAAATGTTAGTCATAAAATTTATGGAAATAAGTACCATTAGTCATAATAATCATAAACATAACTTGAGATACTCCTAACGTTCAGGAGTCATAATATCAAGTGTAATACACATCGTTAGTCATAATATTGATATCCATAATATCTGAAGACATACTTGTTTATTATCAGAAACTTAATAAATCATAAGCTTTTAAGTCATAACTGTTTTAGACCATATTGTTTTATACGCACTGGGCTTTTTATTGGTAGTCATAACGACTTTATTAGATTAAAAAAATATTCATTAGAATGAAATACTGCGACAGACGAAACATTTAGGTTGGGTTAGGTTAGAGTATGAATATTTACAGAAACGAAATGCTGCGACAGACGAAACATTTAGGTTAGGTTAGGTTAGAGTATGAATATTTACAGAAACGAAATGCTGCGACAGACGAAACATTTAGGTTAGGTTAGGTTAGAGTATGAATATTTACAGAAACGAATTGATGATAGCAAAAAAATCGCTAATAAGTTTTATGACTAATGTAAAAATTAACATCAAACGTTATGTCAGAAAATTTTAGGATCAATTACATTATGACCAATGATAGTTCTGGGTACTGATTGGTATGACTAATGATAGTTCAGACCCACGACTATTATGCCTTACGAAATTAGGTAATTCGTTTTTATGGCTTTTTATATTATTACTAACGGCATTATGACTTACAATAATTATTACCCAAAACATAATGACTTGTGAAAATCGGAACTTCGATGTTATGTCAATCAATATAGACCCTGCGTAATTATCTAGTTTGTGACATCTGACATTCTATCGTAGTTATGTTACGGCATACAAAGTTAACTCCCCTTACGATTGTGATCGGATGTTCAGTTTATCCGCTTACTTGGATTCGCGTTTGTTTATTTGCTCAGTGTGTTTTCCTCTCCTCGGCAGAAAACTATTCGCAAACCCATTCCAAACATCAACAGGTCCGCGGCGGAGCTGGGATATTACACAAGTTCATGCAAACATGCCCTTATACCTACTTAACGTTACTGTATACCTAAATAGTGACTTGGTTCGATAAGCCAGTATTAAAGATCTGAGAAATAATACGAGCTCCAAAGACTAATAAAGCCTCCTAAGTTTAGTCCGTCATCTATTGTATGTGATGTGCGCTATTTTAATGTATTTAATAAAATGAATTTAATGATGAGGAACATATAAATTGCCATTATTTTTAAAACGATTATTATTTCACTTACAATCCTTTTTGCCAACGTGTGGCCGACAACCTGAAGACGCTTATTCACCAGACATAGTATAAAATATACTAAATACTAATACGTTTAAGCAGCAATAATAATTAGGGAAACGCTCAATTCAGCAATTCATTTTACATAAGTTACCGTTGAATTATCAATGTCTTATTTGTAAGTCTAAGTTTGTTTCGGTGAAGGAAAACATCGTGAGGAAACCTGCACGCATCTGCGAAGTAATTCAAAGATGTGTGTGGAAGTCTCCAATTCGCAGTGGGCCCGCGTGGGGACTATAGCCCACACCCTCTTGTGATGAGACGAGGGTTGTGCCCAGCAGTGGGACGCAAATAGGCTGTAGTAGTAGTAGTAGTAGTATTAACTTTCTTCAAACGCGTCAACATTGACAATCATCCGTCGATACGTTACATTTAGACACGCATTTCCGGAATTTGTTTTTGTTTAGTGGTTTTCTGATGGTTATATCATCAGTTAATAGCTTAATTATAGCTTTATCGTAGTTGGCTGTCGAATTGAGAAAAAACTTCGTGTAGAGATATTTTTCAAAGCAAGGGAAAAAATAGCCAAATGAATTTTAATTTACAGCCACAAATAAAAAAAAACTTTGGCCAATCTATTTTACAAAAACAAAGTCGTGTTAGTGACATCACTTATAACTCAAGAACGGCTGAACCGATTTCGATTAAGTATTTTTTTGGATTGGTCTCCGCCCCGAATGGGATAATAACCATTAAAATATAAAAAATGCACGCAAAAAAATCATGATGGTTTTAAAATTCGCTACCGCCATCTTCCGCAATTGACTGCTCACGTCACGTATGACTAGGCGCTACGAAGTTCGCCGGGTCAGCTCGTATTTTAATAAAACAACTTCACAAACTTTAGGCAGGTGTACAGCCAAGCGTAAAGCGACATTGCATACCAGCTGTAACTACTTTACTGTGTTCGTTTTTGTGTTTCTACTGGAAATCCGATAAGATTATCAAAATTACCATACAAACTTGCTTGAAAACTGCAATAAACAAATATTTCAGGCGCAGTTACTTTGAAAGAGGACGAGTCGAGAAGTTTCGCCCAACTGCAATGTTTTTGCAGAGTTGCCACATTTATCTTGCGAATTCGGGCCCGAGTAACTTTTGGCTACCGAACTCTGCTGCTGAAGTAATTAATTTCTGGATGGAATCCAGTCGGTACCTATAACATAAGATGTCCAATATAGAAGACGGAACCGAGAACCCCTTCCGAAGCTTTTTTGAGTATTGTAGATTTTTTTTCAGTTGAACCTATTTTCATCTCGATTTATCTAGTTTTACCTCAGTAGCATATTTTGCAAAATAAAGTGTTTAATGAATGGATTACAAAAAATATATAATAAAACATCAAAACTTTGTTTGCAGTCGGGTATAATTATTATTTTTTCAAAAATCGAGTTATTCATGTGAGAGTCGTGCTCTTGTCGACGGAGTAGAAGTGTAATGTCACTCTGTCTTCTCCGCTTCCTTTTAAAAACCTTTTGAGGCTGCGGGTGTCAAATATACTGCCCTGCTCAGCCTTAAAACGCTATTCCAATTGAAGTAAGTTTCTGAAAATCGCTTTTACGGAAATTGCATATGTAAATTTACTCCAATTGAAATAGAGTATTCGGGCTTGTCAGGGAAGTAAAGTGCTATATAGATTTTACTACAATATTATCAGCTCAAGCCAGGCACCAGACAGTCTAAAATAATTTTGTTAACGTTAGTAAAGATCTTGACGGCTTCAGGAACGCTACAAAATAGCACACATCATAGTAAAGTCTGACGTTTAGTGTCATTATACGCGTGGAGTGTTGCGTTGTGAACTTAGATTAAGTATCTCCTAGATGCGCTATATAGCGTACCCCGGTAAGGGATAGGCATATAAAATGTGTATGTGTGCGTCAAGTACATGGGGTGGCAAGGTGGGTAAAAAATTACCTCACTCCAATAACTAGCTATCACACGCGACTTTGACTGACGGTTAAGATTTAGAGAAACAATAGTGGTAAATGTAGGTTACTTACCAAATTTCAGCTATCTACATGGCTTTTATATATGTACAGAAGATATTTCTTAGAGTGGCACACGGAAAGACCTGTTATAAAGACATGTAGTTTTTATTACAGGTTTTTCCATGTTTTGAGAGATTCCCAGTTTGGTCCACCAAAATGGACTCCCTGTATTTCTACTCGTAGCTAGGTAGATACCATCAGGTACCTACTACAGAAGAAATGAAAATGCAAGTATATGTTTACTCATTTATTTTCGGTGAACATAAATCCAAAAAAGATCCCGTCAAATGTTGATTTCTCCTTAGTGAGGTCAGTAAAAAATGTCTCAGTTGATCATCATTATTTCTCATTACTAGTTACTACTTCGTGTGAAAGCGTTACTAACAATGTGACTTACACATTCATATTATTATCCTGAGTTTATTTATTTTATTTTTGCAGCATAGCTTTTCCCCAGATATTGGGTATCTGGTAGGCACTCTTATATTTCATAGCTGGTATCCCGAACCGTGGCTAAATTAAAAATACAGCTTGACTCATGGTGGCATACATAGTAAGCAACATCGTAATTTGGGCGGATAATGTTAAAAACATCGGTATTTTGAAAATGATTCATTTATGTTATTATTCAAAGATAGTTGGTCAATTTAATAGAACATGAGCTAAATATAACTTACGTAACGCTATCATACCGAACAAGATGAGTTAAAATGGCCAAAATGAAATACTTACGCACGAAAGGTTATGTTTTCATAATTTTGCTGGGTACGTCTTTTATACCTGATGGTCGAGCGAATTATAATCGCTATCTTATAGGGGCAAACGTATATTAGTAAGAACAGTGCACTATCATAAAATATCTGTAATATTTCTCTTATATCAAATAATTTTGTTGTTTACACGAAGTCACACTGACATAATGACTACTCTTTTTATTTGCCACAGCTCAGCTGTGGCAAACACAAAAAAGCTGGTACGCCGATAAGGACAAAAAATTTATTACTTCTCTCATCTTTCACATTAAGAAATGTATAAATGCATCCCGCTCGCACGCTGTCAGGTTCGACATGCCATCCCCTTGGTTGTGAATGTAGTTTTGAACCACTGCACTGGGTTGTCCGCCCACAGTCCGCCACACGCGGGCGTATACACACTTGTGCACCTTACCATGTTGTAATAAGGTCCAAAAGTGTACACATATTAATGAACGCGACAGTAAACCGCGGCGCGGGCGGCGTCGCGCGATGTCCGCTTCCTAAACAACGCGTATTTTTAAACGCGGCACGCGCCACACCGTGGGCCTTAAGATAGGCGTTATTGCAGCGTGTTTAAATAAAACAACATGCTCAAATTTGGTGTCACTTATACTGATGAGAGGGATGAAAGTGGAGGAAGCGAGGGAGGTTTGCTTGAAGATAATAGGTGGTGATAGAAGCTGGTGGCGTTCTGCGGTCTCTGCCCACCCCAACGGGAAACAAGCGCGAGACATGTTTTGCTAAAACAAGTGTCAAAAACTTTGTAGAAAATAAAATTAGTCCGAAGCGTTTTATATTTGATCGACAAAACACATTTTCAATCCGTGGCTAATACTTTTTAAAAGGGTTTATCCTAAAATTGGCAACATCCCATACGCTGTCAAAAGTTTCACTGTTTTTATTAATTTCTCAATGTTACTGAGTTAAAAAAGAAGTTATTATTCTATGATTGAATGACGCGTCTCGTTTTATATTTGTTGGTTAGGCTTTCAAATGATAAGATTACATTAAAATGCATGGAAAATGCGATGGAAAGTTTTCAAAAGATATATCTTCCATAATACTAAAATATTCGTGTTCCAATGACAACTGCTGCAATCCATACTTAATGTTTTATTCAACCATAGAGCGATAATTCATATTCAGAAATTAATGAAAACAGCAAAATACTTGACAGCTGTGTGCAACGTTGCCAATTTTGGGATTAACCCTTTTTACCGAAAGCAAAATGACATTGGTTAGATTGGTTGGATTTCTTTAGTTCCAGACGGAGATTCAAACGGACGGTCAGAACACGATTTACCCAATGACTGTCCAAAGAAAATAATACATTCAAATACACTATTACAAAAAACAGGTATCTCGCTAGTTCCTTGGCCCGCCGGCGCGGGCCGTTGCTCCGGCGCAGCCGCGCGCGCGTCCGCGGAAACGCGCGGCTGCCAACTCGGAAGTGCAGGTGTTTTATAGCATCCAGCATAATTCTCATAACGTGTATACTGAGGTATTTTGGGATAAATATTACTTATCGAATTAGTAATAGATATACATAATTAATTACCATCAAAAGATCTTATTTTAAAAACAATCGTGCTTGTCTTTTTACACATGAACACACACACTCACTCACTCACACATACACATACACACACACTCAAATATACATACTTACACCCACACACCAATTCTTACTTAAACTTAATATAATATATAAACTTAGCCATAAATTGTACTAAATAGAAAGATTGTATTTTTTTAGAGATTTTGTAACTTCAAGTTTGTTTTAAGGGGAAGAGCGCTGCTTATCCTAAAGCTCAGGTTTAGCCTACTTAGGGAGTAGAGTTCTAGTTTTAAGGAATCTGTTATAAAGATGTTTGTATATTTTTTAATAAATCATTCATTCAAATGATTCATTCATAAATCATTCATTCATTCATTCATACATTTAGTAAATTTACCACTGAGTGGTACCTAATCATTCATTTTAAATCGTCTCTTGGCAGAGCAGCTGTGATCACTTCTTGTGCAACGCAGCTTGATTCAAAACCTTGCGCTGTATTCCTCTCTGTCCTGGAAAGTTATTGAAATAATTCAGCGCTTAGAAGAGCGTCCTCTTGATCTCGACACGCATATACGTCGCTGGATAATCTGTTTTTCCAGGCATGAACTGTCTCTTCGGGTGTTTAACGCATCACTGCCACCGACGCGTTTTGCTGACTTTCCCGCAGTGCCTTGAACGCACATGTGCGTTGCAATGTTCCCTTAATGACAGATGTGGCACCTGGCGAAAGTTCGTAAAACAGAAGTGGCAGTGAATGCGTTAATACGTCATGAAAAAAACGGAGCTGCTTATGTGGAGCGATGTAAGAGATGAACCGAAACTCCATGTTATGAGACTGATGCATCCTTAGTTTCATCATTATCGGACTGTCTAGTTTGGTGTAGTGAAGAAGTGTACCTTTTCACCAGGCCTCTCTTTTCAGATATTACCTCTCTCAGTATGAAGGATCGTGCCGTGTAGCTTCTTTCTGTGTCATGCACGTTGCTGTCGCTGGCTACTGGGTTTCATCGCTTGGACGGTAAAGTGCGACGCTGGCGGATAATTATTCCGTCAATATTCCCGGTCGACACGGCCACCATGTAGCGAGCTGCCACGGCTAATAAAACTTAGTGTTCCTGATGACGAAGAATTATTGCAGCAATTTCTTCAGGTTCAACGTCCCGTTTTCGGGTAAGACATCAAATGAACGTCTGTTATGGTAGCAGTTAGTTTAATTGTGCTTTGTTATTTAATTATTGACGGCGTCGTAAAGCGGGCCGTCGACAGCTGTCGTCGACGGGAGCTCGCCATGTCGCCGCGGGGATACTCGTTTAGTGGTATTTACGGGACGAGAGATTCATTTGATGTTACGTTGCTTCTCGTTATTTTATATGTCATTCAAAAGCAGTCAAATGCATATCGGATCATGCGATATTGGTTTTCACAACTATATGTATATGTATACGATAATTTGGTTTTATGAGTGGTTTGCAGGAGGATCATCTTCCTAGTGGAATTTTTATCTTGTAATGTTTTTCCCTTTTGTAGTGCCTCTCTAATTAGTGCAGGTTGGCAGACATTTCAATATTATTCTTATTGAGGGTAATAAATTCCACGACACTATCCCTGTCCACTCATTCGCCTAAGTATATTGCTCACATTTTGAACACTTTTCTACCGCTGCTGACCGATTTTTCGTCACCCGTGGAAGATCTGGAACATTAACGAATTCACTGCCCTAGGTCTGTAATGTGCATGCTATTCACTATCTGTAAAATGCAGTAACACTTGGAACTCCATTAATTCGATTATTTTTCTTTATTAAAGACTACGGTTATTGGCATTCCTGATTATTCCCGGAGAAACTATAAACGTAAATGAAACTTTAGACTACAAAATGAATTAGTGTGATTAAACATATTACGCCAAAGAATTTGCATGACTTCCCATTTCACAAATAAACTTTCGTAATTTTACAGAGATCCCCTTGACCCCACCCCACTTGATCAAACATTGCTAATTGCTAACAACTACAACAGATGGCATCACCGGCGCCACTATACCCCGGATCAAAGTTAACCTTTCGCCACTTTTGGCCGCCACGTGGTTTGGTGAACGTAATGCCAATTCAACCATACGTACACGACCTGAAGTTTATTTCACGCTGTACGCTGACGCGGCTGTGGCCGACTGTGGCTAAAATGGAAACGTTTCATGCCGATCCGATGTATTTCGTATTCGATTACGAGTGTGTTTCGATTTGAAAGCAAGTAAACCGTTGTTTTGATTGCCTGCTTCCATAGGCTTACCTCTACATGGGTGATATGTGAGTTGGTTATAGATTTGTGTTGCGATTTTTGTGCCGTTTTCAAAGAATTGGCTCGTCGTTGGGATCGTGTGAATGATTTTCAGTTCTTAACAGTTGTGAACATTAATAATAAAAGCTAACATTTGAGTGCAAAAACCTGCACGCATCTGCGAAGTAATTCAAGGATGTGTGTGAAGTCCTCAATCCGCACTGGGCCCGCGTGGGGACTATAGCCCAACCCTCTCGTGATGAGAGGAGGCCTGTGCCCAGCAGTGAGCCGTAAATAGGCTGTAGTAGTAGTAGTAGAGTGCAAAAACTAGATTTTACATGTACAGATTTAATTCAGAAATCCCAAGCTACGTCTTGAAGTTTTTAATGTAATAGGTCAATTTTATTAATTATTAACTAATGAAAATTCACCTACAGAAAATAATTCCCGCGTGGGTCGACGTGGAGACCTTTAGCTGCGTACCTCTGAAAGTAGAATAGCTACAGACGCCTCAATCTAAATGTCCGGCGGACACGCAACGCCTGATACAGTCTTTACAATCTAAGAGCAGATCTCCGCATTATCGCGGGAACGTTTCCCGGCATTTTTCGCATCGTAAAGAGCGGTTCCCGCCCAGCGGGAGGGGCGGACCGGGTCAAAGCGGCATTTCAGCACTAAATAAAAATGCAGCACCGGAAAATCTACGAAAAAGCTAAATCACTAAATTTGTACCAAATCGGATGTAAGATGAGTATTATTTGTATGTTTTACTCTACATAGTCTACACGGTTCCCCTTGTTTACGCATAATTTTTTTTGGCAGAATTCGATTTTGCATTATAAGTATAGGCATAATAGTGTTTACGCCGAAACTAAACTCGCATAACGATCTTTCGTCGAATTCTATTACGCATTATCTATTTACGCCGAATGGTTTTCACGTATAATTTTCGAATTTCGAATATTGTTTAGGCAGAAAATTACTTTCGCCGAAATTCGTTACGCCGAAAACTACTTTCGCAGACCTTTATTCTCGTCGATTTAATTAAATGAGTATCCTGTATAACATCAATCATGATATTGGGGGGAAGGGGATTTTTACTAACTGATAATTTCGTTTACTTATATAAAAAATAACCTAACCTAACCTATGCGAGTCGGCTTTGCTCCAAACTTTGGGTGTTACCGCGCACACCGTCCCTACATAATTTGTTATTTCGGACATAAATTCGGACAATATTTCGGCCTATCCAAATTTTGGTAAATTACTAGTATGCCAAACAATATTATGCATAATAAGATTCGGCCAAGTCAACATTATGCCAACACAATATTCGGCTAAACACACATTCGGCCAATAAAGAATTATGCTTAATAAAAATTCGGCAAAGTCAAGATTCGGCGTAGATAAATTATGCGAAGCCTGTTATGCGTAAACAGTTTCGGACAAAAATAATTATGCCAAATAGAGGGCACCCAGTCTACACTTCTATCTAAACTTTCGTATCGTACCTATTCAAGAAGCGCTGCCTGATCCTACGCAAGAATTAGGTACCTATCTATGGACCGTAAAGCGAAAACTGCACAGCGTCCAGCAGCTTATAGGTAGCTAGAGTAGCGGAATACAAAGTTCGAGCTTATTTTAGAGACTAAAAAAACAGTTGAAGATCAATCTGAGTTCAGAAAGAGAATGACGATGATGATGTGTCGTGTCGTTACTTACCGTCTAATCATTGAAACGTTTTTATTTCGACATCCACACATAAGTAATAGAAATATATAAAAAAAAGAAATATACATAAAATGAAAACCGTGCAAGTAAACATTAAATTAAAAAGCCAAAGTAGAACTAATGACGTTAAACAACCTACTACTGCAACCTATTTGCGTCCCACTGCTGGGCACAGGCCTCCTCTCATCACGAGTGGGTTTGGGCTATAGTCCCCACGCGCGCCCAGTGCGGATTGGGGACTTCACACACATCTTTGAATTACTTCGCAGATGCATGCAGGTTTCCTCGCGATGTTTTCCTTCACCGAAAAGCTCAGTGGTTAATTCAAAATGAATTTCGCACATAAGTAAACTTAGGGGTGCGAGTAGGGTTGCCAGATGGCCGGGCTTTAGCGGGATTCTCCCGAATTTTATTGTGGCCTCCCGACTCCCGACAAAGTAATAAATCTCCCGAAAAACGACTTCTGTTAATAAAACAATAATCTTAAGTTCTTAATTGTGATCAAGCGAAACATTTCTCCGTTCCGCGTCGGCGTAAAATTGATGTCTTCTTTAATAGGAAAAAGTTTTTTCGGCTAAAAAAGTTAGGTACTTTTATTAAAGTTTGAAGGTGGTTTTAATCTTATTAGGTTTTTTTTGTTTCTCCCGACCGAAGTCCCAAAATCCCGAAAATTTGTTTTTTTCTCCCGATAATAGGGTCACTACATCTGGCAACCCTAGGTGCGAGCCGGAATCGAAACCCTGGCCCTCTGCATGAGAGGCGGTAGGCCACCACGGCTTCTAACAACTCGGTTAAACAAACATACAATTAAAATTAGAAACTAACTTCTTTGACTATGGAGGGTTGAAGTAAAGGAGCGCAATCTTTATAGTTCCAAAAGTGGACACCAAATCGAGTAGATTGGGGGCACTGCGGTCGCCACTCCAGTCAAGCCACCTAGGCGGATAGTCTGCAGTAGCGCCTTCAGATGGCGCTGCTGTGGCGAAATCGCAGCGAAAATGGTTGTGAGGAGAGTGTGTTTTGTTTTGTTGCTTATCAAATCCGCTGGACACGTTTTCAACTCTTTCGTCGTATAAGATTGCGCTCCTTACCAAGACACATTCCACACTCCATATTCTTTGACAATAGAGAGAAAAGTGATGGATGTCAAGTTGGCGACACTAATCAGGCCACTTTAATATTAAACTTATCTATCCATATGACGAGTCATATTCTCACAACGATATGAAAATGGCCGACACTTCACCATGCAGTATTTATGTACAGCGCCCTTCAGCGAGTGACCGGCGCGCTATTTCCATCTGAGGAGATTGCATTCCGTAAATACATCCCCCCCCCCCCCCGTCAACCCCGCACCTCTCACCTACGGTGTCAAGACGCTTATTAAGCGAGATGCCGTATTTTTCGTAGACTCCGTTATAATTTAGTCACTCCGAGATTTAGTTGACGTTTTTAGAGAAGCTGTCTGAGTTGACTTGAGATGCAATTACATTGTATGACCAGTTTGTTATACAAGACAAATATGCACACCTAATAGATTGGATTTTGTAATCGCCTGGGAAAATATTTTCGTTACATACAAGTAGGTATTCGCACTTTCAGTTCTTACATTCTAGATACATAATCATTGTATTATTTCAATTTAAACATTTCTCTGTTATAAATCTGTTCTCTGTTCAAGAAATTTTTCAAGGAGTAAAAAAGAATATGACACTACATAGAATCACAAACAAGGAAAAGAATATACCTAAAGATTGGCAATTTCATTAACTATTTTAGGAACCCTGTAAAAAATTAATAAGGCTAACGTCGGCTGCTGCGGAGGGGCCTCGTGGGGCTATATTCGAAGTCTTAAAATAGGGATCTCCCTGTTCCCTATAGGATCGCTCACGCGTCGCGTGAACTTTAAGCAGCTAAAAAGGTTCAACTTGACGCGTGATCCGTCCTGTAGGGAAGAGGGAGATCCCTATTTTAAGACTTCGAATATAGCCCCACGAGGCCCTATATGTAATAACTTATTCTTTGCAAATAAAAATCTTCTTCTTCTTCTTCTTCTTCCTATTTGAGACTTCGAATATAGCCCCTGACATCTTTAGACGGTCTTCAGTAGTATAGTTTATCGACGAAAGTATATTAACCAAGTAACTCGAACGTGTTCTTAATTAATAATTAGCTCTTTACTCGTACCTACTAAAAGCGTTAGAGCAATCCGTATGTACTAGTGTGATCAAATTACTTACTGTTTCGATATAAAGTAAATTCGATGTAAGTAATTGCCGGCAGATTTCAACAGGATCAATAGTTTCGGAGTTTGCGGGGAGCCGGACACATTTTACACGCTCAAGATGACTACTGGTAGCCGTCGCTCACAAACATAGAAGGAAGCATTTTGAATAATGAAGAATCATGGAAAGTGGCAATATGAATTCGTCCCTGAAAGGATCCCAGTTTTATAAATAAAACGCCTTCCCAACTTCGGTTCACGAGTCTGTAAGCAGGTAATATTGGTACTTTGACGTGTTACAAACGGGGAAATTCCGAGAATTGGGAAACAGTACTTGTCTTGCCAAATTATCAAGAATGTTTGAGACGACTTCCAAAGTTCCAGACAAGATATCCATCGCGCTTCTTACACCTCCATAATCTTGTAATTTTCCATGTTTCATTGTTTCGTAGTTTGAAACACAACGAAACACGATTTGTTCGTACGTTAATAACAACTTACTATTCGTATCTCATCACCATCATTGTCATCCGCGTGCGCTTAAGGACTTTGATACAGTGCGTGTGATGAAAAAAAAAGTTTGATACAAAGTAGAAGATGTAGATACCTAAATCAATGACGAAGCTTACAGTGGATAATGGTATGTTTTAAATGATAACTACATCAAATTGTACATAATGACGATGCAAAAGTGATTTTAAAATCCTACTTGAAAAAATGTTTTTTTTATCTTTTTATCTTTATCTTTATCCAGAAGTCGTCGACATAAATAATGCCTAGTTACATTGTATTTGAATACGCAGTTTGATTCTGCACCCATTACGTACTCCGGAATCCCGCGACCTTCACCAAGTGTTCACCATACTTTTAGGTAGATAATAGACTCCGCCCAAATATCACCGTTGATTTAAATTATTTCTGAGATCTTATTTGGGCTATGAAATTAATTTAGCAACGACCAAGTGGTTAAAAAACACGAAAAATAAGTTTAAAATATACAACTAGCGTTCCCAGAAGATTATTATTAAATTAAAACTAGAAAACAATGAGGAAATTATGTAAATGAATTCGAAGTGCAAATGAAAAAACAAAAAGCAAAGGCCCTCTGCAGTGAATTCCATACAACACCATGATTAGTGTTAAAATTAGCGGCGGGCAGACAGACACGCCCGAATCGGTTAATTTATTTTTACGAGCGACGCCGTGATGTCACCGCGACTCTGATGCAGTCTATTACACGGGCACACGTGGCAACACGAATAAAACACTAACAGATGCGTTCACATTCACATTGACACGAGAAACAGAACTCTTTTGGTAGGTGGGTGCAGCTCCTGCTTCTTCTCATTTAGAGAGAGCCACACTCACCAACTGCCGTCATCAACATCACCACCAACATGTTAGGCGACTGACCACAGTTAGTATTAAGCTTAGGTACTCTAGGATTCAGCACACAAATCAGCTCACTCGCATCTATCTTCACTCGATCGTTGCTTTACTTGTTGAAGTTCAACCAATATCAGTTAAGTATTAATCGAGTCAAACTGAGCTACTACTAGATGGTTTACTACTAGATGGCTTGCCTAGCCTGTTCATTTTCGATGTTGCGAAGTATGTGAGATGCAATCTTGAGCGTTTCCCGACGCTGGCTGAGGCCTATGGCTCCAGAATAAGGCGTAAAAATGAGTTGCGGGTCCCTCCAACGAGGCTCGTAAAAACTTCAAAATGTATAAATATAATAGGGCCTACAATATATAATAAACTGAAGAAATCGTAATGATCACTAGGTTAAGTTCTTTTATAAAAAAGCTAAAAGAGAGACTTGTTGCAGACGCGTGGTACTCTGTAAGAGATTTCTTAGAAAACAAGAAAAAGTTAATTGTTTTAGTGACTTATAATGTACGATAGTCAGTACCTATGATCATTAAAATAATGTATAATGTATATGTATAATTCAAATTGTGACATTTCTGACGTGTAAAATACCATTTTATTAATAAAGATATTGTATTGTATTGTATTGGTTTCAGCATTACCACAGTATATGTAATAGGTACTACTACTTACACTGGTACGTAAGTACCTATTAAATGTACTGTGATGTGGTAGCGACATGCACCGCCCCGCACCAACACAAAGTTACCTCACCCCGCCCGCGGAGAACGTGCGCGGTTTACCATAGCAAAACGGCTCGGAACGTGCACTCTCGCACACACGCACATGTATTTGTGCATGATAATATTTTAGTGTGCAGATTGCGTTCAGTTTGTATGGTATGGAGTGTCGTGGGTGTGGCATTGCGGTATTCCTACTACCTAGCTAGCAGCTAGGTGCACACAGATACATTACTTACTTACGTCATTGTCCTGTAAAAGGCACTGCATGGTCTCGCAGCTTCTGTCGGCCCTACCGTCCCGTCCGGTGAGAGCAGTACCTCAAGTGTATTTTTCGGACCTGGAAAATACTTCTCGACCGCGTTTGCGTTTACATCAAGATTGTATGAAAACTTGAACAGCGCCCCTAACGGTACGTTTTGTAACAAGGTTTAGCGAGTGTATTTTGATTAATAGGAATGAGTGACGAGCGAGTAAGTGAGTAAACGAAAACGTTCACGTTTTCGAGTGACTTTTAGTATGACAGAAATGCAGTAGTATACGCAATTCGATCTGTCAAGGTCACTGTCAGGCTAATAGTTTGAACATTTTTGAAGATACTAAACATGGAGATAAAATTTAGAAGACACGCGGCATGCAGGACTTTTCAGTGCCTTACAAAATTGCTGGTATTGCCTACATGGCTATCTGTATACCGCGGGAATTATGCTTAGTAACACCCCCCAATTCCCCAAGGAACCTATATGCCAAATTTCAGCTTTCTGCGGTTATAGTAGCTTCGGTTGTGCTTTGATCGATCAGTTGCTAGTTGCTGACATTTGCTAAAGAAATATACATACTTACAATAAATAACACCAATAATAAACTCAATGGAATATATAGCATGATTTATTAGTGTTTAAACTACTTAAAACTTGATGAAATTCTGGTAGGAATCAGCAGTTGGCTCAGCCACGGGGTCTGGTCTTAAAGTTGCCACAGTTCCACTTGACTTGCTGGGTCAGAGCCAGAAGGAACACTGAAAGAAAATGTAAGTGTATATTAGGTATTTAATTGAAGCCGTGATGGTGGCCAACTACTAGGCCACCATCAGTATCACCTATTTATGAAAGGGGACGACTGCCTGGATCAGTCGGGTGATCGGTCCTCCATTCGGAACCATTTCACCCATACCATCACCTATAGAACTCTTCATGCAGAGGATCGGCGGGCGTTCGAATCCGGCTCGCATCTCTGAGTTACTTTTGTGCAAAATTACCTACTACTTGGCTTTTCGGTGAACGAAAACATAGTGAATCGTAAAGAAACATGCACGCATTTGCGAAGTAATTCAAGAATGTAGGTACATGTGTGAGTCCCCAATCCAAACTGCGCCTGTGTAGGGCCCAAACCCTCTGGTGATGAGAGGAGGCTTGTGCCCAGCAGTGGGTATTGCATATGTCAAATAAAAATAAATACTATTATTATGTCTAATACTTACTGTTTCTTGCTTCTATGCACGCATTCTCCTTTGTATTTGATAAAAGTAACACGAGCTGCGCCAATTCTTTCTACGTTACAAGAAATTTGGCTCAATTCAAAGTATGGATCTTAAAATAAAATTATTCTCTTCTGTTCTCTTATATAATGGCTTCTTTCTAAGTATATGCAAGACAATTTTGCCACTCTCAAGTATGGCCTACCGGCCGAGCATTGTATGGAGGAAACAATTAATGTACGATATAAAAGATAAATCTAGTAAAATTGGTGAGGCTGAGGTGAAACAAACGTCAAAGTCCATCTTCTCTTCTCTTCAACTCAAAACACTTCGAGTAAACTATTCGTAAAACGTTCATCTTTAACCTTTGAGTGCATTTGTCAACACCGTTCTCGCACACGTTCATGTATTGTCACCATCAGTTTGCGACATCCGCTATACACTATAAAATTGATGGTTTCTGTCTTGGACACTTCGCCATTATCAAAATATTGGCCTCAGGCCGGCAATTATTCAATAATAAACATTTAAATTATCATTTATATCAAATTTGAGGAGGCTTGGTAAACGTCAATCATGACAATGTCAAATATGTGACGGAAGGCAGTGAGTTAAAACGTCTCGATCGCGTTTGCGTTTCTTCAGGTTTTTTCTGTCAAAATTGTCAAAATGGCCATAAGTGTTGCCAAGTTACCTACATTTTCTAAAATTTCTAGGCAACCCGGAGTAATTTATGTAATTTAGTTTTTTGTTAAACCAAATCGAAGTACATAGTTATAGGTATATTCGTCACAAACGTGGAGTATCTCAACATTAAAAAAGAAAGACACACTTATACGTATGCGAAGAAGCTTAAATAAATAACATACTTAGTAAAAATTATCTCAAGAACACAATACAAGCATATTAAGACATAGACGACATACATATATCATTTATTTCACTTAAAAAATCTAAAATTTTGAAGTAAATTTGGATTCGACAGGTTCGAAAACCTAAGTTCTCACGTTCTCACGTGATAAAGTCGGGTGAGTAACTTTACTTCTTGCGTTTCGTTTAATTTACTTTTCAAACTGTCAAATACGAGCTTACACTCGCAGTTAGTCAGAAAACGTGTTAACGAATTCACATCCGTTTTCGTAAAGTAAATGTCACTCGCTGAATTGACTCCATGTTTTGCCGCTAGGGGTGCTGTTTATGTTCTCATACAAAAATGATGAATAAACTAAAACGCGTTCGATGCGTTTAGTGCAAATAAAGATTTACACTCATGTGAGAAGAGGTAAAAACAAACCGAGCCCGAAGTTGAAGCTTACACTCGCGTGTTAAAACAAAACTGATCGTGAATAGTTTACTCGAATAACTTCGTGACAACGTTTTGCATTTTTGGTGTAAAAAATACACTAGACCTACAGTCGGTTTACTAAAGACGGCGCGCAGTCCGCGCGACCGCCGCTCTGACGGCTCCCGAGGGTGCTCACGGGAAGGATGGCGGTGAAATTAGAAGATTGATTATGTGGCTGTCTGTACTTGGCTGACTTTTAATTTAGTTTTTCTTATAGAGTTCCGTACGCGGGAGTTAAAGAAAATGAGGATAGTCCATTTATCTCTGTTGTTAATAAAAAAATTAATTCAATATCAAAGTGTTCAACAGCATCATTATGTATTCACATTTTCAATATGCAAATGCTTGTGAGTGTAGCAGTAAATCACGCCATTTTTGAATTGTTAATTCGGTACCACAACATCCCTCATATTTGGAACATCTGAAATTAGAATGAATTGATGTGGAAATATTCAGATTTTATTACACCAACTGGCTTTAATTTCTAATATTATGGTAGTGACACAATAGACGCAAATCACTATAATGGTTGTTTGCTTACATTGAACACACATATATGGAAACTCCAAATGATATCACTCGTGTCACACCTCATTTAGATTCGAGCGCGTTTTTATGGATCGCAACCTCATTCAACTTTCTTATTATAGACGTATTTACATACGTGATACTTGGAATAAAACGAGACCGGAATCAAGCACGTCACGCCCGAAATGGCTGTGTTGATGTATCTTTGAATCAGCGTCATTTACTTAGTTGTATCAAATATCTAAATCACTGCGATCAATAACTAATATCCAAGCGATAAAACAAAAAATATTGCGCCATAGAATCACGTTACACATTAAACATTGAAGAAGCAATCTAGCTAAGTGATCGCCACCGACGAGTCATCACAGACTTACATGGCGGGCATTGCGCAAGTATCCATCCAATACACTTATCGCCACCTCGAGGATTGGAAATATACCGCGTCACTGAACGAGCTGCGAAGAGCTCATAATACCGTCGTAGCGCCTGATTGCTCGCAAATTCTTTACAAACTTGCTTCCCAACATGACTTCGTTTTGCGAAAACTAATTTTCTTTCCCGATCTAGCGACGTGCAGACAAGTTTGATAGTTTTCTCGTGAATTCATCGACAGCGTCTTTATTATGATGCTAGTTTTTGACCATAAATAACTCGAGCACCATGCTATGAACAATTCGATTTTACTCCTCTAATATTTACTGCCAAATCCTATTATGAAGTGAACGAACGGTTTCTCGCTCGGTGTGAGCACATTTATTTTATAACGACTTTGACTTACGTGCTATCTGAGACGTGAAGTTAGTGCTTTCTCCATCGCTGTCGACGGATATAATGTGGTGGATAACGACATGTGAGAATTTGATTTGAGCTTAGTCATCGATTCTGGACTTTGAATAGCGCTTCACCAGATCATTTAAGGTAGTGTAGGTGTTGGTTGTTTGTATTGTTAATACGTGATATTTTTGACAAATACGCAACGAAAAATATCGTAGTAAAGTGTCATGGTCATTTCTATCAAAAGTTTAACAGAACAAAAAAACCGACCAAGTGCGTGTCGGGCCACGCGCAAAGTATAGGGTTCCGAAGTTGACGATGCCTACAGTACCTTTCTAAGACTTATTAGCATCTAGCTAGCCTGTGGTATGACGTGCCCGCCCGACGCCCCTGTCGCTCGAGAAAAATCATTGGTTTTTTAATCATTTCATAAGTTGGTCGACTATGACTCGTAAGTTTGTACAGCCTACTTAGCTGTGATAGTTTTCCTATCAACTACGTTATATACTTATGCCATAACCGCGTTTTTCAGTCATCTAAATACCACCATTTATCTGGCAGGGGGGGGGGGGGACACGTGACTCTAACAAAAAATAGCATAATATTTCACAAACGCATCACGTAATCAAAAAATGGTTTTTACAAACCCACAATATTTTTTTAAGACCTATTCAACGATATGCCGCACTATGGGGTACGCAAGAAAAAAAAATACATCCCCAATTTACGAGTAAGGGAGGTACCCTATAAAAAAATATATTTCAAAATTTTATTGTACCACTTTGTCAGCGTAACTAATATGTATATTCATGTCAAATTACAGCTTTCTAGAACTAATCATCTCCGAGAAATAGTGCGGACGGACGGACGGACGGACGGACGGACATGGCGAAACTATAAGGGTTCCTTGTGGACTTCGGAACCCTAAAAAGATGTCAAGAGAACCTTGGCGAATCTCAAATTAGTGCCCGATTTCTATTTAACGGTTCGTATGACATTATATAGGTACGTACTAAGTACATACTAAATATGGATTTTACATCTAACTGGTCTGATCTTTACTTATCACGACATCATTTTCACAGTGTGGTGAAATATGATCCGATAAGTTTCGTCGTTCTTTGAAAATGTTATATTTCGTTGAATGTGAAGTGTTATTGCGTTTGGCCATTGGTTTGCGATCTACAAGGGAACTAGTAGTTTTTCTGTGTGAAAATAAAACTTATGTGCGCCACTTGTCACCAAAGTCAAGTAGCGCACATCGGCCGGTTGTCTTGAGGATCGCAAAACAAGCGGCTTCCACAATGAGTCCGCTGGGCGTACTGACCGAAAATAATCATCAAACGTAGCACATCGAATTGAAGAGCGGCTGAAAGTCGCGTCCTCTCTGACCTCGGTGCGAAGTCACTGACGACCGCCGCGCCCGCCTGGAGTGCCCGGAGTGCGCGCCGGGCCGGTAATGGAGCGCAACGATCCCGCAATACGTAGACGACATCTTCGCAACCAAGCACCAAGATGCACTGAAATATTATTATGTCTGTACTCTTATTTTGGTACGGTCTGTATTGCCGAAGCTAATTGAAGAATGAATTTTTAAAAAGTAGTCTAGTAAGTAAGTTGTAAGTTGTCTAGTGTGTTGTCAAATCTTTGTTTTGCTGATGATTTGAAGCTTACTTCAGATAATGTCCAGGATATGACCGGCGTGATTGATAAACTGCGAGTAGAGTCTGAAAAATTATGACCAACATACCCGAAGCAGAGATCTGCAATCTTCCGGTGGAATTTGGTGTTGAATATGTATATCTTGGTCGTAATAAAACGCTCGGTATCCAGAACCAGACCAGATTGCAGGAGTAGAGCGTCGTATTTCGCAGGTCTGGGCTACTTTCGTTGCCAATAAGAAAATATTGCCCGGTAAACTACCTTTGCAACTTAAGTTTAGGGTTTTCGAACACTGCGTTCTGCCCATGTTCACGTATGGCGCAGAAATCATGTCACTCACAAGACTGTCGGCAGAGAAGTTCAGAGTCGCGCAGCGTGCAATGGTAAGGTCTATGCTGGGCATCACATTGTGCGATCAGGAGTAAGACGAAAGTGAGGGATGTGATGTCAGTGATCGCGAGAAGGAAGTGGGCATGGGCAGGTCGACACATTGCCAGGATGGACACGAGTCGCTGGACCAGACGTATGTTCTAGAGTGGAGATCCCGCGCTAGAAACAGCCCCCCCAACGATGAGTAGATGACATCCGATGACACGCAGGCCACGACTGGATGTATAAGGCACAACACCGCCAGGAGTGGAGAAGAATAGAGGAAGCCTACGTCCAAGAATGGACATGTCAAGGGCAACAATGATAATGATGATTATGATGACGATGATGATAAAGTCTTATAATTTATGGTCACCATCTATGGAATATTCTAAAAAACTTCCCTAAATACAGCAAAAATGAAGATATGAAGCGTCAGGGTTCCTATTTTATATAGGTACTTAAAGTAAAATTACGAAGGCAAAGTCAGTTGGGTGCCGGTAAATAATTGTCATGGGCTGGCTCTATACCCAAGCAAAGCTCCTATAAGCTGGTTTCAAGATTTAACGTTTTGCATAAACCCGGGCTCTAGACACTGGATTTTAAAGAATTTAAAACAATAAAATTAGCTACCACGAAAGAGAACGAATTCACAAAATAATATGCAACGTCCTCAATTGTACCAGATTTCGTGTATTACGGACATTTGATCTTTCTTTATATAAGCCCCGTCTTGTTCCAACTCTCAAAGTTAAGTAACGATCCATATAAAAACCTTAAAGAGCCGAACCGTTTCAGAGCCTACTGTAGCGAATGAATTTCAGAGGGCAAGGTATAACAGTCACTCTGGAGTTGGTTATGTATGACTGTAGTCGTTCTTTACAAAGCAATTTTGTAAAAAATACGCTCCAAAGTGTACACGAGCGTATAGTCTTGTTCTCAATGTGTTATATTCGGCAAAGAATCGTTTGAAGTTGTACCGGGAAAGGCACGAGGGCCTCCTAACGAAACCTTCCGCGAGCTCAGTATTGCTTCCTAGGACTATTCTATTGGTTTCTTTTGCATGAGATGAGTGAGAAATTGCTTGTGCCTTATTTACACTAACTTCTGCCCGCGACTTCGCCCGCGTGGAATTCGTGGAAAAGTAGCTTTTGTGCTTTCCCGGGACTCCAACTACCTCTATGACCAATGTCATCTCAATCGGTCCAGCGGTTTAATCGTGAAGAGGTAACAGACAGAAAGACAGACAGACAGCAGATAGATTCAGTTTTTGTCATGATTTCTATGTGTTCTCAAGTTTTACATTACAATACACTTTCTACAACACACATTCAAGAAACAGTACAAATAAATCGTTATTAAATTACACAAGCAGTTTGGCATACAGCAGGCGGTTTCATCGCCAAATGACAAACTGTTCTGGTCCGATCATCATCGTAAAGTGGTATTTTATTCCATCGCATCCTTAGGAATTAACTCAAAGACGTGACGTGTACAAAGGCGAACTAGACTTACTACTACTATAATACTTTAGCCTATTTGCGTTCCACTGCTGGGCACAGGCCTCCCCTCATCATGAGAGGGTTTGGGCTATATAGTCCTGACGCGGGCCCAGTGCGGATTGGGACTTCACACACATCTTTGAATTACTTCTTTAGATGCGTGTTTCCTCACGATGGTTTCCTTCACCGAAAAGCTTATGGTTAATTCAAATTGAATTTCGCACGTAAGTAAACTTAGGGGTGCGAGCCGGAATCGAAACCCCGACCCTCGGCATGATAGGCGGTAAGTCGAACCACTAGGCCACCACGGCTAGACTTATCGCTCCACTATTGTTAGGTTTCAAATAGAAAGTATAGAAACCCTACCTCAACATAAATAAAGTGGCACGTAATTCTAGGACTTACATTCGAGGTCCTATTGATTTCTCAGGTAAAGGCTATATTGTGGTTATATAACGAATTTCTGTGGGTTTCCACTTGGAAGTACAACATTAGCTACCTTTATACCTTTGTAACGATATTTTTGTGTTGAAAATAACAGTAGGTCCTGTCATGTTAGTAAAAGTGTTACATTACGAATATACCTATCTGAAGGCACGGTAGTGCCCTCGCCAAGTCGTTCCTATTTACAGAATGGGCAATAATGCTTTTTTCCGTTTAAGAATATGAGGTTTTACAACGTTCTCATAAGGTCGTCGCAGAAACTCACACAGAAACTTTGTAAACAAAATTTGCAATTTCACCCTTACCTATTCATCGTATCATGTTGAAACTAGGCAAGTACTTATTATGAAATTTGAATTGACTAACAATAATGTATGGTGCCACCGAGCTGATCTCAGGTCATAGAGTTGCTTTGGTTTTTGAACAAGGTAAGTAGAGTAAGTACGTATTATTTATAGGCTTCACCTAAAACCTAAAACACAACTCTGATGTTGCTATGGTGACCGCTGGTTGCTGGATGTGGGCAGCCAGCCGTAACGGAGTTGGACTTCGAATTCGCATCCTATGCTTTTAGACCGGGAGATCTTGACACTGAATTCCGAACCATTTGTACCAGGCTGGCGAGTCTACAGGGGTATAATTACGTAATGACGAAAAGGAAAATCATGGTCATACCGCCAGTACCGGGGCCTTCACCCCGCCATACCGACCGCCGCGCCGGAGAAGTATGGCATTACGCGATCGCCTACTTCGTTTTTCATCGACTATCGGAAAATACAAGATTTTTTTGTGGTACAAATCGTTCGACTTTCGTAATTTATGCGACACGTTCGATTAACGCTCACGCGTTTGGGCCCCCGGTACTGGCGCTATGACCATGATTTTCCTTTTCGTCATTACGTAATTATACCCCTGTAGACTCGCCAGCCTGGTACAAATGGTTCGGAATTCAGTGTCAAGATCTCCCGGTCTATTTGCTTTGGTGTCAAAAGTGTGCACGACGACAGCGCCAACTAACGGGAGGCGAATGAACCATCCACGTCGTAACTAATATACGGGGGACTACCACTGAGATCAAAATTTGCGCGGGATGAGGGCTTAAAAGGCTTATATCTAGCTTTATCTAACCTCATAACGAGAGATAAAGAAAAAAGAAGCCTCGGATAACACTAATCGCTCCAGATGTACTTATGCTATGAACGGATTTGTCATTAGGTTTCGAAATTTAAATACCATAGATTGTAGAAACGAATAACTGGAACTACCACTAAGCTGTGACAAAAATTTGTGTCAGGGGCGTAAAAGTCTTGTAACTCTCTTTATCTAACTTCATGGTGGGAGACAAAGACGAAAGAAGCCTCGGATGACACCACACTGTCCAGATGTACTTAATGCAATATACATAAACACGCACCAATGACAGTTCACTTTACTAATGTTCGTCAGCAATTTCCTATTTGGCTACGTCGCACGCTGCCATCGTTTTCGTATCCTCCACATGCACACAGCGATTCGGCGAATAATTAATAATATTGAAATATAAATAAAAGGTACTAGACACATGTACAGGCGTCATAACGGAAGAGAGACAATAACAATCGCGTAGTTAATTTAAAGTGGCAGCTGTATTGGACTGGACTAGGTACGTCTGTGTGTTAATTAATAGATCGGTGACGGCGGCCGGCCGGCCGGCCTGACAATAACTCTCTTTATCAACCCATAGGCATTTGCTGATGCAAATGCCTGTATGTAATAAACATGTGTTAACCGACTGAACCAGAAGGAGAGCTATGTTATTCGAGTGAAAGTAAATGAAAGTTTATGAATTGAAATGAAAGCTGGTATCATAGAGTAGGTATGTATGTAATATATAGGTGGTATGATGTGTGTGTGTATGTGTGTTTGTGTATCTGCCTATGTCTCTTTGAATTCAGTTTTATAAGTACATACTTTCCTTCTGCTTGATTCAAAATTTATGCATCATCGTTATTGGATACTACATATTATAGTGTAGTGTTATTATGTGTGATGTTTATGTCTAAATTTATCAGCGTATTGGTATTTACTGTAATCCTGTATACCTAAATGGAATTTGTAAATACCTAAATAAATAAATAAAATTACCAGTCATACTTACAAATATGAATAAATTACAGGTATTACAAATGAATCGATTACAAATTATTCTAATCTTGAAAATTTGATGCTTGGTCCAGTAATTTCTATGGAACGCAACTTATTATTTAATTCGCACACTTCGACTCAGATTTGTGCCAAGTAATTGCAAGCATGGATTGTATACCTACCTTCTAACTCGCGATGATGCCGAACTGACGAGACAAAGTTTGCTTCGGCGAATTACGCCGCATACGTGGAGTTAAAGCAGACATGTGTTAACAGGCAGTCCAAACAGTCAACAGCCAAACGAGCATGCCGCGCGCCCTGCACCAGCGCAGCGCAAACATTCGCACAAAAGACGCCAAACCCGCTATTCCGACTTCGAATCAAATAAAATATTAAATTTCCGGAGTTAAATCAGGTCATGGATTTGCTGAAAGTCAGAGGTCAGCTTGCTGGGTCGGCGGGCGTGCGTGCGCGGGCTGTGGAACGAAGCAAAACTGTCCCTTGGCTGACCTTTCTGGCCTCACCTTTGAGAACCAGTCGGTTGCTTGTTACTTAAGATAAAAAGTAGTGCTGCAACCTTTACATAATGGTTATATGTTGACGGTAAGGTCGTGCGGTGATTTCAGACGATGCTTGGTGCCTACCAAGCCGAGGCTCGGCGAAGTCGTCGCCGCTCGCTCACCCGTGGCCCGCCTGTCCGTGCAACTTGCCAACTGCAGCTGAATACTTTATGCAAGCATATGCCCAACGTGTTTGCCAGAAACGTTGTGTGGAAACTGTTACTTTTATACAAAATAACATAAGGTTTACAGCTTCATAAACAGGTATTCGCGAAACTCTGACAGTTTTGCTAAAACTAAATTAATATGAGTAAAAAGGAGCATCAGAAGTTGCTCAGTTAAATTTAATTTGTCTTCCTACTCGGAGAAATGAGAAAATTTCGTTAAAGTTTGACTCTGGCTGTAACAAACAGGCTCGAGGGCCAGTTCCTGGGGTTCACGCGGAGTGTTTTCAACATTAACAGTTAGGTATCTGATGGCAGGAGTACTTATTTTAAATCAAAAACTGATCGAAGAGGAATAAATGGCTGACGCCGGCTGCAAACAACTTGATACGCGGGAACCACTCCATTCACAAAAAGATACGACCGCTAACTTCGCACCCTTCAACTTAACAAAAATAAAAAAGTTTTTATTACACCCTCGCTTTCTTCTCGCGCACCTTGTAACCGACTCTTTAATTTTAATCGGGTCGTTCTCAGCCGGGTAACGTCCAGTTGAAGTGATTAGTTAGACTTTACCCTCCTTAGCGGTACTTATAGCGGAGTACAGCAGTACTGTGTAGGTAGGTACTTTGTTGAGAACTCTTGACGATATTTGAGGATAATGATACCTATTTCCTAGTCTTAGAAGTCAGTCGTGAGGAGGGGGTGACATTATTGATTAGGCAAATGATCCGTTGTCGATCGCTGATCGATCCAACTAAGAGCACGGAGTACTGGGGCTATATTCGAAGTCGATCCCTATTCCCTATAGGATCGCTCACGCATCGGGTGAACTTTAAGCAGCTAGATTTAAAGTTCATCTTGTCGTGTGAGCGATCTTATAGGGAACAGAGAGATCCCTATTTAAGACTTCGAATATAGCCCCAGTAACGTAAACCGACAGCTCCGTTATCAAAGTCGGCGCGGCGCCGCGACGCCGGCAGAACGTGATACGAGGAAGCATGGTAACGTAAACACAAGGTGTGTTATTTACATTTCAAATAGTTGCCCCGAATGTTCCTTTACAAATATTCCTATTTAGGAGTTGAATTACCTTCCGCTGTAGGTACAGTTTCCAAGTTGGGTTATGGTTAAGTTAAAAAGTAAATAATACATTATGCTGATTGCGAACTGGTCACTACAGGGAAAGTAGTTACAAAAAAGGTAAGTAATGTCAATAGGTTGATTCGCGTGTACAAAACGTATTCATTATAATTCATTTTTGAGCTGAATAGAACGGGGTGACCAAACAAAACCTTTCTGATCATCATCCTGATTGATTACTTATGAGTACAGTCGAGTTCGCCAATATATACCTACACACTTTTGTACCTTACCGCGTTGTAATAAGGTCCAAAAGTGTACACATATTAATGAACTCGACTGTACCTACCTACAGTCACTGCTATTCAGAATATCAGATTTTCATCAGAACAAATAGCTGAAACTCCTCTTTTCTTTCAAATTCAACAGACATGAACATTTAAAACAGTAAAGTATGATTTTCCTGGTGAAAAGGTGAAACTTGTATTCATTATGAACACCGAACTGTTTGCCTTTGAAGCCGAGAAATTAATTAATTTGTAAAGTTTAGCACATCATTAACAGTAACTTATGATTAGGAAAGAATTACTTGCCAAAGGACAGTTTAAAGGGCATTTTTACTAAATCTTGTACCCTAATTAGTGAAAATGTTAGAAAAAAAATTAAGACCGTGTCAGTTTTGTGCCATCATTAAGCATTAAGTTTAATGGAATTATACATTTTCATATGATTTATAAATTTCTTAATGAATAACCTTTAAAAAACATCGAGAAAATATTTTGCTTCCATACGAATTTCGTTCTTAATTGTGGTCACAAAACTGACACGATCTTAATTTTTTTCTAACATTTTCACTAATTAGAGTACAAGATTTAGTAAAAATGTCCTAAAACAGGGCCCTCTTCTAATGCTAGAACATGCTTCGACACTCCCTCGAGCTGAGTTATCGGCTCACCAAAGGAAGACACTAATTGCGCTCATAGGGGAAATAATACATGTGTAAGCGAATTTTGGAATAGTTGTAGGTGAAGGTGCCTTAAACAACATACTAATAGTACTGATGGGGGGGAGCGCCGCTAACGTGTGGGGGGGGGGGGTCCAAAGGTCCCTTTTTTTGGTTTTTCGTAAATATCTCGTAAACAATAACCCGCAACAAAAAATGTTCTAAGACATAAATAATTTACATTAAATTTTCTACAAAACGATATACACACCTTTTTGTTAGTGTAAATATTGAAATAGATAATGAAGGGGAAAGTTAACGATAAACGATTTTACGCGTGGGTTCGGGATTTGGTCCGCTGTACCCTGATTCTTTTTAGATAAGCGCTCATACTTGACACAGTTGTACTTTGGATAATTCTGAGTGGATTCATACTGAGGGCCACCGCGGGACACCGCTCGGTTGGTGGGGGGAGAAGGGGAAACTTTGCTTCCGCCGCGCTTCAGTTAGACCTATATATTTCCAAAAATTGTAGGAGTTAAGAGATGCTGTTTATTGCGAAATGATCCTTACTAAATGCTTCATCAAATCTAATCCACAATTATTCATTTTTATTGGTGGTTTTTCTTAACTTTAGATCGATATTACAAATTTCTAAATTTAACAATTTCTTTTAGTAAGTTTGATATCAAAAATGTATGGTGGTGTGCAGTGCCACTTTTTCAAAAGTTGGCGCATGTAATGCAGATTTGAACATGGTATAACAATACTGTCTACTTTAAATAATAAAGAAAATATTGAGAATATTAACCAACTACTCTGATATTTTCTAATTATCATGGGCCATTTAAATGGTTAATTTCAAGGAATTTCATTTATAATTGAATCCAGTTTATCACATTTAAAGAATAAAAATTGAATTAGTCCACTTGATTAACAGAAAATGCTGTTTGAGGTAAGATGCATTTTTATATAAGGCAGTCATTAACTTCAATTAAGAGCTTCAAAAGCGATAAATCTAGCGGTCGATTGAGTTCCTGGTTGACTGGGCACACGTGATATGTCTCGTTTAAAACTACTGGACCAATTTTGATGAAATTTGGTTTGAGAATAGTTGGAGTTCAGAAAAATAAAAAGTAGCCAATGTCCTTTCTCGGAACTCCAACTATTTTCATACCAAATTTCATCAAAATCGGACCAGTAGTTTTAAACGAGACACACCAAGTGTGCCCAGTCAACCAGGAACTCAATCGACCGCTAATTTTATCGCTTTTGAAGCTCTTAATTGAAGTCAGTGACTGCCTTATGTAAAAATGCATCTAACCTTAAACAGCATTTTCTGTTAATCAAGTGGACTAATTCAACATTATTTCTTTAAATGTGATAGACTGGCTTCAATTTTAAATGAAATTCCTTGAAATTAACAATTTAAATGGCCCATGATAAATAGAAAAATTCAGAGTAGTTGGTTAATATTCTCAATATTTTCTTTATTATTTAAAGTAGACAGTATTGTTATACCATGTTCAAATCTGCATTACATGCGCCAACTTTTGAAAAAGTGGCACTGCACACCACCATACATTTTTGATATCAAACTTACTAAAAGAAATTGTTAAATTTAGAAATTTGTAATATCGATCTAAAGTTAAGAAAAACCACCAATAAAAATGAATAATTGTGGATTAGATTTGATGAAGCATTTAGTAAGGATCATTTCGCAATAAACAGCATCTCTTAACTCCTACAATTTTTGGAAATATATAGGTCTAACTGAAGCGCGGCGGAAGCAAAGTTTCCCCTTCTCCCCCCACCAACCGAGCGGTGTCCCGCGGTGGCCCTCAGTATGAATCCACTCAGAATTATCCAAAGTACAACTGTGTCAAGTATGAGCGCTTATCTAAAAAGAATCAGGGTACAGCGGACCAAATCCCGAACCCACGCGTAAAATCGTTTATCGTTAACTTTCCCCGTCATTATCTATTTCAATATTTACACCCCCCCCCCCACACGTTAGCGGCGCTCCCCCCCATCAGTACTTTTAGTATGTTGTTTAAGGCACCTTCACCTACAACTATTCCAAAATTCGCTTACACATGTATTATTTCCCCTAAGTTTTGCTTCCTTTGGTGGGCTATATAGGTATGCCGTCACGTGCACAAACAATCAGCACGAAACAAAATGGCATAGAATTGGTGTAGTCGGGTCTTTTGTTTCTTTTTGTGGCTATTTTTAATGCCGTCAATGCCGTCATGCTCATTGCTTCGCACTGGAAACTTAGTAGCTATATAAGTGTAGAATGTACCATACTATTACATAAATTCATTTCTGATGTGTGAAAGTGCCCGTATGTGGCCAAATTGCTGAATTAATTGAATTGAATGATAAATTATTTAATTTGATTTATTTTTAAGTAGTCCAAATGCTTGACTATTTACAAACGCTCGGCTACTAGTAGAAATCGTACCGATAGTGTTTCTGATAAGATTTCCGGCGGCAGGTTGCCGTGTTTGCGCAGCTCTCAGCGCCCTGCCGAGGGCCGACTATCGTAAAATTAATGTCCGATTACCCGGACCCCACTATTTGCCTTCGACATTAAAAAGTAATTTTAAAGGACATTAACCTGCCCCAGTTTTAACACTGATAAGGAGAAAATTCCAAGTATTTCAGAGCCTAATTTAGCTGTGAGATTAAAATAGTAGGAATCATTAGTATCAGTAGTGCAGTGGTTACAGCAGTACTCGTTAGACTAGCAGACGAGCTCTTGTCCTCACCAAGTCAGTCAAAATATGAATATACTCTCCTTCCAGAAGCGCCCAGTACATTACCACTAAGTACTTGCTCCATCTGGAGAGGCGACCAATCGCGTCTCATTAGTTACGTATGTTCATGGATGGGTGCGACCACAGAGGATTGGTATAAAGACCATATAGGTACAATTACATCGAAAAAAAAACATTTCGTATAAATAATACTATACAATACAATATACTTTATTGAACACCACACAATAACAGATATAATGTAATTATACAAAAAGTATGGCATACAGCAGGCGGTCTTATCGCTCAATCGCGATCTCTACCAGATAACCTTTCGATAGTGGAGATAAAGAAAAACAAACTAGGTAAATAATAGACATAGACATAGACAAAACTTTATTTAACATCCCAAAGATTGGAAGGTACATTAATGATAATTAATGATAAATAAGTACTTTTTTAATACATTTGCTCAAAAAGTGCTACTTTACGTAGCTGTTTAGCGTGCGCTAAGTTGGTTTTTGCGAACTAGTGCTTTTCTCTTTTCCCAGTGACTCAATCTTCACAGACATGTGAGATTAATAATTCAGTCAGCCAAACACTTAATTTACCAGCAAAAACTTTCAATATCACACTCAATAATTGTACAAATTGTGCCATTAACTATGAGGTATGTAAATAAAAAATAAATAAATAAAGATAGAAGAATTTTTATTAGGATATTTTTTATTTATTTATGTCGAACTTTATTATTTTTCAGTTCTATTGCAATTACAAAATTAATAATATAAACGTTTCTAATTCCTTACTCGTTGTTTTTCTTATTTTTTCGCAACTGTATTTAAAAACGTCGTTCGATACACGTGCGGAAGTGTCATTCTTCACTCGTCCCGAGTCTTGCCACTCGCTTGCGGCTCGTGGCAATATGTCGTGTACGTGGCGATATCTCGTTACTCGTGAAGTAATGACACACTTTCCGCACTAGTATCGATATGTACTATTACCTTTCTCGCACGACACTTAGATTCAGGAAAATGCTCCCGCGCTGCTCGCCTCATACCAAACATTCCACACCTTTTAATTTTAGGCGAGTTTTATATCTAACGTTCTTCAACTTGCAACATCTAAATTACCCCGTGTTTGAAGTGTGCCTTGTAATAATTTATGAACGTCGTGATAACACGTAATTAGGCCATTGAAATGGGTGAAATGGTTCCGAATATAGGACCGATTACTCGACTGAAACCAGGCAGTCGTCCCCTTTTGTAGTACTTGTAGTACTAAATACATAAGGTTTGGTTTTGACATATTACAATTCAAAGGGACAAGAAAAAAAAATACTGGAAGATACAGTCTACAATCAATTCAGAGATCGGACAAATTTGCGTCATTGCTCGCAATAATGTGTGTGTGTGGTTTCTTACTTGACTTAAATTTTAATTCCTAGTCAATAAATACAAAAGTTTGTTAAAGTATAGATTTATTAAAGAAAATAATCAGTATTATTTCCAAATTTTCTGCAGTCAGTATATTTCTATTTACATCGAAAATATAAATCAGATCCAAATGGGCACTTGCAAAGCGTTAATTAATTGATTAACATTTTGATTAATTTTGGAGTCATGTCCACATTATTGCGAGCAATGACGCAAATGTGGCCTATCTCTGACAATCATAGAAAATGGTAAAATCTGTAATTAAGATAGTAACACCACGATTTATTGAACTGATGTGGATGTTAGACAGAACTATTATATGCTGGATCAGGATCACAGCTAAGAAATACGCTTCTGTTAAGCAAAGACACCTTTTAATAAAACTTCGACACTAACGTCGTTACCTTATAGTTTAATTGTAATGTGACAACGGACGAAGTGCTCAGTAATGCACATCTCCGGTACTTAACATTTACCGACCTGTCTCCCGGAACGGCGTCTGCGGCTGCCAAATGTCACGCGGCTGTTATTTCTGACTCCAGCCCGAGATGATTCAGCGTGCATTCGCAGCCGTCCGCAGGTGCACCGCCGCTCCGCTGGAAAGGAAGCTTAGGTACTAAAGTTACTTCATGAATACAGCGGTAACGCATGTACGTAATCGGAGATTCGTCAAGCATCAAACCACAACAACAACTTTACTTCTTTATGCTTTTACCTCAGCTGACAGCTCTCGTGAATTCTCAGTATACTCATTGAGGTCAAGTTCTGCTTCCTGACGGTGCTCGTTGTACCAAAACAGAACATTGTTTTTATTCCACATTCGAACACGTAGGCGAGCAGCCATAAAATGTGAAGTTTGCGTCACTCGAGCGCAATCATCATTTAATATCGTAACGAGACACGTCTTAATGGAGCGACTCGACCGTCACGTCGCGCGCGGCGCCGGCCAGCTGCCCAATTGATGGAGGAATTCCAATTTACTAATACAACCACTGCCTCCTAGCTGCACGCGACTGCAGTGAGTACCCAGCAGCCCCTGCGCCGCCGAATCTGAATTACTACGAATAAAACGGCCCGACCCGCGCAATAAAACAAGTCCCCCGGAGAGGGAGCAGATTATCCAATTCCGTAGATCCCTGGGGGATCATAAAAACAATAAATTCTCCTTCGAAATAAAACTGTTGCCAGACTCCCTACTTAGCCAGAATTGCGCCAATAATTAGGTGTGAATCCGGGCTACGCTCCCGGTAGTCCCGGTATTTAATCATCCCGAGCCGTGTTTAAAGACGTGACGCAGGCCTCAATTACACGAGGATCGGCCTTGCTCATTGCTAATTGCTCGCTCGTAGCTGTTAAAAATTATTGCTGTGAACCCATTCCGCGCCCAGCGCCGCCCGTGGCACCGACTGCGACCCAGCCGACCTGAACTATCCACTATATCTCGCTATAGGTACCATAACTAACATAGGAGCGAACCCTTGCCAAAATATGGCTATGGACACTCGTCTCGCGTGCGGTGATCACGTTTGCGAATCACTCCCATATTTAGGCGGTGACTATAACGACTTTACCACACACGCAATGCAGCTACCTATTTAAGTCGATTTTGTTTCGCTGAATGGCTGTTTTTGTCGTCGACTGGAACTGAACCACGAAATGAGTAATCCTTCAGAGACCTAGATTGATTTGGAACAAGTCCCTCGTCGCCTATTGAATTAACGGAAGTACCGCAGTTTTGTGTACGTCCTGTTTCTAGAGTGTAGTGTGGCGTGACGTCACGCGAGGCGTCCTCGAATGCGACTTTAATTAAAAGTGCTCTCATTGTGTGTTTGTGTTTGTGGCTCTGCGGCGTCGTGAGGCGACTGTAAATGAAATACAATTTATCTCGGTGAATGTTAAAACAATATATCTATCCACTGAATCAGAATTTGCTGAACCTGAATATGTGTTAGCATAATAAGGCGTTATCATATAGGTACGTGCAAAGAAATTTTCACGAGAATTTCCGTAGTATTTCCCGATGTTATTATTATCTTGCTTTTGCTTAGAGTTTTGAACAACTTTGTCACCCGGGTTTAAAAACGATTCAAGGCGCTGGCGCTTAGACAATAAAGACCCCTAGGATCTCCACAGCAGCGCAGTAAGCCTCGAGATCAGCTGAGTAACGACAGCTATTATCATTGATTGGCTCGGACTTTGGACCCTCGAAGGGGCCGGTTATTTACGACGTGGCTCCCGCACTGCGAGTCGCGGGGTGCAGCGCCGCTCGCTCGCTCCGCAACCCGCATCGCACTTCGGGGGTGTAAGCTACCCTCCTTAGCGGTGTTTCAACGACGGACTTGATCCAATATTGAGATTGGAGATAAAAAAATACATACACGTGTTAATGCCATATGCCAACGATATTTTCGTCGATGGGCAGCTGCAAAAATAATATTAATAATTTGCAGAAATGAGACCAAAACAAAACTGTAATAAAATTTAACAAACCTGTGCAGAGAGAATGTCATTTTTTTCGATTCTACTGATGGCGTTACAATCAAAACGCATTGCTAAGTAGGTAACTAACACAAGCTCAGGAAGAAATTACATTCTTACTTAATTCGTTTCCAAGTTGAAAAATAAATAGAACCTTATTTCACGTTATGAACTATAGCTATACATATACCTATTTAGGTATTTAAATTGATCAAAATTAGAGAACTTCATTCAGCGAGTTGCAGTAACAAGACGCCTATACGGCTTCGGAACCTGAGCAAAGTTAGGTAAGTACTTGGTTATTTTCTTTGACGCCTGCCCACGTGTCTGTGCAACGATCTCGAAAGCTGGCGGGCGACGAGTCGCGGCTCCTCGGCAAAGGTCACCGGCTGCGGCTGCAGCGATGCAATTTGCCTTTCACAAAAGTGCACGAGGGACGAAGCTCGCGGCGCAGCCTACTCGCGATACGAGAGCAGAAAGCAAGTTTATAGGGCAGCGCGGAGAGAGCGGAGCGCTGCGCCCCGCGCGCCAGTCTGCCGCCGGCCGCGCTGGGAGCCAGTCGCTACGTCCGCCGCCCGCGCCGACTACGCGACTCGCGAGTGATCACACCTGGAGTTTCTAGTGAAGTTCATTAATTACCTAGTGCTCGTGGTCGCTGGCTGCGACGTGTGCGAATCGTTCAGTGCCATTGAGTGGATTGAATTTTGAAGTGGCCGAGGAGCCGGTTTGCCGCGGCCGTGCGTGTGTACATGACCCGCACATTACCATACCATTAGGATTACTTGCAGGTGAGCGTGGTGTAGGCGCAACCGCTTCTTAGTTCCAACAACAACTTGCTTTCCATTCACAACTGGACGCAGTTCTGCAAACCAGATCCAACCCACAGCATGACAGTTTTGAGAAAAAGCCGTTTTTGTTAAAAATGTGTGTACAAAATTTTCTATAAATATTTTTAATAAAGTTTGAATGCACAATTATAGAAGATGGCTAGCTCTATTAATTGTTATGTTAATATGTTGCAAAAAGCATTTATTACCTGATTTAGAACCAATAAATGGGGATGGATCTTTTTAATAAAAATGCGAATGTGGGTTGGATCTTTGTTTATTTAATAAAAAAATAAGGGAAAATTATATTTACACGGTTTTTTTAAATGAATCTTAATCAAAAAGGGCACAAATACTAAGGCAAACTTGTAGCGTGAAAAGATTTTAGCAAAAACAAAATATTTCATACAAAATTATCAACAGAGACGAAAACTGCAATACTTTAGTCATAAAGAGAATTCGAACAAAACGTATGAATTAATCTGTAACTTTTTATATATAATTTCCAGTTTTCGTGTTAGTAAATGTCTTCTACTTCAAAGTCAGGTTGTCCTGAAAACCCTTCCAGGTCATCATCCTTCAACCGTTGGTCTGGAATAAGTTCAGTGTAAAAAAGGTGGTATTCCTGTGGAATCAGGTGAAAGAGAGTTTTCAAGTCCTTTAACTTGGCTTCGAGAATAGAATTCTCACAGGTCAAAGTACCTCTACTTCTTTTTTGTGAGAATAGCTCCTAAGTGAACGTTTTTTTTAATATATTCGTCCACCAACTCTTCTTCAAGGTTGCTCGCCTGTAAATTTTGAACATATCCTGTATTTTAACTATATCCCTAATCTGCATCCGTGGCAGCTTATTCCCGTCTATAGTTTTCTTCCTAGTTGTTCTCTAATTGTATTGAAAATAAAAAGTAGGTATAAAAACGTGCAAGAAGACTTCAGTTTAAGATGAATGTTCACCGTTTTAGCAAAAACTACTTTATATCATCAATAAAATTAGAGAAAGTATAACTAACAGGGAGAAACTACTTATAGACGAGAATAAGGCTGCAGATTAAGGAAATAGAGATAAAATAACCGGATAGGTATCCTTCCAAATCTAAAATCCAAATTTTGAACATAGATAGGTACCTATGTTCAAAACTTACATGACGACCAACCTCGACGAAAAGTTTGTGGTCGTAGATATATTAAAAAAAGTTCGTTCGGGGGCGAGGGCAAATGAAATAATGGAAGTACTTTGGCCTATGAGAAAACCTATTCCCGAGGTCAAGTTAAAAGACTTAAAAGCTCTTTCACCTGATTCCACAGGCATACCACCTTTTTTTACACTAAACTTATTCCAGAAGAACGCTTGGAGGATGATGACCTGGAAGGATTTGCAGGACAACTAGACCTTGAAGTAGAAGACATTTTCAACAATGAAAACTGAAAAATCTAGAAAATAATTTACAGATTAATATATAGGTTTTTTCGGATTCCTTTTTTGGTCTGATTTTTGTACAAAATAAGTAAATACTTTATTTTTGCTGGATTTTTTTCATTCCACATTTTTTGCTATTGTTGCCTTTGTATTCTTGCTATTTTTCTCCAAAAAAAAACCGTTGAAATGTTTTTTTTCCCTTATTTGTATTAAGAGTATTAAGACCCTGTAAATCAACAAGGATTCAACCCACATTCAACATTCTTACTTTTTTATTGAAATGATCAATCCCCTTTTATTTACCGTAAATCAGGTAATTAATACTTTTCGCGAAAGAATATCATAAATCCACAACTCTGTTATGTCATAATCCACAACTCTATTTAGTGAAAAAGATTACGTAAAAATACTTCCATGTGTTAAAATATTTTCAATATGGAACCAAGTCACATGAACCCTCATAAAATTGAACAATTTAGGCTATTTTTAATATGCAAACAAGATTCAAGATACATGGTTTCATATAACTGTGAAATCTTTATTTTGCAAACGGGATCCAACCGCGCTTGGTCTCTTATAGAGTTATAAAATTATACGTCTATGAGGTACCATGTGAAATGAATCTTGTTTACAAAATATGGATTTGCTGTTTTGTGGAATGGTAACTTTGTCAACATATTGTTTTGATAGGTTAAAATGGTCAGATCATTTTGATTTTTATAGGGAAGGTGTAAGGTGCATTTTAAAACCTATCTGCATATTTAACTCAATTTTGACAGGTGTGTGGGTTGGATCTGGTTTGCAGAACTGCGTCCAACTGCTTTGATACATTTGAGTAGTTCAGCTGATCCGCTCTTAGTTTTGACCACTGCAGGTTACCAAGCCTACGTGAGACGTTTCGATTTTGTGAAGACTATTACTACTACTACATCTCAGTGATTATTGCCGAAGTCCATTAAAGTGTGAACGCGAATGAGCCGGGCGAGCGCGGCCCTCGGGTCCCTTCCGCCGACGTCACTGAGTCAACGGTCTCGCGCTGAGCCTCGCGCGGCGTGTTCAGTGTATACAATATACTGTCGCTGTAGGGCCTCTTGCCTGCCGCATGCTTTATGCGCACTCACCGACAAAAACTCCTCCAAAAAGCTCGATCGATCGAACACAGTCACCCACTTAAACAATGCTTCAATAGTAAAGATGCAATATTCGTCCCCAAATGACCGTTTTCCTTGAACTACAAAAAAGTCAACAAAAACAGTTGAGTAGGTATTAATAACTTGGCGGATTTTGACGTGATAACGTCTTATAAATCGATGAATGCCGACTGCGATACGGAAAAACATGACGCAATGGTAACGTTACGGTGCAAGCGAGAGCGTGGAACAAGCGATAGAGAGGCACGATCGGCCTAATCGTGACGTTATCACGTAAAATTATCGTCCGTAAACCTACTTTATATAAAAGACCAATTCTTTGTTAACAATAATTACTCACATATACTTACCTACATCTACTTAACAATAATCTGTCCAAGTAATTGTCTTTGATATTTTTTCGAAGAGCCTGTTTGAGATTGAATAGATTTACTAAATTAATTAGGTAACTATTTCGATTCCAAAATGAATATTTTTGCTAACTAAGCCTGTGTGTGAGGGAACTAAAAAACGACCTTTCAATTCGAGGATACTTTTATACAACTATCAAAAAATAAGAACAAGAACAAACATCATTCAAATTTAAAATATTTTATAAAAAAAAACCTATCCTATGGCCAGTATTGCCGACAGTCTGTTCATGTTAAAATCAAAATAGCTTCCGCTTTATATTGGTCCTTCAAATAGGTGTCTCTTAAGATTCAATCACCCTGGGACCTGTCTCACTTTTCCATACGTACCTAGTCTATTTGCGAAAGCTACATCGCACACACCCCGTTTGAAGTCCTCCAATCACAAGCTGAAGCAATCAGCTAAACGATCACGGGACGAGTCCCGCGCCTTCGTAAACAAACCGCGTGATTTATAGGACATCGAGAAACAACTGCTCAATATGTATATGTAAACGGTTTATTATGTAGCCGATAATCGGGAGCGCAGCGGATTCAGAATCTCCCTACGACATTAAATGGCTCCTCGACAAAATTTCTCACTTTGACGGCGTTAGATAAAAGTCTGATGCGTTGGCGTTGCCCTCAAAAGATTGATAAGATGTACATTAACGTTTTGCTACGAAGACTCCAAATTAACTTCACTGAAAGTCCTTCAGTTTAAAATTACAAGATGTATAAATTTTTGTACAGCTATTTAGTAAGTCTAATTGCTTTTCTGTTCGAAACTTCTAAATTCGGTACTTTGAAGTATATGCAAGAGTATCATGTCATCCACATAATGCCCAGAAGAAAATATGAAACGTTAAAGCTAGTCAACGTAAAAGCACAATGGGAAGTAAATGCACATTGAACTGTTGACCATTTGTAGTGTTCAGTATGGGATTGACATGTAGAGTCGCTGAGTTTCCTGAGCTGGAGCAGTTCCATTTTTTACTGTCACGTCATGCATGTTGTAATACTTTGTTCGTTACTAATATGAAATAAAGTAACGGTCAACTAACAAAACGGTGTTTACTGTGATTCAGCGTTTTAATTCATGCTTAGGTAAATCAATAAAATATTGTCAGTGAAATACACATAATAATCATTACTTTTAAATTACGTCTATCTGTGTTTGTTCATCATTTCAGCCGAATTATTTAAAGCGGAATTCGTAGCGATAATAGCGACTTCCAATCTTATAATAGAAAAATTTATTTATGAATTCCACCTTATCCAACTAAATTGAGAAAATTTGCTCCTTCAAAACCCAAACTGAATTAATTTACTTTTAGTGGAATACGTGTCCGTGGAGGATCCTTTGCACCAGAAAAAATAAGCTATTAAGAAGTGATCCTGAATTCATGAGTACTTATAAGAAAGGTTCTTTGTAATTCAAACTTTTCTCCCATAACGTGTAAGGACGGTTCTTCCAGTAAATCAGCTGAAACGCTTTCGCAGCGAGCTCGGGGCCGCGGGCGCCCGCGGCTGCTTGATAAGCAGCCAGCCCGGCCGCTGCCAAATATGCCCGTAATTCCCCATAAACCAACACAGACTGCCAGGATGGCAATACTTGACACTGTGCAATAATTAGGTAAAAATTCGCCTTTAAAGAGTTGTTGAAATGAGTCATGTTTTCAACACAATTTTAATCTGAAAACTGAAAATAACTAAAATAAAGAGATTTGAATTCATTGGAATGGATTATTTGAAACGCAACTATATTTTTTACTGCTCTAATTTTTTCAAGTGAAATCATTTCCGTAACCTATTTATCAAGAACTAATAATATGACAAATCGTCATCTAACAATTTTAGTTTTCTAGGAGCCCGATATTAGAAGCCAAACACTAAGATCTGTTCGCCATAACACGCTAAGAAAAGATCTTTTTTCTTAAATTAAAAAAAAAAAATACAAATCAATTTTAAACCAGTAGATATTGTCTCAAAATCGCCTTCTGAGTTATCGTTTTGATTAAATCGGGCTTATCTGTAGTAATTTGAGTGAAACTGATATGATATGAGCAGGCATCGTTAACTGCGAGCGAAATCCATTGAAATGACGTATGACAACCAGTTAGGGATGGCGATGGTTCTAAGTTGATGAACTAAAATATTATGTACTAAAATAATACAAATAAATATAACTGAACAGAATCTGAATCTCAGTGTAATGTTATTATTACAGTTAAATGGTAAATTTTTGTATTGTATTTACAATTTTTATCCGAAATTCTCCGAATTTTTCACTTGGGACAGAGAGTTATAATTTTCGCAAATTCGATGGCGAAACAACACAAACAATACAGTCAGCATTGCAGTTTCCTGAAAACAAAAACTTACTTACTTAATTGATTGTAATCCCACAAATCTAAGGTTTTTATCGAGATCGAAAAATATATAAAAATAATAAATATAAATACATAAATATATTCGAAAGTGCTTGTTTCTAAGCCTACTCAATAAATATTTTTTGCCTTTGACTTGACTTGACTGGGTAGCAACCCTAGTACTTCAATGCATTTCGCTCGCAGTTAACGATGCCTAAATATGAGGTTGTATCTCCGCGATCGAACAGAACCTCAAAAATTAAGAAAATATTGGCAATAGTAGACATTTCCAACAGAATACCCATTATGTTACCCATCTTGGCAAAAGCGAAAATGTTTGTTCACCTCGCACCCGTATTAGAAACTAACATGCTACGTCGATTATTTCGAGAAAGGGAACATGTCAATTTGCAGCTGGAGTGGAAATATATCCCGCCACAATATTACCTACATGTACTTACCCTTTTCAAATAAGCACGTCAGCGACAACTCCCCGCTACTTTGACCGAATATAATGTGTCCAATTAACGGTAATACGCCGTCACGTGTGAATTGGCCGCGGCTGTCGGGGCGATTCTGGTCTGATCCGACCCGGCTCCTGGGCAGATTCAATTTCCCACCTGTGCCCATTTCTTGTCAATTAAACTGAACCTCTCGCCTGTTACACGAAGCCCGGAGCGACATGTGTTGAGCAGCGAGACATGCCCTCAAACAACCTCGTTAATTAATGGCTCTAGTTATATACTCGAACACTGAGGGTTGAATTGAAATAGATAAGCCCTTTGGATAAGACTCTGCATAACTGCATAACACCGAATTTGTTATATGTATTTTTTAATATATTGAGCCGAAATTGCTGTTGGAATGATTCGCTCTAGTATTTATCGAGTAGAGTAAATAGTTGCGCCGGCAATTTGCAGGTATTGTGCGTGACACGACACCTGCAATCAATCTGCAGCGCTGACGACAATGCTGACGCATCGTGTGCGTCCATGTACCTACGCTGGACTAATTTTAATGCAAAGACAGCTTCCCAAATTACTCGGTACTAAAGTTTAAATCAAGCTCGCCCTTCAAGTGCATTTACTACTTAAATTAAGATTTTGTTGTATTTCTTAACGTCCATTAAAATGTTGGTACATACTGTTGATGACAGCAATCAATCAATGCCGAAATAATGTTGTTGTTTCTACTTTCTGCAAAGAAAAAACAGTGTTTGCTAACCCAGATCCAAACGTTCCGACAGAGAGCAAGAAGCACGATTTTACGAAAAAATTACGCTACCTACTCATCCTGCAGACTACCTGATTGATCGAGCCTCCGAAATATTAGTAAAACGGTCATAATTTCGGTCTCATCCTAAATGAAAAGAAATCAACAGATGTCAGATATGATATCAATTATCAGCTTGTTAGCCTACCGCTGATTACTAAGTACCTACTTAATTAATTTCAAGAAAAGGAAACAGATAGTTATATCGTTAAATTGTCACATTTTGGAGATACGTGTTCGTAGAAAAACATCACATCACTGATCAAAGGAATACTTGAAAAATAAACATCCTGCTCTACGGGAAACGCTTTGATAGCATAGCGGAATCAGAAAGACTTAAAAGTATCAATCAATTAGGTATTACAGACAAAAATAGTTTCGTGATGCATAATTGATGGAATAGGTCTAATATAAGATTGCTATTTCCAGTGGAGGAAAAGAGAGGCCAATAATAATTTTCTTTGAAGTTCGCTAACATGGACTCGAGCGAAATAAAGGTTCAAGGCTGTGCCGTCCATGCCGTGTGAAACAGAAGCGGCGAGTAAATAGTATTGGACACTTGAGGGATCGCGGGCTGTAGAGCGGCAGCGAGGGCAAATAGGCATTTTAAGCTCAATTTATTTGGCGCAGCGACGGGAACAGAAGCGGGACGCGGCCGGCGCGGCGCGAGCCCCGCGCTAAATAACTAATGAGCCCGAGTACCCTTACCTCCCCCCCCCCCCCCCGCGCCGCACGCACCTGCCGCCCGGCGCTCCTCTCGCCAGCCTCCGCACCAAATAACCAGTTTTCCCAATTTCATTGCGGCCATTACCCGTTAAACTAATAAACGATACACGCTCTCGAAGTTTCAGTACACACATCCTGCCTTTGATCTGGCCCCTGTCAGCTTACATTTCACGTTTAAATATAATGTACGGAGCTACAGACGTTTTCCCAAAGACCTTCGCGTCAAGTATGCAACTTGTCAATCAAAGCCAAATTCCATACTATACATGCCTACGTCCAGGAGCCTACATGGTTTCACTTTAATTCAACCTATTAAAATTAAATGATCGTTTGGCTCAACTGCTCGAAATTGGAAATGTCAGCTTCTTAACACGTCAGCATTTACTCAATTTGCGCGATATCATTTTACTAAGTATGAGTGCTTCATCAGGGTAACTTTTAATATCGGCCGGGGGATAATTACGCGGCGGCAAGGATAGTGTTAACGATGCGGCGCTAATGGTCGTGTGAGAGGGAGGATCCGCCGCCGTCCACTCATTACGGCATCATTGCGACGCTGCTGCGAACTAGGACCCGGCTTATTAAGCCGATGTGATACTCGTACAGGATCACAAAACACGTTCTGACCGAACGGGACACAACTTTCTGCAAGAATGAAAGAGATAAAGTTTTATAGCTGCGGTCTAATCGTCGGGAGCTAGTTTGCTTGCCACCGTCGTGATAGCCCTTAAGCCCTATCAACATTCCTCGTCGATATTATTAACCCGGAGCTGCCCCAAGCCGAAGCCCGGTCTCGAGTCAAGCGCCGCTATGCTAAATTAATGGCAGTTTAATCCCTGCCTCGCATTCACAACTGTCTGTATCTCGAAGCCCTGCAATTACGCCATCTGTTCGACTTTCTACTCCGTCCCAAACTGGACTTGCCGAGGGAGTTGTTGCGCAGATAAGCGCTCGGCTTGGCCCACTCCCGCCGATCAATGGGCCCGTTATCGTCCGCGACCCATTCCTTCCACACACTATAATTGTTAGTCCAATCTTCTGTAGCCGCTGTTACCGTTCAGGCGAAGCGTTGATCTTGATTAAACCTCTTCAAAGCGATCTAGATCATGAGATCATATACCTTGGCGGACTGGCGAATGATGTAAACTAAATGAAATCAGTGCTGTATAGCAGCTCTGTTTACGGCGGCAAACTACATTCCGCTGAGTGTAAAGGACATAATAATGTCGAGTGAGCGCGACGTGCACCCGTCGCGTACATTATGGAGTGGGTACACGCGGTACTTAGTGAAGTAAACATTTGAATAATTCATTAAAGGGCGGCGGCTGTTTCTTATCCGAGATGGGCCTAAAATTAGACGAGAACCAGCCTACGCCCGGCCTGTGAGTGAAAGCGGGGTGCGCTGTGGGCTGTGGCAGGATTGTGGCGGCTACTCGTCGGCTTAGCCAGCGCCCGCGCGGCACACAGATGTAACCCGACCTCCGACTTAAGACTGTGTACACATTTTAAGCACAAAATGCGTTTTCGTGAGAATTTCCGAAGGCGATATCGTGGTTTTAGGGTCGGATTTTTTGAAGTTAAATTGCTGTTTAGGAGAGTTAAAGTCTTCGTTGAGTGCACTGCAGAGCAAAAAAATTTTTTTGTTCAACAGTTATTTTATAAGAACTCTATGTTTCCATGGTATTTTACGAAAAACATCGTCAGAGCCATCTTTCAGGTATAAAACAAGCATTATATTGTACTATAACATTTTATTTAATGCGTTTATCTGAAAAAGTAAATGGTCTTAAAGTGCACCGCAGAGCAATAATTTCGAAAATGTTATATTTAATTTAAAAAAGACACTACTTTTAAATGTCAAAATCGGTCCAATTCAGTATTTTTTTTTAATATGTATTAAAAGGTTTTTATGAACGTTGTATACAAGTTATGAAGGAGCAGATATTGTTTAACAGGCAGAATTTTTTTTTTGCCCGTTAAATGATTTTAGTTACTTATTACGAGTTTTTTAAATGCATCATTATAACCGAGCGCGCAAACGTTTTACGATCAGTTCACGCCGGGCCATCCCAGAGTGAGGACGTATCGCTCGCTCGCGCCGTCCGCTCCGACACCGAGGTCAATGCTCGTTTCGCGTCGGCATTGCTTACTCGTAGCGCGACTGATACGAATTGATACTTTTGTAAGTATTTGTTAGTACCTATGTAAAATTACGGTATATTATATTAATTATTACATGACATTTAGTGATTAGACGATTTGATGTAACAATATTCAAATGTCTTCTATTAATTAAACTTTTCAGAAATGGGTAACAAACGCAAGCGGTACGGATGTAGCAACACATTCAAATCTTTGACTATCGCCAGAAAAGTAAAAAGGTAAGTCACAGTTTTTCGGTCATTAAATGAATTAAATGCCCATATTCGGCAAGAAACATGGATGCTGAACAAGCAATAGCTGAAAAGAAAATTAATTTTTGGAAAGTTATGGTTCCGTTAATACCAACCACGACTGGTACTATCAGATCCAAGGTCAACTGCATATCAGGTAAGAAATAAATTTGTTATGTTACTATATCATAGGTACCTATATATTTACTAGGTAGATTTAAGTTTTTATGGTTTTACTTACAAACGTCATTATTTAACAAATGTCATTATTTTCAGCAAAAAAAACATATGTCTGTTTGCGGTCTGGACAGGGCAACAATTTCCATTTAAGAAGGCAAAAATTTCCCGAGACGACGCCTTTTGGGAATCGAAAATGAAAACCAAGCTCTTGGATTTTTATGAAGTGTCTTTTGCCCGAAATGATTGATTCCAGAAAGAGAATATAAGGGACACACGTTTTTGAAATAAACTACGTTATTGTTTCCCTTTTTATTTATTAACAAGTTTTTACCTGGGACGTGACACATCTAATGCACTCGAACACACTCGAACACACGAACACACTCAATCACACAGAAACAGACAGACAGGCAGATAAGCAGTTATTTATTATCTATATATATAAAACAAGAAACTGACTGACTTACTGACTGACTGACTGACTGATCGATCAACGCAGAGCCGAAACTACTGGTCGTACAGAGCTGAAATTTGGCATGCAGGTTCGTTGGAAAACGTAGGGGAGCACTAAGAGAGGATATTTGGAAATTCCCCCCCTAAGGGGGTAAAATGGGGGTTGAAAGTTTGTATGAAACTTCTAAACCACTAAGCTTGAAAACGTGAAACTTGGCAGGGATGTTCCTTTTATAACATAAATGAACGTCAATAAAGGATTTTTGGAAATTCCCCCCTTAAGAGGGTAAAACGGGGGTTGAAAGTTTGTATGTAACTTCTATACCGCTAGACCTATAAACATGAAATTCGGCAAAAAGGTTTCTTTTATGACATAAATGAGCTATAACAGATATTTTTTGGAAAATGCCCTTTTATATGGGTAAAAAGGGGATTAAAATTTTGTATGTATCTTCTAAACTACTAAGTGTAGAAAAATGAACTTTGTTAGAATTTCCAAAAAATCCTTTATTAACGCAAACGCAATTTCATGGAAAACGCTGCATAATCCCTTTAGGTGATAAAAAAATGATGTATGGATGGAGGAATTGTTCCCATATAAAAATGGTCCCACATAATGTGTTATATGGAAAGCTATTTCGAGGGATACAGTATTAATCTTTATCAACTGAAATTGGATCAATTGAAATCACCTCAAGCATTTCATGCACTTTATGATTGCCATTTACACCATGCAACTTAAATGAATATCTTAGGAGTTATCGTAAAGAAAATGAATTCAGCGCGTACTTAGCTGACCCGCGAGCTGAGCGGCCTTGTGGTTGGCCATCTGCATCCGTTTGCGATGCTTAATAGTCCGAGTTCAATATGAGTGGCGCACACAATCGAGTCCCGGGGAAGGAACCCGGCTACATATTAAGTTCGATTTACACGGGTCCGGGTGTTTATCCCGGAAGAACACTTAGATCCCGCGGGAACGCTAAAACCGAATTCCACGCGGACGAAGGGCAAAAAGCTAGTAATTGATAAATATTAGTATGGTAATCCATTAAGTAATCTTAATCATTATTTACTAGCTTTTGCCCTCGACTTCGTCCGCATGGAATTCGTTTCTCGCAATTCCCCAGGGAACTGTGCATTTTTCCGGGATAAAAAGTAGCTTATGTCCCCAGGGTTCCAGCTATCTTCATACCAAAATTCATAAAAGTCGGTTCAGCGGTTTAGCCGTGAAAGCCTAACACACAGACAGACAGAGCTACTTTCATATTTATAATATTAATATGGATTTTACCACTTGGAAAAAATATGTGCAAAGTTGCAAACCCAATTTTATTTATGTAGCTACTTGTTTTTTTAACCTACTTTAACCCGAGGTGGAATGTAATATGACACCTAATTAAGCAATTTTCAACTTTCACTTTTCAAAAATAGAACATTTTTTATGAAAATTCTGTATATGAAAATGTATCAAGACTAGTTGGGCAACGCGCTAATGCGCTCGAACCTTACGCACACAGAGAGTAAAGAAGTGTGCGTTAGTGTTTCGCCGATCATAGCGTCCGCGCAAGTTATGACTTGAACGAATTTGTGTACACAGTCTTAACAGCGAAGCCGAAGCTCTGTAGGTGCATTGTGTCTAACCTTTAACACGTTGCGGCGGATTGTGTTTCCGGCGCAGCAAGCAACGGCAGGGCAGCGGTGGTTGCGGTGTGTTTTACCGACGCCAGCGGCGATTCATCGTTCTGTTGACGAACAAAGCAAAGTACCTAAATTTTAAAAGAGTTCTGTCCGTCCGGTTTTGAAATCCCTGTCACATATCAACTTTTGAATCAATGCTTACTAAAGCAATTCGCAAGTTCCGTGTCTATAAAAGCATTTACGACGACGCAGCTAACTCGGCTAAACGAAACTGGAAGCGAATCGTTTTCAAAGGAACGTGAGCCGGACAAATATTTATCAATCCGGTCGATCGGCTATTAGCGTCTGTTAGCGTTTCCGGACCTTGGTTAAATAAAACTCACAACAAAACGAATAAACCGAAAAGTACACAGATTTGGGTATAGGTACACACATGTTAGTTATGCACATCCCAAGTAGTTTCATTCCTACATAAGTTTCCGGAATGAGCAATGCCTTCCCACGACTTTTCTATGATAGGTATAAGTTGAGATCTTTGGCTTGAGGTTGGGAAAGTGGTCGTAGGCGAGTGTCCGCTGCGCGGCGTGTCGCAACGGCCGCCCACAGCCGGCGCCGGCGCAACTCACTCCCCATATTTAGCGAAAGCGTTCACTCCAGTTCCCGATATGGAAAAATATTAGTCAAGCTCGAGACGTCAGATGGAACACGTTTCAAACCCGCATGCGTCCCCAGAGGCTTATGCGAATCAGCATCTTATTCCATTGTGACTAGGGCGCGTGTATAGCGCGAGTACGGCGCCGTTGCATGCGTGCGCGCAGCTGTCGGGACCGCCCCCCGCCCCTGCCCCTCGCCCCGGCGCATACCTGCTCGTTCGCCCTTCACCGGCACTTGTAAACACAAACAAAAGAACCCGCGGGCCCGACCAGACCAGTTGCGAAACTACACCGGCCTAGGATAAGCGATTCGTTATTCCCATACGCGACTCATGATCATGACTGATGTTGCCGTCAAGGTAACGCGAGTACAATACGAGTAGATATCTTATTTCCTATTAGCAAGGACAAAGAAAGCTATTGTAAATTTATATAAAAAGTTAAAAACTATTTTTCAGGTATTTATGCAAAACTAATACTCGTAAATTGCTGCACTTGGTTTTTCCGAATTTTTACATATTTATTTACCTTTACTACCTATTTGGTTAACCAATTTGGTTAGTGACACGACGTTCATCTCATTATACGATCAATTCACCCTTGGTTATCTGAATTCAAAACATGATTATGATGTATAATTATGATGAAGATACTTAAACAATTTTCCATCGTCACCTGAAAATTGACACTAAAGTTGAAACCGACTCATGTGTAGGAGGTAGTAAGAGTTAACGCCATATCCCAGGCCGTATATAACTGAATCAAATATTAGTCACTATGTCATGTTGAATCAGCAACATTGTCTTACGTTATGTAAGTACAATCGAATATGGTTGTGAAATCAAAATCCTGTCTTACAGATTTTAATCGAGTTCATAAATACATATGTACTTAATTTAAAAAAAACAACAACATTGGTGCGTCTTTAATAAAGCCAAACTTGGCTTCCGCACATTACCCGCCGCCGTGAGTCAGGCCCTGCAGCCTACCTGCCTTCCCTTTGAGGAAGACATCAGTAAAACTGTCCCAGGTCAGGCTTAGTTCGGGCGGCCGACTGTTGACCCCTGACATCACGCGCTGACTAACGGCTGAGTTACGCCGAGATAAAATGCCTATTTTACAACAAAGGTTATCTGAAAACACATAATCTGATATGATAACCTGAATCCGAGAATATCATGAAGGAACATGCAGCTATTTCTGGAAATAATAAATTAGTCAAGGTAGGGAATAAGGAAAACGGTTGTTACATTTGGAGGTCTTTCTTCGGGTGTAGGTAGAAAAATCTAAACCGAGAAAGTTAGGTACTAAGCCTAAATTTACATGTACAAGAATCGTTGTAATGATTTAGTTAAATCTACCAATACAGTTAGCTCACAGTCTCTACTCTACACTGTATAGCGTAGTAAATGTCGTAAAGGCAATCGCTGACATCTGAAATTGCTGCGCGATGAAACGACCACCTCGAAACAACCGACTCGTGCCGTGGTCTGCTCGGCCTGTTTATTTGATCAGCCACGGCCGGGTGCGCCCGCGTGTGCACACATCTGCGAACCTCACCCTGATTCATGCCACTTAATTACGTGATGATAGGCCTTGTTTAAATCATGTTCTACTTCTAACCTGTTTTTACCAAAAGTTACTGCACACCTCGAAGTAATTTTAGGAGCTGAAAGGAAAGATTTACACGAAATTACTTTGATTAAAATCACTAGTTGTGTGCAGAACTGAACAAGACGTTGCAAGCTCGGGAGCGTAATCCTGGCATTGTTACACTCTAGTAGGGGCATTGTGTTCCGAGTACCTGACGGGATACTTACGGCCGAGCGCAGATCCGTTGTTTTCAACGCATTCACTATAATTTAAGCTTTAGGTAGTGGAGATAAGACACTGTAGATATAATTATGAACTCTACAAAACTTATGTCCTTCTATGGATTCTGAGGATTATTGCGTATAAAACCCTAGTTACAACGATTGACGAAACTATTTGTCTCTTGTATCCTTAACAGACACCTAGTATTTTTTTTTCTACGATCATTTCATTCATTTTTGTTTGCATAAAAACTCGTGAACACTATAATAGATGGTGTAACCGAACGAACAGGGCTCTAGGGACGGAAGTATCTCTTTTCTAACATCATAAAGGAGCAATATCTCACAGCGAAAATTATAATCGCACTTCGCCCGAGGAACGGCGGTCTTGCTTTACGCAACTTCCAGGTAATCATACTCATTGTCTGTCGACTAATGCATAAATACATACATTTATGCCATTACCATTTCAGCACGTGAGCGAGCGTGGCGCCGGCGCTTCCGGACATGACGTATTCTTCATTGATTGTTTTCAAGAAACTGGCGCAGATAAGAAATAACGATTGTCGCGGCGAGTGATATCGCAATAGTTTTACGATGTAATAACACCGTTGATAACAAGTCGATGGGATAGTGGAGCGCTTTGTTTGTGCCTTGTGAGACTCGCGCGATGAAAGTCGTGATACCGAGGTGAGGTTGAACTAGTTTAACTCAGTCTCATGCTGGTTATATTATAACATAACGGTTGAACCATAACTTATTATTTTTGACGCATACAATGTGTTAGAGCTGTACTTGTGTCATAAAACCAACTGATAAAGACTGTATCTTTTAATAGGTATACACTGACATGTTTCGACAAGTTTTTACGACATAAATAGAATAAAGTGTACCTTCCAGTGTCTTCGCAGACACACAAAAAATTATGGTCGATTTATCAGGTCAGGTCCCTCACTGCTTTATGTTGAAAGTGTTTACTTCAGTTGAAAAGTGACGAGACGAACTTGTATTTTCATGTTTCGGCAAGATATAGGAACGATTGTATGTAGTACGCCACGTCTTGTAGAATAAATATTTCGGTGCTTAGAGCCAATGTCACGAAGCGTCTCACTCACCACAAAGTTAATAAAGAAAACCTCCTAATAATGCTCCAGGTTACCTTTAATTAAATTAAAAGTCTCAGCATAATTGCCCGGAGCTGATGTAATTAAAATAATGAAGAATGTACTTAACTGAATTATTCATTTTGTTCGGCGGATTTATTTGTCACTGCTGCTGGGAGCGAGGTGCCACAACAAACTTTGTGAGTTGTTGTGAGAACACAACAACAAACTTTTCGAGACATAAACAAAGGTTTCCGAGACCAGCAATGCGTTGGTGATGCGTCTCGTGTAACAAATGTCTATAGGCGGTAGTAACTACTCGCCACTAGGTGGGCCGTCTTCCTGTTTGTCAGTCTGACAATGTACCTACAAAACTATGTAATAAGTAACATGATAAACTTCAACTTAATCCACAAGAAACAAAATTGAATTAAGTAACAATTGAAATATTGTGGCTTATTCATCCATCCTTGATATCCTTTTCACTTTCAAATTACATAGCTCGAATCTCACGTTGCTTCATCAGTCATCGCTCAAATAAAGATATCAATGATACTTTTCCAAGTCCGTCATTATAATTTCTCTCATCTGAACCTCTAGACGCTGCGTTTGACAAAGACAGAACCGCACTTGAGTTTTTGCGGCCCTTCCCCTTCCCCTCCTCCGGCGGCAGGAAGCCATTATACACCTGCCTTTATTACTTCCCTGATCGAATGGACTCACGGTTAATAACACATTAGAGATAGCTTAAGTCAGGCAAGAACATGAAATGATTATGGCTCTCAGTGTCTTTCATGCTGTAACGCGATCTAATATTCATACATATGGAGTTTCTCCCAGCCTTTAATCATCGCAGTATTACCTCAAAGAAAGATAAAGTAAACAAACACGCTTCCGAACCCCTTGTCTCGGTCTCCCTCCACGTGCCCAACGACACGCATCGGTTATCCTTTTTGTGGGTTTAGACAGTCCAATTTTAAGGTCGAGTTTGAGAGAGGTTAATTTCGGAAGCAACTGGAGCGAAACATTGCTTTTTGCAAGAGCACGCACTAAATTATTAGATCTTGTACAAAGTTGTATTAGATCTTGCCACGAGTGGATCAACCGCAGCTGGTGGTGTCAGGCCAATTATAAATGTGGTTGCTGATAATCCTACCAGTTACAGAGAATTACAAAGAAATTAATAGGAAAGCCTTGATAGATTTGAAGGATGTTAACGAAAATATTTTTATTCGTATGAGTAGATATTACCTACACTGTGACGAGAAATCTATCTAAAATATCAATAAAATGTTTAGTATCATGATTTTCTATTGAGAGTTTATCTGTCAAGCCACGCCTAGTCTAGAATCGTTTATAAATGGAAACTTTGACGCAGCTGATTGTTCCATACACGGGCATATTATTAACACACGAGGACCGTATCGAGTAATCTTGTTTTGAGTGCAATGTCAGTAGCAATTTAATTAAGCATAAGTTAATTTGTAAGGGGGTTAAGCAGAGACTACAGCGCCGCCTGTCTGAATCGCAACGTAGTTGTTACAACTAAAAGCTTTGTTTCAAAAATACCATGTTATTAAAGGACTATGACATCCAACCTTGCCGTTAAATCAGTTCAAGTTATTCAGAACGACTAGCATAAGTAATCGCAGGACCGGCACGAGTTTCGTGACTTATCTCTTTGGCAGTGTGTGACGCATGAAGGCTGTATGTGGTTTAACTTACTGCGTCTTTGTCTTGCGCTAAGACTCAGAATATTTAAAAGTACTACATAAAGAATGGCCACAATCACCTGCCTGAATCTAGCCGACTCGCAACTCGCGCCCAACTCGCCCTTACTGTCATTTGTTTCATCCGGAGAGGGAGAGTGAATCATTGGCCCGCGTACTAGTACACACACATTTACAAGTGTACAGACGTCCTCGCACGCAAACATTGACACTTCATTCGAATTGTGTTCGAAATCGTGCTTTTAGAGACCGCCCTGTGGCTAAGATTAGTAGTCCACATAACAACCAAATGGTGGACACTGCTCAATGTTCGACGTTAGGACCGGACCGCAATGACTTCAAAAATAAATCCTTTCAGTAGTTGATTTGGGAAAACGCAAGGAAACTCCACTTTACTACACCGACAAACAGTCTCATTCTATGGGCTATATTTCACTTGCTATGCTTTGACTAAGAGTCGCCATGACGTCAGATGTGCCCCTTATTAGGTATGTAACTAACATTGACAAAATCTTCACAAATGAGTGCATGCGCCGGTTGTGCGCTGGCGCAGCCGCCGGCTCCCAGTCTCGGCGAGCTCACCACACCCAAGGAGCTAAATATAAATTATCTAAATCTCGATAAACACAAAATTCTGAACATAGATCCTAATTTATTGGTTATTTACACTAAAGGACAGTTTTTCTATATATTATATTATTATTATGAAACTACTAAGGCATACAAAGAACCATGTCATCGATTTTAGTTTAGTGATATGATCTATCTAAAATCTATTATTTATTATTATACTACAATAAAAGGTCTGTTTGTTAGAGTTAAACTCCGAAACTACTGAACCAATTTGAATGCAGTTTTCAAAGATAGAGCATCATTCGGAGCTACATAAAAGCTATGTTTGATTAAAATCGGATATCTGAAAGAAAAATCATCGGCAATTTTATATTCCACGCAGACGAAGTCGCGGGGTACAACTAGTCTAAAATAAACAAAATTCATTGTTTTTCACATTATTAAATTCATTTTAGTAGGTATTCGTAATGACAATCGGGTTCAATAAAGAGGTGAAAAGTTTGTGTTTCCAAGTTGCTTCCACTTTTTTTACCAAGTAACAATTAATGTACAGCTTGCAAGAAGCCACTGATTGACAAGTTGACAAGGGACTCTGTTTAAAATGTCTATCAACTGGCCAGCCCTCGTCTCACAATGTCACATCGGCTCCGCAAACCCCCACAAGGGGGGGGGGGGGGGATAGTTGACGAGGGCCTGTGACAAGCATGGTCTGTAGCAGCACTAGACTGAATGATTTTGTTTCCGGATTTTATTTGACCCAAATATTCATGCGTCATACAAAATGTCTCATCATTTGGTTTTTTCTGTAGTCTGTAAATACTTATTTTGTCCATTTTGTACAATTAAAGCAGTCTTAGGTGACAACAGTTAGTCTAGTAAGAGAGAACAGAACTGATAATGTGATAGGTAGTGTATTATTTTGGTAAACATAAGTAAGTATGGTATAGCTTGATGTTAGCCAAACACGAGCTAGTGCGAGGTTGAATGAACTTGAATTGAATGAACCACTCGATTCATTTCAGACCTCAAGGTTGCGCCACACAAGTGCGAAACACATCACGACTAAAAGCAATTTTCAAATATAAATCACTCGACGTCGTTGAAACTTCTGAAACTATCGGTTCGAAGCAAAATTAGAGGACTTGGAAAAAGCGAGGGTGTGAAATTGTGAATCGAGCTAACACATGTACGTTCAGCTTTTGTTTGCCACAATCCCAACGGAACTTCGCTCGCCTGTGTCGGTTCCAGCCTGCCTCGTAGCGCAGCGATGCAAATTACACAACTTTCTGACAACTTCCAAATAAATACCTGCACACTGAAACCGGAACGCGCTGTTGGACTAGATACTGGCTCTGCATCAAGTAAACATGGTGATTACAACTACCACATGAATAATTCTTCTGCACAACATTTTGCAAAACAACATGCCACTTTACCGTAATAATAGGTACTTACATTGGAGCACACGTGCCGCTGTATCAAAGTCAGATGGAAAGTAGCAAACAAATTCCTATTTGGATTTTTGTAGTTCGCCCTCGGGAAGTGTTTAGGCGGCGTCAAGGCGTGAAGGGAATGGTGTCTACTTACTTAGTGGATGGAGTAGTGTTTGTGTGGAACGGACGATCCGAAATCGAGCAGGGATTGAGTGGGGGCGGGGGCGGGGAGCTGCGGCGTCCCCGAGCAAAACGACAAAAACGCCGCGCCATTGCCGCCGGCCAAACAAAGAGCTGCCGTTTATTGGTCACTATTGATACTCGACCACTCGACTCCACTCGAGCACTTTGCTGGCTTTTTACCAATTTAATCAACGCTACACTGGCTTCAGGCTTCATATTCGCTTGGTAGAAAAATAATCATATTGACTCGTTGGACCGCATTCCTCGCGCTTGACTGACGTATATGACTCGACGTAAGGTCACGATTCCTGAGGGATTCGGTTTGCAATAGAAACTCCAAAACGGTTCTACAAGCCATTAGGGCAACCGAGCGTTCGAAACAATCGATCCGGACTGAGCATGATGCAGGTGGCCGAGGAGGTCGCCGTGTGCGGTCCAGCGCTCCTCACGTCGCCGAGCGGTGTTCACGCGTTCTCAACGGCCCGTTGGCAGCCGCAGATGGCTCCATCATCGCGCACACACACTCGCTACTCCCTTATACGTTTTATGTTCCGCCCAATGGCAGCGATGACGGGCATGTCGTGTTGTCGCGCGTAAAGACTGTAAATGGTTGACATTAAAGTATAAGACCGCCGATGATATGAAGCAAAGCAATCATTATCATAACAAGTTTGACTCATTAAATGCATGCATTTATCTAGCAGCTTCCCGTGGCAGGAATAGTAAAATTCGTGTAAAGTTTATTCCTCTTTGCAATCTATAAGTACTTTTATAAAGTTAAGCAATTCATTATTCAAGCAAATCACAACAAGATTTATTTCAGTAGCGGATGAGTCAACGATCCGTGGTCCGCGATATATGGTATCTGTGACACACGTGGAGCGATGTTTGTTTACGTTATCTGTCGCCGCGACCGCCGGCGCTGGCCCACTGCACTAATCTATGGAGCCCTATGTTTGACGCTTTCGTAACGTCGTCGACTAGAATTATACATTCTTATTCTTATGAAAGAGCTCTTAAGAGGTCATCGACTGATGAACTTTTAAGTGCTGAATGAATCTTTGTCGTCATAGACCCTTTTAAGAAAATTTGAAACATTGATTTAATAAACTATTATCTGCTGGTACAGTCGATTTTTTTAAGTGAATTGATACTTGAGCGTAGTCCACGCCTTTAAGATTTCAACGCACACATTGTAATATGAGTACCTACCTGCCTACTATTCAAGGCATGCATTACCATTCTTTTCCTATTTTGAGTACACCAACTCAAATGACTGGTTGTCCGTTAAATTGATGAATTATTAATACAGCCTTAATTACACCTACCTACTCAACAAGTCATTTGAATAAGTAAACATTAGCGCCGTCGGCGGCCGCGGTCGAGTGCGCGTGTCAAAATTGTTTTCTTCGCGAAGAATAGGTACTTATAATTCTTCGGAGGCACATGCTCCGAGATCGATAAGCTCCGGCGGTGCTGGAGAGTTGCGGCAGAAGTGGTTCAAAGCCAAGAGGCCGGGAGACAGTGAACGATACGGCCGACAGCCATGCATCGCGCCACAACGGGGTTAACAATCATACATTAACTAAGTAAATAGATCTCGGTCTTGCCCGCCAGGAAAGTTAGTTGAAGTATTTCTGCAGCATTTTCTGCGAATTCTTGCTATCTTGATTTAAAGCTTCCAGACCTAATGAGAAAGTAATGCTCGCGTGTGCTTGCGGTTTTTCATGTTACTTACCTAGGCTGGTGAATGATGAGCTTTTACTAAGTAGGTATATCGTTAGACGACGCAGTGGTGCGGATAAACAGGCCGTTTTTAGGGTTCCGTACCTCAAAAGGAAAAAACGGAACCCTTATAGGATCACTTTGTTGTCCGTCTGTCCGTCCGTCTGTCAAGACCCATTTTCTCAGGAACGCGTGAAGGTATGAAGCTGAAATTTATATCAATTACTCAGGTCTACTGTCCCTTGAAGCTGTGAAAAAATCAAACTTCTAAGCCAACGCAATCAAAAGATACAGCCGTTTATGCCGCAAATTTTCGACACTTGCAAGGGAATCAAAACCTACAGGGTGCTTCCCGTGAACTCAGAATCTTGAAATTTGGTACGAAGCAACGTCTTATAGCATAGATAAAGGAAAAATTACGAAAACCATAAATTTTTAGTTACATCACATAATATATATTTTTTTAATAATTTTAAACTTACTACCCATTTCCTCATAAACGCGTAGAGGTATTAAATTGAAATTCATACCAAATACTCAGGTCTATAATACCTTTAAGCTGTAACAAAATCAAACTTCTATGTCAACGCAATCAAAAGAAACAGCAATTTAAGCTGCATATTTTGAAACTCGCAAGTACTCGCAAGGGAATCAAAACCTAAAGGGTACTTCCAGTCGACCTAGAATCTTGAAATTTGGCATGAAGCAACGTTTTATAGCACACATAAAGGAAAAATTCCGAAAACCTTAAATTTTTAGTTACATTACAAAATATATATTTTTTAAGATCTTTGTCTTAAATTTATGCTACTCCATCTTTCCCCATTGTAATGTTATGAATTTCATTTTGCAATAAAAATACCATAGTTATGACTCGATTGTCGTAAAGAACGAACTTTGTAAACCTTACAGGTTTGTACGGAACCCTCGGTGCGCGAGTCCGACTCGCACTTGGCCGGTTTTTTGTTGATAGCTCGCGATGACGCCATCGCAGCGTGTGTCTGCCATGTACATACGTCTCCACGTATCGGTCGAGACACCGAGCGACGACCGCGAGATGCCGATAACGCTAGGCTACCCACTTGTACCTACCTAATAGGCGCTCGTAACAAACCTCAATATAATGAGCATTTTGCGTATTCTGAAGTTCGAGACAGCGAACTTACAGCACACAACAGAATATAGGGAACCCGTACTTCACGACGTAATAGTACATTACAGACCTAGGGTGGTGAATTCGTAAATGTCCCAGATCGCAGGTTTCTGTGGCCCGAACCGAAGGTGAGGGCCATAAATATGCGACCTGGGGCTTTACGAATTACCGCCCGTGGTTTGTCAAAAGTTTTACATCTTGCCTTGGCCAAGAAGTGAGATTTTCTCTCCGCGTAGCGGGCAGAAAATCGGCCAAGGGTGATGTAAAAGCATTTTCGTCTTCTTTACTAAACTCTTAACTATATAAGCCGCATAGGATTTGTTTGACAATACCACACGGCGGACATGGTCTATAAAAAAACACGATATCGATCATAACTCGAATGCCGGGCAGCGCAGTAGTGTCAATGTGTGCGTTCGAGGACGTCTGTACTTGTAAATGTGTACACAACCATTACGCGGGCCAATGATTCACTCTGAGATGACTCCGGAGTTCACGGCGCGGCGAGATGCGCGCGGGCCCGCGCGGTATAGAGTCAGGCGGGTAATCACCGCCTGCCAGAATCCCGCGGCCATTCTCTGACAATACCGAATGCCCGTATATAAAGGACGTAGCGACATAGTTCGACGAAGCTGTGCGGCGAAGTGTGCTGATATAGGAGGGAACATAAAAGAGCAACAATGTGTCTCAAGTCTCAACAGAAACACGTAATGAAGTTGAATGACAAAAAGATAGAACAACGAGATCAGAGTAGCGAGCTAGTTATTGTAATTACACTAGCTTAGCTATAATGGTAGATTAGTACTGTGTCGAGAAACTGGGGATCGTCAAATGGTAGCGCTATGAGGTACTCCTTGAAGTTAAATGAACAGAAAAGATATAGTCATATTTATATTTGCTATTTTTTTTTATAGCGGGGCCTTAATACAACTGCACGTTGCTACAAGAAGCTTCAGACTCCTTCTAGACATTCCAGAACGGCTTTCTTTTTCTAATATTCAATAGATTAGTAGTTCTAGAACGTTTTACAAAATTATACAGCCCTAAAGAGTTCGTATAGCGATGGCTATACCAACTCTACAGTACTTATTATAAAAAACCCGTCTCAAAAAGGACCATTACTTATCTAGGCAGCTGAAGTAGAACTGTTTTCATAATTACACCAATGAATAATGGAATGAAACAAAAATATGAAAATCTTGCTCAACTTCGACAAACAGGATGTCAATGTAGAGTTCACTATACTTATACGATTTTCATTACTTTGGGCCGCTACATTTGACACCTACTTCGCAGTCTGGCGAAGTTTGATGGAGATTTTTTATTCTTTTTTTTTCGGCTACAATACTATTATATATTCGGTCAATTCTGTGCTACAGTTTCCAAACATTACTAAAGGAGGACATAAGTACCTACACGGAGTCTTCGAAATTGACAATAAAATCATAGCACGTGCTAACAAACTTTGAGGAGTTTTAATTTTCTCATGGATCTCATTATCAGAATAGAACCAAATTAATATGGCACCAACTTGAAGGAATGGCACCAGCTTTCCATAACAAAAGTGAACCCACGTTTTTTGAACTCGATAAACGAATAAAATGGTACAGTGAAGTTCAGTCACGTTATCACATAAACAAGTTTCGACTTCCTATCACTAGAGAATTCTATGACTACTTATAGGGGCTTAAAAATACTTTGGTAAGCCAACATGCAAGATGAAACGGCTAAATAAATAATAATATATGCCGTAAGTATGCGAGGAGTGACGAGGGTCATGTGGGGCGGCGCTTGACATTTCATCAAATGTGACTTATCAATAATACTCTTTGGTAATATCGTTAAATGCGTACATTGTTAGACACACATTACATTGTATATAAGGTTACCCTGAACCAGGGGATTTCAAAGCACTACCTACCATAGCACTCCATCATTAACCTATTGGTGAAGGTGGAGGAAGCTATGGATTAGCTGCACGGAGAGGGGTAATTACACAAAAGATCCCAATGGGTCGAAGTGTATCCGCAAGGACCCCACAGTCTCGAGATAAGATAAGATAAGGTATATAAGGTCCTGACCCTTTTACTGCTTTCCGAAAATTGAATCACTGGAATAACCGGTATGATCTTTGTCACATCCAAAAGTCGGGAAAATTATAGGTCGATCTTACATAAATACGTAGTATACGTCAGTATTTACAGTCTTACCTACTACTAGGTAAATAACTATGTATAGCACATTGCGTGTGTAATTTGAGCTCACCCATCTCGTGAAGCACTCACGGCGGCTGCAGTCGTTCCTAAATCTAGCAGCAATTGGTTTAATTGACGATGACGTGCGTTAGTGACCGCCGCGCTGCTCCCAACATGTCTTCGTTTGAACTGAGACTATTTCTAAAGTAGAAAGGAGCAGTTAACTAAACAAGACGCGTGTATTTAGGGCTACGTTTGCATGTACCTTGACGAAATTTACAAAGCCAAGATGATGACGTGGTTTAGTTTTTAGTCTTATTGTAGGTAGTGTAATTTTGAAGAATTTCTTGTCATGTCGAATTGAAATTCTGTATGATGTTAGAATGATAAAAATTGGTTGTCTGTAAAGTCGGTTTAGGGACGATAATTTTATACGTGATAACGTCACGTAACGCTACAACGCTACTATTGTGTCATGTTTTTCGTGGGCATAGCTCGCGGTCATCAATTTATAATTAACTAACTTCTGCCCGCGACTCCGTCCGCGTGAAATTCGGTTATCGCGTTCCCGCGATACTATACGTCCCAATCCCAACCCAACCCAACCCAACTTTCTCCATGCCAAATTTCAACTCAATCGGTCCAGCGGTTGAAGCGTGAAGAGGTAACAGACAGACGGACAGACAGAGTTACTTTCGCATTTATAATATTAATATGGATTATCACGTCAAAAAGTAGTATAGGTTCTTAATGTAACAAACTATATGCCTACACGCTGCACAGCACAAACTTTCACATAGAGTTTGTCATTGTTACGCAATTGCTAAATTATTGGTTATTATTTTTTGATTATGATTATTTATTCATGGTCCTCGAAATAAAGTAATTAATATCGATATTTACTTATTAATACAGGGTAGCTCCTCGTACTCGTATATTCTACTAATTTGTACACAACCTCTCCTACTAATTTTACAATACCGAGAAAATGTGCAACGCCATCACCACCGCCGTTCGCAAGCAATCTAGCCGTATTACAGAATTTTCGTCGTCACAAAGTCAAAATGCTTGGCGGATTATAGAACTGGTGCCTCGGTGCAGGTGTCAGAGGGTGGTGGGGGATTATCCGCGTCAATTACCGGCGCGGGCGCCTGAATACAACATTTTTTGTACTTTTAAGCTGCAGCGCTTGTTTACAGAGGATTACGCCGCGCCGCCGATCTTTTGGCTTTGGTTTGGAATCGGATATAGTTTAGTTATGCTACGAGTAGGGTATTGTTATGCTTTTTTCTATTTCTTTTTTAAAATATAATATACCGACATTATTTTGTGTATTAAGTAGGTATAATCTTAATATTATAATTATGTACTTACATACTTTAATGATTTACATCAAACTCAATATTAACTTGAATTTGCCATGTGCTTTCTGACTTTTTTATTTGGGAAATCAACCAATCTTAACTACAGATAATGTGTTCTTAGATGTAATAATATGCTAAGTAAATGATAAATTATTGGTCATTTACGTCGCTATTATGTATTTAATTTTGAATTGTAGTTTGAATCTAAATGTGTCATTATTTTCTTTTCAACGCTAAAATAGCTTCCTATCTACTACCTACATTATTATGTACTTGTATTCCTAACTTTTAATTCGTATACTTGCCTACCTACCTGCCAAGCCTACAGCAAGCTCCCGAGTTTGCTTTGTTTGCGAATTCTTCTCAGCTATGGGTCTAGGAAGAGCTGTTAATTTCTGCTGTGTAATTGTGTCCCGTTTGATATGCGGCGAATTTGCTAAAGGTTGACTGGTAGAGAATGCCTCAAGGCGTTAAGTCCGCCTTTTGTACACTAAGTTTTCTTTATGTGCAATAAAGTTTAAATAAATAAATAAACGATTGTTACTTACACTAAATCCTTTATTATTACCGTTCAATATGTACAGGTATAGTAAAGTTTGGAATAGGTATCTACTTTGTTCGCAATAACGCTGCTGTTGGTATATTTTTGAGTTCTCGATGACACTAACCGTGTTGTGCGTTTGTTGCAGGAATGCGCCTGCGCCGCTGAGAGCGCCTCCCCGAGCCGCGCTGTGTTCGCCTGCTTTATGAGGTAACCTTACACGCACTTACTTGAATAAGTATACATTTCGTAACATATTAGTTTAGTCCCTAAACTTGTGCGAGCCAGTGCCGGATTAACCCATAAGCAAATTAAGCAATTGCTTAGGGCATCACGTCCTGGGGGGCACCACACACAGCAAAAAAAAAGATAACTTAAGTTTAATTTCTTTTAAAAAAAAAGGAAATCGCTTTCAAAATAAGAACCCACTGAAATTCACAAAATTAATTTTGATATACCCCACCCCTATCCTTATCCAGTCCCTATCCTGTCTCTATGCCTACCCCTAACAAAATATGGTCAAAAAGTAAGTAACCCTAATAATACGAAATTTAATAATTATCTGAGCTTAGTTTTTGAGTAAGCCGTGGTGGCCTAGTGGTTCGACCTACCGCCTCTCATGCACAGGGTCGGGGGTTCGATTCCGGCTCGCACCTCTAAGTTTACATATGTGCGAAATTCAATTTGAATTTACCACTGAGCTTTTCGGTGAAGGAAAACATCGTGAGGAAACCTGCACAATAGTAATTCAAAGTAGTAGTAGTATAGTAATTCAAAGATGTGTGTGAAGTCCCCAATCCGCACTGGGCCCGCGTGGTGACTATAGCCCAAACCCTCTCGTGATGAGAGGATGCCTGTGCCCAGCAGTGGGACGCAACTAGGCTGTAGTAGTTAGTAGTAGTAGTAGTTAGTAGTTTTTGATGTAGGTGCCAAAACAATTATTTTTGATATGTCCTCTTCAATCTGAACTGTGGAAATTGCGATACGTCCAGATTGTCCTTACAAAAAAAACATCATGTCATCATTATTTTACACGGAATGTCCAGAACATAATACTATATTAAATTTTTAATAATCCGAGCTGTGGATATTGTAAAATAATTATTAAGTACATTTGTCAAAAACCGCAAATAACAACCATTCCGTCATGAATGTTGCGGTGGGTACGTGCGCGGACGATGCTTGTGCACGTACCCACCGCAACTTTTGAAGAGGACATACATGCCTATCAAATCCTCAAATATATTTTTTCAAGCATTTTGGCCCAATTTTAATATTGGGCCTTTAAACGTGCCTAAATTGGGTTTTCTCACCTATTACGCGACCTAAGATAATAATAAATTTTCGTATTATTAGGAGTGACTTACTTTTTGGCCATTATTTGCTTTACAGGGTAGGAATAGAGACAAATGGGGACTGGATAAGGATAGGGGTGGGGTATATCAAAATTATTTTGAGATTTTCAGTATGTTCTTTTTTGAAGGCGGTTCCCATTTTTTTTTTTTTTTTCAAGAAATTAAACTTGAGTTATCATTATCATTTTCGTTTTTTTTCATACTTTTTTGTGATGGAACAATCACTAAAAAGTTTCATCGTCATTATTGTCACTGAACTAAACAAGGCTTGTACTTTAGAACTTAGAATGACAATGGAATAGTAAGCTATCCTTAGGAGATAAACATACGCAATCGCGGACTTTTCTGTAGAGCTATATAAACGCAACAATTCCTCCATACATTGTTGTATTATAAGTATTATAACTCAAACGGTAATATTAATATTAGCCAGTGTTTTCAAAGCAAGCTCCCAGTCGGCTTGATTTTCTCCGCCATCCTGAACTATTCTCATGATTTTTCATCCAATTTACAGAAAACCATTACAAATTATATCCTAAAACCTTTCTCGAGAACTACTCTACCTATTTGTGAGAACCGCATCCAAATCGGTTGAGTCAAACGCAAGATAAACGTAGACAAACATACAAACATATGGGTCAAACTTAGAAACTCCTTTTTTTCTGAAGTCGGTTAAAAACAGTACCGAAAAAAAATGTTTGCAAAGAAAGTTAGGTACTTGAGCACGGGGGAGGGGCACACAGGCGTGCATTGCTTAGGGCATCAAGTAGTCTTAATCCGGCACTGGTGCGAGCGGACACACATATGATCTTTCGACGTTTTCATATCAGACACATGCAAAAAACCGGCCAAGTGCGTGTCGGGCCACGCGCAAAGTATAGGGTTCCGAAGTTGACGATGCCCACAGTACCATTCTAACACTTATTAGCATCTAGCTAGCCTGTGGTATGACGTGCCCGCCCGACGCCCCTGTCGCTCGAGAAAAATGATTGATTTTTAATCATTTCATAAGTTGGTCGACTATTACTCGTAAGTTTGTACAGCCTACTTAGCTGTGATAGTTTTCCTTTCAACTACGTTATATATGCCACAAGCGTGATTTTTTTCAGCCATCCAAATACCACCATTTAACTGGCAGGGGGGGGGGGACACGTGACTCTAACAAAAAATAGCAATTTAAAGCTTAATATTTCACAAACGCATCACTTAATCAAAAAGTGGTTTTAACAAACCCACAATATTTTTTTAAGACCTATTCAACGATATGCCGCACCATGGGGTACGCAAGAAAAAAAAATTACATCCCCTCTTTACGAGTAGGGGAGGTACCCTATAAAAAAATATATTTCAAAATTTTATTGTACCACTTTGTCAGCGTAACTAATATGCATATTCATGCCAAATTACAGCTTTCTAGAACTAAGCATCTCCGAGCAATAGTGCGGACAGACGGACGGACATGGCGAAACTATAAGGGTTCCTTGTGGACTTCGGAACCCTAAAAAGCCATGCAAACGGATGGCATTTCTTTCAGCTTAAAGATTACCTTCGTGCAAAATTGATTGGCAAGCTTTTCGGTTTGTTAAAATATCATGAAGAAACCTTCACGCATACGGATCATTTCAGAGATGTGAGTGAAATCTCCAATCCACATGGACCGGGGCTATTATATTACTTAGGTACCTACATACCCTCTCGTTTTGGGGGAGGCCTGCCCGTGCCTAGTAGTGGAAAGTAAAATGGCCGGTTGTAAGTAGAGTCAATATTTTGTCGACAGCGATGAGCGTTCATCATTCAGCTTTCATCCTTTCACGATTATCTACTGATGTGATGACTGTCGCATACGAAACATACTCACATGAAAATTAACTTACTTACCTAGGTAGTTAGATACTTTCTAACATAATGCTACGTCGGAAGATAATAAGGTACCTCATTCAAAGTAGAAGGCGTACCTAATACTGCAATGAAACCTAGTTTTCGTGTCAAAATCCGAGGAGGCTTTTGTAGAAGTATGAATGAGCGCGGCTGAGGCATTGTCTCGCCGACGCCGGCTCCGGTGGGATGACGAGCGAAGCCCCGGGCCCTGCCCCCTGCCCCCCGCCCCGCCCCGAGCGGGGGATGACAGTACCTACCCTCCTACCCCTCACGGCGGAGGCTCACGCACTATGCACTCCAAAGGCTTCTGACTAAATACACTCTGCATAAATTAAATCAAGTGAAACTAGCAATTTAAGGGTTTCTTACTGTCCTATTTTGTTCTGCACAAACTTACACAATTGTTAATAAATTGTTCTAATGCTTTTTAATGGGGCTTTCGGTTAGTACTCAGTGGCGAAGCACTATGTATTTGATTTTGCATTATTGAGTTTTTACGTGGTTCACTTTCATTGCCGCGAGCGCTAAACCTACCTTAGATTTAGTTTCAGGGATCGAAAGCATACCTACTTAATTATGAAATTAAGTTTAAGTACAGATATTATTGCATGTGGTACTTATATTTTATGTTACTCCCTTTAAGTTAACGTCCAATAATCTCCGCCCTCCGACTTCGTCTGCGTGAAATTCGGTAATAGCGTTCCCGCGGGAAGTAAGTATGTATTTTTTTATAAAAAAATTATTATAAAAAAGCCTATGTGTAAGTTGACCAGTGTTAATCTTAGTTTAATATTTTCACTCGAGTCGATGACTAGCTGACGGGTGTGGCCTGCGTATTGCGTATGGCTATCAAATGATTATGATTATGACCTCATCATTGCCCGATAAGGAACTGAAAACGATTAGGTACCCTCACTCCGGACGGCGCCGCCACTCCCTGGCAATCATAACCAAAACGCAATCGTGAGTGTGCCCATAAAAAAATGATGGATTATTATACACTAGCTTCTGCTCGCGGCTTATGCGTTTTCTAGGATAAAAATTAGCCTACTTATGTCCCATCTAAAGTAAATCGTCAATCGCCAACGTGCAATATTTATTATAAATTCGAAAGCAACTATCAGTCTCTCGGTCTGTCTGTCTGTCTGTTACCTCTGCACGCTCCGATTTAAATAACATTTGGCATGGTAGTTGGAGTCCCGAGAAAAGACATACACTACCTTTTATACAGGAAAAACTCATAGTTCTCGCGGAAACGTGAGAACAGAAGTCCACACGGGCGAATAGTCGCGGAAAGAAGCTAGTCGCTAAACAATATAGAATAGACTTTGTCATGTAATCTAATATTACTTTCGCATCATCACTATGCGGCTTTGGTACTAAATGGATTATGTTTGCAGAGTGCGCGAGGGAGCAGCATGTGGCGAGCGCGCGCCTGGCTGGTGCTGGCGGCCGTGGCGTGGAGCGCCCGCGCCGGGCCCGGCCCCCCCGCCGCTGGCCCCGCC